>WEDG01002135.1:107500-226754 GCA_017591395.1 Schistocephalus solidus
GTAAGAAGAGGTAAGGGTCGTTTTCCAATGGAAGCGCGACATTCCACTTTCTCCAGTATTGCGTGAATTTTACTAGGTGGCCGGAAGTTAGATGTGACTCCAAAACCTGATATAATATAAACTAATTTAAGTAGAAGGTGGACATTCGGCTGTCTCTCGCCATCGATGCCACTCAGCATGCACCAGATATCCTACTACTATTTACAGAACGCATATCACTTAAAAACAGAGCGATACAAGCTGAAAATTCTAAATACGAGTTTACTAAACTCTCCGCTCAAATCTAACATTTGCATAATCCTACGAACCATGCCCTCAGAGTTCTCATCTAATTTGTCCATAATTTTCTATACAGAAAGGAAATTATTTCACCATACTCGAACAAACGCCCATTCATGAGCATTGGTAGAGACTGTTTAGGTGATAGACACCTGTTCCTTTGCCACTTTTGCGTGCTAAATACAAATAAATTACTGTAAGACTTGCAGATGTGAACCTTGCGGGTTTAGTTCAGTGAAATTTTTGTCATCAAAGTTTGTTAATTCGTAGAAAGTTTACCAAAACTGACGAGCCCTATTTCAGAGATTTTGCTGCATAACTGTAGAAGAATTGCAGACAAAATTATAATACTCAACGAATATGCATATACTGTTGTGGCCTTTAGGGACAGCAGCCCTAAAGTTACGCATTTACCTTGGGTTTGCATCAATACGGAGCATATGTTATGATACAAACAAGGAAAGCGTTTAACACTTATATGGAAAATTGTAAGCCACAAATGCAACTAAGACAGCCCATGGAAAGCTGATAGTTTAAGCTGCTTCGAAGTAAATAAAACGGTTGTTCGACCTCTTCGGACTTATGAGTGCTGGTATCCTTTAAAACGAATGGTAGACTGATGAAAAATGCTGATACAGACAAGGGATACCGGTGGAATTGTCATTTCTGGCTCATTACCCGTCATCAGCCAGCCGTACCCAACTCCCAAGTGGTGCCCAACCCTGAGGCTCGTTCCCACGACCTGCCGGAATATACGTTCAACGCTCTAGCCACTGAGGCACCGGACTCGTTGTTCAGCCGGTTTTAGATTTGGCATACTGGCTTTTGCATTCGCTGATGAAGGCTCACCGATCGCTAACGGAATTCACACGTCCCGCTCTACCTTGGGGTTCACTCTTGAACCCCGAAAGCAGTCGCACAGCGGCTAGTATTAGTAGACTCAAAAGGAATAACCTGTATCACAGGAGTGTATTAGTCTGAGCATATAAGTAACAGTGGGATTTAAACAGGAACAGTAAAGGTCAGTGACAATATGGTGTGGATGTTCAACGTTAAATATACCGAATTATGTCCTTGGGTTGATCCCGCCTGAACAACGTAAAAACCCTAATAACCTACCCAAGGGCAGGAATTTTCTGCTGGCAAGGTGAAGCATTTGTCTCGACAGATCCTATAATGGTCTTAGAAGTCAAAACCTTCAAAACGTTTTAGGTTTGGAGCTAAGATAGTTGTGTTTCACATTTTCCTCGATGTCTTTGCCTCGTTAGGGTTAGTCCTTTTACGAAAAAATACACATAAAACTAAAGTGATGGGAAGAATGTCGGAATGTATTTTGTTTGTACCCGCTAATTCACCCTCCGACACCAGCAAACTAACCTGACCTAAGGGAGAACATCAGGAAGGTATAATTTCCTCCACGTGATCTAAACAATTTCAAGGAAGAAATGTAGACGACTGTCTTGGCAGGTACGAGGGAAAAGACCCAATAATTCAGCTTCACCTTTGTTTGCCGTTCCGTTCCATCTTGCGCTTCGCCCGCGGTGTGATCTCGATTCCACAGCGAGATACTTTTGATAGACGACTTGGATCGGCGACCTAACGCAACCGGGAGAAGACAGCTAAAGGCCACTCGCATGCAGTGCCGCAGTAAGTTTGTCATGCATATCAAGCGTAGGGCGACGCTATGCTGAGGTCGTCGTTCAAATGGCCAAAATCTCAGGGTTCAGATGAAATACCAGAGTTTGAACTTCAGCTAAGAGCCTCCAAACAACACTTGTGTTGAAAGGTGACCACTCCTCCATCTGTGTAGTCAGGGCTACTACCAGTGCCGCTCTCCCACACCCTCCGACACAGAACACGAGGCCCTCGTGACTAGAGTCAGTACGGGCAACCGAGTAGGCGTGTAGAATACATGCGAGAAAACGTGAGAAAAAGTACACACCCCTCAGGCCGCTACTCAAGCCATATTGTAGTAGTGTGTGTGTGTGTGTGTGTGGTGTGTGTGTGTGTGTGTGTGTGTGTGTGTGTGTGTGCCCCCCAAACGGGCCACGTGGTAGATGCGTTGGACCAACACGGGGCCACATTAGGGCATGGCATGCGTTATTCGGGTTGCGCTCCCATAACAAATGCCGAACATAGAGGTGTGGTGGCACGCCTAGGGGCGGCTAGGACTTAGGGGACCCGGCCGCACCAGCCACCTGCGTCCTCTCCCGCCTTCGGTCTTCTTGACTCTGTCTTGACACCGGGCTCAGGTGGGGGAGGAGGAGAAAGTGCGTAGATGCAGCGCAAGTCTACTATCACTTTAAACTAAATCACGCGCAAGTCACCGTCCCTGCTCCACTTTCCCATGGAGCATACGGTGGACATCGTCGGACTACGACGGTCGAACTGTCGTGTGTGTTGCCCTCTCCCATCTCCGGGCTTCTTGATTTTGTCATGAGACCGGGCTCAGGTGGGGGAGGAGAAGAGAGTGCGGTAACGTTGTGTGCCGTGGTTGGAAGGTTGCCAACTGACAATTACACTCAGACCTCGCAGTTAGTCCAATGTGTGTTGTGTGGAGTGGCTGACTGGGGGTCTGAGAGTCAGGCTGCGATGGCTCCTTCTTAACGTGACCTCTGGCTATCTAACACATGTGAGATGTAAGCCGTTCAACCCCCTGTTCTGTGAAATCCTGGTGCTTGTGTTAGGGGGGCCAGGTCGTGTACGTAGTACACGTAGACGAGGTCACCAGCAGCTGCGCCTGCTTTCCGCATCAGACAACTGACCGGCTCGGACAGTGGTCTGGTTGTGGGGGTAGGGGAGAGAGTGAGGTCGAGAGCTCAGCGTATTTTCCTCACTATAAACAATCTGACGCGCTTGAAACTATCATGGTGCGCTAAAAGCCGTGGCTTGGAAGGTTGCAACTGACGGGATAACTCGGACCGCGTGGTCAGCCCAATGTGTGTTTTGTGTGGAGTGGCTGACTGGCAGACTGAGAGTCAGGTTGCAATGGCTCCTTCTTAATGTGGCCTTTATGGCACTCCCACTCCGTGGGATCCAAGCCAGGTGTGGTGGCCCACCCAGGGGCGGCTCCGGCCGCGCCAGCCACCTGCGCCCTCTTCCATCTCCGGTCTTCTTGACTCTGTCTTGACACCGGGCTCAGGTGGGGGAGGAGGAGAGAGTGCGGTAGCTGCAGCGCAAGGCTACTATAACTTAAAACTAATTCACGCGCAAGTCACCGTCCCTGCACCACCTGGTGTGGAGCATACGGTGGACCTCGTCGAAATCGACGGTCGAACTGTCGTGTCGTGTGTGTGTGCGTATGTGTGTGTGTGCCCCCTAAACGGGCCACGTAGTAGATGCGTTGGACCAACACGGGGGCCACATCAGGGCACGGCATGCGTTATTCGGGTTGCGCTCCCATAACAAATGCCGAACATGGAGGTGTGGTGGCACACCTAGGAGCGGCTAGGACTTAGGGGACCCAGCCGCGCCAGCCACCTGCGTCCTCTCCCGCCTCCGGTCTTCTTGACTCTGTCTTGACACCGGGCTCAGGTAGGGGAGGAGGAGGGAGTGCGATAGATGCAGCGCAAGTCTACTATCACTTTAAACTAAATCACGCGCAAGTCACCGTCCCTGCTCCACTTTCCCATGGAGCATACGGTGGACATCGTCGGACTACGACGGTCGAACTCTCGTGTGTGTTTGTGTGTGTGGACGGCCGGCCGGCCAAAGGCAGAGCGACGCGACGCTGGTGTTGCCTTTGCCATCCGGAATGACATCGTGGGACGTCTGCCCTGTCTGCCGCAGGGTATCAATGATCGCCTGATGAGCCTCCGCCTGCCTCTTCGGGGAGACCAGTTCGCCACCATCATCAGCGCCTACGCTCCCGCAATGACGAGCTCTGATGTGGCGAAGGACAAATTCTACGAGGACCTGCACGCCCTGCTGGCGACTGTGTCGAAGGTGGACAAGTAAATTGTCCTTGGTGACTTTAACGCCCGCGTCGGGACGGACCACGATGCCTGGCAGGTAGTGCTGGGTCCCCACGGTCACGGTAGCTGTAACGATAACGGCCTCTTTCTTCTGCGCACGTGGGCTGAACACCGTCTCTTGCTGACCAACACTTTCTTCCGCCTTACGACGCGGGAGAAGGTCACGTGGATGCACCCTCGGTCGCCACGCTGGCATCTGCTGGACGATGTTCTCGTCCGGAGGTGAGATCGATAGGACGTGCTGGTAACCAAGGTGATCCGCGATGCCGATGGTTGGACAGATCACCGCCTCGTCATCTCCCAGATGAGGCTCCGACTGTAACCCCGACGAAGGCCCCAAGGTAAGAGGCCGCCAGGTAAGTTAAATACTTTTTTAAATTTGCCTGCTCACTGTTTTAATTTCAGGAACCAAATAACCGAGAAACTGGAGGACCTACATGCTCAAGCTGATAATCCTACCGTGGAGACACGATGGGGTCAACTGCGAAAGGTCATCCAGTCCACCGCCCTCGAAGTCCTCGGACGCGCACGCAGTCAACACCAGGACTGGTTTGACGACAATGACGGCGACATCAGCAACTTAATCGCGGAGAAGAATGGACTACACAAAGCCTACATGGACCTTCGGACTGACGACACCAAAGCAGCCTTCTTCAGATGCCGGCGCATTGTACAGCAACGGCTGCGAGAGATGCAGGATGCCTGGATGATCCGAAAGGCTGCGGAAATCCAGTGTTATGCGGACCGCAATGAAATGAAAAAATTCTTCAAAGCCATCAAGGCCATCTACGGTCCGTGTATCAAGGGGACCGCACCACTGCTCAGCACTGACGGCATAACACTGCTGACAGAGAAATCGCAAATTCTGAAGCGCTGGGCCGAGCATTTCAGAAGTGTCCTTAATTGCTCATCAGCCATCTCCGATGCTGCCATTGACTGGCTCCCTCAAGTGGACACGAACCATGACCTGGATCTGCCGCCTTCCCTACCAGAAACCATCCGGGCCGTGCAGCAGATTTGCAGCGGTAAAGCACCGGGATCCGACGCAATCCCACCGGAAGTCTACAAGCACGGTGGGCCCCGGCTGATGGCAGAACTCACAACACTCTTCCAGGAGATGTGGCGCCAAGGACAAGTTCCTCAGGATTTCAAAGACGCGACCATCGTCCATCTCTACAAACGGAAGGTAACCGGCAACTCTGTGATAATTACAGAGGCATCTCGTTGCTCAACCTTGCCGGGAAGATCTTCGCCCATATCCTTCTCAATCGTATGAACGGTCATTTAGAGCAGGGCCTGCTCCCGGAAAGCCAATATGGCTTCCGCCGACACCACGGAACAACCGATATGATCTTTGCCGCCCGCCAACTACAAGAGAAGTGCCAGGAGATGCGAACTCATCTATACACTACCTTCGTGGATCTAACGAAAGCCTTTGACACGGTGAATCGTGACGGACTGTGGAAAGTCATGCAGAAATTTGGTTGTCCTGAGCGGTTCACGCACATGGTGCGTCAGCTTCATGACGGGATGATGGCACGCGTCACTGACAACGGGTCGGTATCCGAAGCATTCGCAATGACCAACGGAGTGAAGCAGGGCTGCGTACTGGCCCCCACTCTCTTCAGTCTCATGTTCTCGGCTATGTGGAAGGACGCCTACCGTGATGAGCAGCCTGGTATCCGCATCACCTACAGGACTGACGGGCACCTTCTCACCAGTCGGCGTATGCAGGCTAAAACGCGCGTGTCTACGAATAAAGTCCATGACTTGCTCTTCGCGGACGACTGCGCCCTTAACACCTTGACGGAGGAGGACATGCAAAGGAGCATGGACCTCTTCGCCGAAGGCTGCGCCGATTTTGGATAAACAATCAGTACAGGCAAAACGGTTGTCGTGCACCAGCCGCCACCCAGCGCGGAATGCAATGCTCCTCGAATCAATGTCAACGGTGCTCAACTCAAAAACGTGGAAACCTTCGCTTATCTAGGAAGCACGATATCGCGCAACATGAGAATCGATGACGAGGTTGCCCAACGGATCTCCAAAGCTAGTCAGGCCTCCGTGTGGAATCGCCACGGTATTCACCTGAACACCAAACTGAAGATGTACAAGGCCGTCGTCCTGACGACACTCCTTTACGGAGCGGAAACCTGGACCGTCTACTCGAACCAAACCAGGAAGCTGAATCACTTTCATCTCAGCTGCCTCCGCAGAATACTGAAGCTGATATGGCAAGACAGGATCCCAGACACGGAAGTCCTGGAGCGGACCGGAATCCTCAGCATCCACGCCATGCTGAGGCAAGTGCAACAGCGATGGAGCGGCCACCTGGTAAGAATGGACGACGAGCGACGACCCAAACGACTTTTCTACGGAGAGGTTGCTACGGGTCCTCGCCGGCAGGGAGGTCAAAAACGACGCTACAAGGACACTTTGAAGAAATCGCTGAAGCAACTGAAAATCAACTCGGCAATCTGGGAGGACCTCGCCCAGGATAGACCGGCATGGAGAAGGTCAGTGAAGACTGGTTCAGCAATCTATGAGGTCAACCTGACTGCCACCGCCAAGGCCAAAAGAGCGGCACGAAAGTCACCAGTGCCCCGGACCAACACCGCCAATGTTCAGGCCCTGCCAACATGCCCGCGCTGTCAACGCATCTTCCGCGCGCGAATCGGCCTGGTTGGACATCTTCGGAAGCAATGCACCAACAATCCGACGATTCCAATTTCTACGTCAAATTCTGCCAACCCTCCTTCAGACTCCCCCACCCTCGCTCTTGGCATCAATTCCATTACTCCCTCCATCATAGAGATCACATCCTAATACTCATCGCCTGTTACCCCCACCACCGTAACCACCACCGCCTTCACTACTACCATCAGCGATGGGGACTCTCTCATAAAATGTCCTTAATGCGACCGCTTATTCACCTCACGCGTCGGCCTGGTCGGTCACTTGCGAATCCATCGTACAGAGACGGGTGAACCACGGCCTGGAGCACCAACACACAGCAGAGATCGCCACCTCCACTGCCCTCACTGTCCTCGCGCATTCACTCATCACATGGGCCTATTCGGTCACATGCGCATCCACGACAGCGGAATTCACCGCAATGCTGACATCACCGATACACCATGCAAACCCTCCGCTCCTGCCATTCTTACCGCCACTGCCACCCCCAATACCATGAATGACATCCCCCCAGCCTTTACCGATTTCTTCTGCCAATACTGCGCCCGCAACTTCAACTCACGCATCGGCCTGGTCGGTCACTTGCGAATCCATCGCACGGAGGCTGGCGAACCAGTGCCTGGGGCTCCGACATACAGTCGCAGCACCCGCCTTCACTGCCCTCACTGCTCCCGCACATTTACACACCGTATGGGCCTATTAGGACATATGCGCCTTCACGACAACCTGCGGTAAACCACCAGAGGCTAAGCCACATCAGCGCACACTATCTACACTAATACATAGCCAACACCCTCACAATCATCATGATGTACCTGATAAAATCAAGGTTTCCTGGAAATCGTGGCTTGGAAGGCTGCCAATCTGACGCATACACCAGACCACGCCGTCGACCCAGTGTATGTGTTGTGTGTGTCGAGAGGCTGGCCAGTGGACTGGGAGTCAGACGGTGATGGCTCCTCCATAGACCCTGAGCATATAAATCCTGGTGTGTGCGTTATGGGGACCAGGTCGTGCTGTGGCGCGCGAAGACGGATACGCCGACCCACCAGTCAATGCGCCCACTCCCACATCAGACAACTCACTGGCTCGGATGGTGGTCTGATTTTGGGGGTGGGGGAGAGAGTGAGGTCGAGAGCTCAGCGCATTTTCCTCACTATAAACAATCTGACGCGCTTAATACTATCACGGTGCGCTAAAAGCCGTGGCTTGGAAGGTTGCCAACTGACGAGATAACTCGAACCACGTGGGCAGCCCAATGTGTGTTTTGTGTGGAGTGTCTGACTGGCGGACTGAGAGTCAGGCTGCAATGGCTCCTTCTTAATGTGGGCTTTATGGCACTTCCCACTCCGTGGGATCAGAGTCAGGTGTTGTAGTACGCCCAAGGGCGGCTCCAGCCGCGCCGGCTACCTGCACCCTCTCCCATCTCCGGTCTTCTTGACTCTGTCTTGACACCGGTCTCAGGTGGGGGAGGAGGAGAGAGTGCGGTAGCTGCATCGCAAGGCTACTATCCCTTTAAACTAAATTACGCGCAAGTCACCGTCCCTGCACCACCCTTCCATGGAGCATACGGTGGACATCGTCGAAATCGACGGTCAAACTATCATGTGGACTTATATATATATATATATATATATATATATATATATATATATATATATATATATATATATATATATATATATATATATATATATATATTATTAAGTGCAGGACATGGAGTCAGATAATTCGGACATGACTTTTTAGGGTCAGACCCGAAATTTCAATGAACATTTGGGTCGAAGACAATCAACCACTGTGGAATAACCACGTAATGCCCATTCTACAAACAAGTAGTACTACAAGTAGTATGAATCTTATATGGCACATATATTATACCATACTTCCGACATAGGTACTAGCTAAAAGCCCAGACACGTGTTTTGCCGATGTTTCTGCTGCTGCGTGACGCAGCAATGAGGGGTTCGGCTCCTCAGTGGGTCCCCCAGCGTTCTGTATGCGGTTTCTGGTATATATATATATATATATATATATATATATATATATATATATATATATATATATATATATATATATATATATATAAGGCAGCTGAATCGCCTTGATATACACGTCGCTCACAGCCAGCATCCTCACAACGCACCACACTATCCCGAATAAATGATCCCATCCCAAAAATCAACAAACCAACGTAATTTATCGCATCCCGTGCGCAAATTGCTCTTGTGTTTATAGTGGGCATACGGGTCGACACCTGGGCACCCGCATTAATGAGCACAAACTAGCCGTCCGCCGCGAGACCCTTTGTCCCTCGTCTTTTCGCACGCACTCGAGTGCGATCATCGATTCAATTGGGATGAAACTGAGGTCGTCGCCATGGCCAACACAAAAGGAGCGAGAGAATTCCTCGAGGCCTGGTACTCCTTTGCGCGCAGTATCAACCGACATGTTGACCTGGACATCCATTATGAGGGTCGACGATTACGACTCACCGCCCCCCGTCTAAATGCCACATCAATTACCGGCAACCCAGCCGCCCGGAATCCAAATGATCCACCACCCACCCTCCCCCTGCAGCACCGTGAATCGCAGTTGTTCCATCTCCCCCTTCCCCTAGCTCACAATCCAACATGACTCAACTTATACAAGCCAATGGTCTGTCGGCCCTGTCACGCCAGCCTGTCTAGTGCGATATTCTAACACTCACTTTTATTTATTTCGTCTGACGACGGGTTGGTGTGACCAGCTCGAAAATTTACGAGTACACCTCGCATTTTCCAAATAACCCATTCCTCTTTTAATTATATCAGTTCGGAATGCATACTATCTCTGATCTATATATATATATATATATATATATATAGAGCCAAAAGTCATGTCCGAATCATCTGACTCCATGTCCTGCACTTAATAATTTCTGAAATTATTAAGTGCAGGACATGGAGTCAGATGATTCGGACATGACTTTTTAGGGTCAGACCCGAAATTTAAATGAACATTTGGGTTGAAGACAATCAACCACTGTGGAATAACCACGTAATACCCATTCTACAAACAAGTAGTACTACAAGTAGTATGAATCGTATATGGCACATATATTATACCGGTATTATACCCAATCCCAGGTGTGCCACACTTGGGATTGGGTATGACTGGCTGATGACGGCTAATAAGCCAGAAATGGCCATTCCGGTCTCCCTTGTCTTTGTCGGTTCCATTCCATCATATGCTACACGTCGCTATGCGACCGCCTGCGAGGGCTCTAATCTGAGCTCCAGGGCACAACGGAACATGCATGTTCCTTAAGTAGATCGGTGAGCCCCACACTATCATATATATATATATATATATATATATATATATATATATATATATATATATATATATATATATATATATATATATATATATATATATATAAGCCAGAAATGGCCATTCCAGTCTCCCTTGTCTTTGTCAGTTCCATTCCATATATATATATATATATATCGCATGCTATCATACCATTTCCACACAAACTGTTTTGCTGCAGCCATATCTAAATATCCATTTGACCCATTTGTGAAAAACTCGTTGGCCTCTGTCTAATTCGAACTGATGAAAGCAAGGAGAGGGATTTAGTGCAGCCAACGCTTTAGCCATCTTAGTTATGCGGCCCCATCGGGAGCCATGAGTTTTACACACTTTGGTCAACAAACCAAACCAACCTACTGCAGCATAGGGAATCTAGCAATTTCGATACAGGCAGGAATTCCTAAGAAATCAATCTAGAATCTACCAGATGAGTACCGGGCGCAATTAAATAATTGAAGTTTACCAAAATATAATTTAAACACCATGAGCAGTTTCCTAACGAGCCTTAAAAATTTCTCTAACACTTTTGTCTAACTTGGAAACGAATTAGATGATTTGCGAAGATTTTTTAAACATTTCTGTCAAAATAATCTAAACTAAACTGATTTCGAAAACTTCGACTTAGACTAAAACTTCCGACTTTTGGTTTTGCAACACAGCCAACATTTGTTGAGGCCTCTAAACTTGTCTTCGGACGGTAGTCGACATCCTAGAGAAGAAAATATTATAAGTCAACGTAAGGAACCTCGCCTAGACGGTCGTGGTTATGCTTTCAGACATCACTCGAGGCGCAGACTGGCGCTGCAGATTTATGCACAAGTTCATCGCTGTATTAAGTTTCGCAAATTTTCCAGATGAAATCTACCTACTCTTTGGGCAAAAAGATAATTTAGTGCTTTTGTTAAAACGTTTCCCAACAATAAGCGATTTTCACAAACGTTACGGAAACGCTTACCCTTGAAATGGTGCTGGAGACTGTCCGGTCCTCAGGCCTACCAAACTCCTATATCCTCCGAAGGTTATACTGAGCAATTGGTAGGAATTAGATTTTCCTGCTGTGGATGTGTCCACTCCTGCCTGTTCGCAGTCTCCGGGCTACTTATCGTCAAAAAAAGCTCGCGTTTCGTCACAATAGCAGCCGCGATGAAGGAGCATAGAGATCATTTTTCGCCGAATGAGTTATCGCTTGCGCGCGCCCTCGTTGGCACTCTCCTCCCGGTGCATTCTCTCTCTCTCTCTCTCTCTCTCGCGCGCGCGCGCTCTCTCTCTCTCTCTTTCTTTTTTTGACAAAGACTTACGTCAAGCCTCACCATGACAACCGAGAACCCTCTCTATGTGCACGCTCTCTATGCTGTTTTCCCATTGGCTACATTCACACCGGCCAGGAGCTACGCGAGTAAGTTTGTGCGCGTGCGTGTGTATGTGCATTTTTTTCTCTCGCACTAACCCTCTTCGTCGACGGACGTGTGTACACGCGTCCTTACGTAGGTACATGTGCACACCTCCGACGCACGCAACGGGGGCAGTTCCCGTGGATCACACCTCGACGCTGCTGTGCAGCCGGGCCGGCTTTAGCTAGACTAGCCTTGTCGCGTTATTCTAAATCCTGCCCACCAATCACACTTCTTTCCCCTTCCGAGCCAAATAAACTTGAGCTCGAGGGTGCACACACGCAACGCCTAACGTCCACTTGGCTCTCAGTAGTAATTGCCCCAAGCTAGAAAGTCCACCCTCGTACCCTCGCTTGAGGTACTTCTGACGTCCATTGGCCCAGTGAGATTTGGGTGCATTCTAGCATGAACGATTGCACTGTCAATAACCCCTATGCTAGGTCGCATGTAAGCGGCCGACGTGAGAACGCTACGCGACACCAAGCGAAGGTCTTAGCTCTGTCCTCAGAGAAAAACCGAAGAAAAAATACTTATATGGTCGCTAACCAGGACACCGGAATAGGTACGCCCACTCGAGCAAGAAAGGTGCTCCTGATTCCAGGATGGGGAAATATTCCCGCGTCCTACCTAAACTACCAGCCATAATATAACCGCAGCATGAAGCTGGACTCGGACCTACACCCTAACCATAAACTTAACTCCAACTTTAAAACTAATCCTAACTTCCCTGTAATTTGGCGCAAAACCGCCCGTATTGTGGGCGGTTCCTGTTCTCATATCCTTTTTAGGAGGCCACATAAGAAATCCTTACTCTATACAGATTGTTTGTGTCCCGCAAAGTGATCAAACTAGTTCAGTCAAAGTCTTTCTAATTTTCTGTGAATACAGAGCAATCATGAACTGAAGAATTCATGTAGGAGGGTCAGTAAGAGAATATCCAGCTGGAGCTCCCCCTCCTAAGCGAATGAGTCCGTTCAGGATTTTAGGTATTCCCAAGGTGTGGCAAAGGGGTGTTTGATTGGCAATAGCCAATAACTTTGAATTGGTCAGTCTCAAATTTCCCGTCTTCTCCGATACACCCCCTTTCAACTACTCTCAGCCGAGCCTGCATTGGTATTTGAATACCCTTTTGACATTTTCGTTCAATTTGCCTCATTAAAATCTATTAAGGGCATCAGTAAGTCAGAAGTATCGCAGTTGACAACTAATCCTGGCGGAGTGGATAAGGATACCCATTGGATTGTAGCTATTTTCTGATTGGTTATGGGTCGCGGGATGGTTCTAACGTTGGGTGAATATAGAGGTGTTAGCGGAACTCACACACGCACACACACATACACACGACAGTTCGTCCATCGTAGTCCAAAGATGTCCACCGTAAGCTCCACATCATGGTGGTGCAAGGACGGTGACTTGCACGTGGATAAGTTTTAACTGATAGTAGCCTTGTGCTGCAGCTACCGCATTCTCTCCTCCTTCCCCACCTGAGCCCGGTGTCATGACAGAGTCATTAAGACTGGAGGCGGGAGAGGACGCAAGTGGCTGGCGCTGCCTGGGCCCATAGGCCCTAGCCGCCACTAGGCGTGCCATTGCACACCGCCATGTTCAGCATTTCTTACGGGAGCGCAACCATTATAACGCCCGCCGTGCCCTGATGTGGTCCCCGTGTTGGTCCAATGCATCTACCATGTGGCCCGTTTATGGGCCAAAGTTGGGCACGCGCATCTCAGAATAATAACTCCCTCTGCACCCTGATGGTGCCCCGTGTTGGGCCACCACATTAACCACGCGGCCCGTTTAGGGTACAAACACACGACAGTTCGACCATCGTGTTCAACGATGTCCACCGTATGCTGTGCAGGGACGGTGACTAGCGCTGGATTATAGGTCATGTAGACTTGTGATGAATCTACCTCACTCCTGTTCCACTCTCCCACCTGGAACCGGTGACAAGACAGAGTCAAGAACACCGGAGATAAGAGAGGTCGCAGGTCCACGCACTGTGGTCCAACACCAAACAAGAACACGATACAAGAGAGGGGCGGCTCGGATCCCAACTGAGTGGGAGGACCATAAATGCCATATTAAGAAGGAGCCATTGCAGCCTGACTCTCAGTCCGCCAGTCGTCCATTGCGCACAAACGTACGCACTGGACTGACCATGCGGTCCGAGTTATCCCGTCAGTCGGCAACCTTCCAAGCCACGGCTTTTAGCGCACCGTGATAGTTTCAAGCCCGTCAGATTGTTTATAGTGAAGAAAGATGTGCTGAGCCGGTGACCTCACTCTCTCCCCCACCACCACCATCAGACTACCACCCGAGCAGGTCAGCTGTCTGATGCGGGAGTGGGCACGTTGGTTGACGGGCCGTCGTACCGTCTTCGCGCGCCACAGCATGACCTGGTCCCCATAACGCATACACCAGGATTCCCTAAACCAGGGGATATGGAAGAGCCATCGCCGTCTGACTCCCAGTCAACTGGTCAGCCACACAACGAGCAACACTCACTGGACCAACAGCGTGATCTCGTACAGGGTGTCAGATTGGCAGTCTACAAGGCCACCGTTTCTAGGAAAACGTGATATTCTCAGGTTCATGATGATGGTGAGGGTTTTGTTTATGTAGTGGTGGAGGTAGTGTGCGCTGATGTAATTTAGCCTACGGTGGTTTACCTCAGGTTTTCGTGGGGCCGCATGTGACCTAATAGACCCATGCGGTTTGTGAAGGTGGGGGAGCATTGAGGGCAGTGGAGGCGGGCGCAGCGACTGTATGTCGGAGCACCAGGCACTGGTTCACCAGTCCGTGCGATGAATTCGCAGATAACAGACCAAGCCGATGCGTGAGGTGAAGTTGCCGTCGCACTGAGGTCAGTTTAAGACCGAGCCCCCACCGCTGTTGTTGGTGGTACTAACAGGAGATGCGTATTGGTATGTGCTCGCTATGATGGTGGTGACTTTTGTGTCGCTGCTGCTGCTCATGCTATGATTATTTCAAGCGCGTCAGATTGCTTATGGTGAGGAAAATGCGCTGAGCCGTCGACCTCACTCTCTCTCAACCCCACAATCAGGCCACCGTCCGAGCCAGTCAGTTGTCTGATGCAGAAGTTGGTGCAGCTGCTGGTGACCTCATCTAAGCGTACTACGTACGCGACCTGCCCCCAAACGCAAGCACCAGGATGTCAAACAACAGGGCGTTGAAAGGCTCACATCTCACATGTGTGAGATATCCAGAGGTCCCTTTATGAAGGAAATATCACAGTAAGACTCTCAGATCACCAGTCAGCCACTCCAAACAACACACATTGGACTGACTGTGAGTTCTGAATGTAATTGTCAGTTGGCAACCATCCAACACACGGCACTTGTCGCCCCGTGATAATCTCAAGCTCAGATCACACATGCAGCAGAGGAGCCACGTGGAGAGGGAGTCGAGGCTCATACTTCCCCCTAAATCAGATCTGCATGTTTTGTGTGGTATTGCGTGTGATCATGCGAAGTGCAGAGGTTGGTGAGGATAGATGTAGTGTTGTGGTATAGCCGGCTAAGTTCTACCGCAGGTTTTCATGCAGACACATGTAACGTTATAAGCCCCTGCGATGTGTGAATGTGTGTGGGCAGTGCGACCAGTTTATTCGGATGCCGTGGGCGTATTTTGGTGCTCCTGACACTGTTTCACCGGTCTCTGTACTATGGATTCGCAAGTGACCGGCCAGGCCTATGCGTGATGTGCATGTGCGGTGAAAAGGAGGACCAGATAGATCGGGAGGTGCTGAGTATGCGGGGGCTCTGCTGCTGGTACTGGTAATCAAGCTCATGGGAGGACTATGGGGAGTGTTGATGGGTGCACAAGATGTGTTAGGTGTGTTGGCATCGCGGTTGATTCCACTTTCATGGATGCGCATGCGACCGAGCAGCCCGATGCGGAGGCGGCGGTCTCTGCTGTGTGTTGGTGCTCCATGCACTTGTTCGCCATTCTCTGTGCGTTGGATTCGCAGTTGACTAACACGAACGATGTGTCAGATGAATGTACGATCGAAATGAGGACAGGTTAGTACCCAGTCTCTATCGCTGGTGCTGGGGGCGGTGGTGGTGGAAGAAGCAGTTGGCAGGTAGTCGGAGGGGGCCATTGAGGTGGCGGGAGTAGGGCAAGTTGTGTTCGTCGGCTTGATCGGCGCGACAGGTGGGGGAAGGAGGATGGTGTCGGTTATTGTGGATGACGGGACATCGATGAAGTTGTTATCAGTGGTTTGGGTGGTCGTCGTCGTGGGGTTTGAGGCAGGTGTGTCAGAAGTTGATGTTGTGAGATTTTTGTTGCATTGAGTTCGAAGATGTCCTACTAGGCCTACTAAGCCGAAAAGTCTATTAGGTGGTCGATCCATCGCAGTTGCACTTGCCTCAGCGTGGCATGGATGCTGAGGATTTCGGTCCGCCCCAGGATTTCCTTGTCCGGATTCCTGTCTTACCATCTCAGCTTCAGGATTCTACGAAGGCAGCTGAGATGGAAGTGATTCATTTTCGGCTTGGTTTGAGTAAACGGTCCAGATCTCCGCTCTGTAAAGGAGTGGCGTCAAGACGACGGACTTGCACATCTTCAGTTTGGTGTTCAAATTAATAGCGTGGCGATTCCACATGCAGACCTGCAGCCGGCCGAAGGGCTTAATGGCTTTGGAAATCCGTTGAGCAACCTCGTCGTCGATTCTTGTGTTGCGTGACAGCGTGCTTCCCAGATAAGCAAAGGTTTCCACATTTTTGAGTTGAACGTCGTTGATATTGATTCGTGGAGCATTGTATTTCGCGTTGGTTGGCGGTTGGTGCATGACCACCGGTTTTGGCTGTACTGATTGTTAATCCAAAATTGGCGCAGCCTGTGGCGAAGAGGTCTATGCTCCTTTGCATGTCCTCCTCGGTCACGTTGTTAAGGGCACAGTCGTCCGCGAAGAGAATGCATGGACTGTAGTCGTAGACACGCGCGTTGGGGCCTGCATTCGCCGACTGTTGGGATTGTGCCCGTCAGTTCTGTAGGCAATATGGATCTCAGGCTGCTCATCCCGGTAGGCGTCCCTCAGATAGCCGAGAAAATGAGACTGAACAGGGTGGGAGCCAATACGCAGCCTTGATTGACTCCGTTGGTCACTGCGAATGCTTCGGATACCATCCCGTTGTCAGTGACGCGCGCCAGCATCCCGTCATGAAGCTGACGCACCATGTGCGTGAACCGCTCAGGACAACCAAATTTCTGCATGACTTTCCACAGTCCGTCGCGATTCCCCGAGTCAAAGGTTTTCAAAGGCTCCACGAAAGTATTCTAGATAGGAGTTCGCATCTCTTGTAGCTGGCGGGCGGCGAATGTTATATCGGTTGTTCCGCGGTGACGTCGGAAGCCACATTGGCTTTCCGGGAGCAGTCCTTGCACTACGTGGCCGTTCAGACGATTGAGAAGGATACGGGCAAAGATCTTCCCGGCGAGGTTGAGCAACGAGATGCCCCTGGGGTTATCGCAGAGTTGCCGGTTCCCCTTTTGCTTGCAGAGATGGACGATGGTTGCGTTTTTGAACTCCTGAGGAACTTATCCTTGGCACTACATATCCTGCAAGATTGTTGTGCGTTCTACAATCAGCCGTGATCCACCGTGCTTGTAGACTTCCTGTGGGATTGCGTCGGCTCCCGGTGCTTTACCGCTGGAAATCTGCTGCACGGCCCGGATGGTTTCTGGTAGGGAAGGCTGCAGATCCAGGTCATTTTTCATGCCCACGTTAGGGAGCCGGTCAATAGCAGCATCGTAGATGGCTGATGAGTAATTAAGGGTACTTCTGAAGTGCTCGGCCCTCGCTTCAGAAATTGCAATTTCTCCGTCAGAAGTGTTGTGCCGTCAGAGCTGAGCAGTGGTGCGGTTCCCTTGATACACGGGCCGTAGATGGCTTTAAAAACGTTTTTCATTTAATTTGCGGTCCGCATGCCCTTGGATTTACTCAGCCCTTTCGGATCGTTCTGCATCTCCCACAGCCGTTGCTGTACAAGGCGGCAGCATCTCAAGAAGGCTGCTTTGGTGGCATCAGTCCGGAGGTCCATGTAGGCTTTCTGTAGTCCATTCTTCTCCGCGAGTAAGCTGCGGATGTCGGCGTCATCGTCGTCAAACCAGTCCTGGTGTTGACGTCGTGTGCGTCTGAGGAATTCGAGTGCGGTGGACGAGATGGTCTTTCACAGTTAACACCATCATGTCTCCACGATGGCATTATTATCTGGAGCATGCAGGTCCTCCAGTTTCTCGGTTATTTGTTTACTGAAATCAAAACAGAGAGCAGGAAAATTTAACAAAAGAGCATTTAACTTACCTGGGGGTTACTTACCCTGGGGTCTTCGTCGGGGTTGAAGTCGGAGCCTCATCTGGGAGATGACGAGACGGTGATCCATCCAACCATCGGCATCGCGGATCACCATGGATACCAGCACGTCCTGTCGATCTCGCCTCGGGACGAGAACATAGTCTAGCAGCTGCCAGCGCCGCTTCAACGCGTGCATCCACGTGGCCTTCTCCCGCGTCGGAAGGCAGAAGAAGGTGTTGGTCAGCAGGAGACGGTGTTCCGCACAGGTTCGCAGAACAAGGAGGCCGTTATCGTTACAGCCTCCGAGACCGTGGGGACCCAGCAGTCCCTGCCAGGCAGCGTGGTCTGTTCCGATGCCTGCGTTGTAGTCACCAATGACAATTAACTTTTCCTCATAGAATTTGTCCTTCGCTGCATCAGAGCTCGTCATTGGGGGAGCAAAGGCGCTGATGATGGTGGCTAACTTGTCTCCCCGAAAAAGCAGGTGGAGGCTCATCAGGCGATCATTGATACCCTGCGGCAGGCCGAGCAGGTGTCCCACGATGTCGTTCCGGATGGCAAAGGCGACACCAGCGTCGCGTGTCTCTGCCTTTGGCCGTCCTCTTCAGAAGAAGGTGTAGCCGTTACCCATCTCCTCCAGTTGACCCTGCTCAGAGAATCGTGTCTCGCTGAGAGCAGCAATGTCCACCTTGTATCGCGCCAGCTCCTTGAGCGACTAGCACCGTCCTCCGTTCCGGCCAGTTGCCCCTCTGATTGTCTTAAAGGTAACGAATATTCCAGGCTGATAGTGTGAGTGGACTCACCCGATCAGCCCGGAGGGTATGGCGCGGGGGACGTGGACGTGTGTATTGTTGTTTGTTTGAGTTTTGACGACCGCGTATTTTGCGATCTGCGGGCTGTTGTCGGCCGCAAAATACGTGGGACACAGCATTTCTTTAGGGCACCTTTTCTAGCCCCTTCCTCCGCGAGGAGGCAAGCAGTGCTGTCCCTAAATAGGGCTGCTCGGACGTCCCAGACGGCTGCCGAACTCCACTATGGGTCACGGTTTTGCTTTAGTGGGAGAACGACCCGAGTTAGCCTGGACCGCCTACGGGGTTGCTGTAGCCCCCACCGTAGGACTTTTTATTGAGAAAGGGGAGGTGGAAAGTTCGGGCGTCAGACATACCGGGTGTGGAGGCACACACAACACAGGAGACCGTCACCCGGATTAGCCCACCGGTCGTGACGGTTGCCCGGGGTGTGGCCGCTGGGAAGAACCCTACTTCAAGGAGCCACAGTTGAGAGTTGGGTAGCAGCTAGAGACGGCCACAGGAGCATTCATCACCTTACGAGACAAATGGAGCGAACAAATGCTACCTGTGTGGTGCTGTCCCTAACTAGTACATTTAGGCCCCATACACACACATACGTCTGTTTGTCCGTCTTATTCCGAAGATGTCTATGGTATGCTTCACAGAAGGGTGGTGCATGGACGGTGCCTTGTGCGCAAATTAGTTTTAAGTGATAGTAAACTTGCACTGAATCTACCGCACTCTCTCTTCCCTTACCCACCTTTACCCGATGTCATGACATAGTCAAGAATACCGGAGGTGAGATCGGGTGCAGATGAATAAACTCCCACGGAGTTGGAGAGTGGGTGCGGCATGAGCCTGCACCTACGCGTGCTCATGTTGGGCACGCGCACCCCCGCCCTCGCCAGAATAATAATGCCTGCCGCACCCTGGTTTGACCCCCATGTTGTTCCAGCGCATCTACCAAGCGGCCCGTTTAAGAGGCAAACACACACACACTCACACGATAGTTCGACCGTCGATTTGGACGAGGTCCACCGTACACTTCACAGCAAGGCGTTGCATGTACGGTTATTTTCATCCTTCCCGACCTATGCCCGGTTTCAAGAAAGAGTCAAGAAGACCGGAGATGGGAGAGGGCGCAAGTGCCTGGCGCGATCAGGGCCAGGGCCCCTAGACCCTAGCCGCCCCTTGGCCTGCCACCGCAGCTGTGTTCGTAGAATACTAAAGCTGACATGGCAACACAGGATACCGGACACGGAAGTGTTGGAACGAAACAGGCCTTCTAAGCATTTATGCTCAACTGAAACAACTTCAACTGCGCTGGATCGGTCACCTTGTGAGGATGAAAGACGAACGATTACCCAAAAGACTCTTCTATGGAGATGTCGCCATGGGTTCTCGTCGACAAGGGTGTCAAGTACGACGCTACGAGGACACTATGAAAACCTCCCTGAAGCAACTGCAGATCAATCCGGCAACCTGGGAGGACCTCGCCCGGAACCAACCGGCTTGGAGAAGGACAGTGAAGACAGGGGCAGCAATCTATGAAGCCAACAGGATCGCCGCCACCAAGACCAAAAGAGCGGCATGAAAGTCACCAGCGCCCCGGACCAACACCGCAAAGCCCAGGCCCTGTCAACATGCCCAAGCTGTCAACACACCTTCCATGCACGAATCGGCCTGGAAGGACATCTTCGGACGCAATGCACTAACAATCCGACAACTCCAACTTCTACGTCGAACTCCGCCAACCCTCCTTCAGACGCCCCAAACTCTTACTCCTGGCATCAATTCCATTACTTCCCATCATCATACAGACCACATCCCAATACTCATCACCAGTTACCCCCACAACCGCAACTACCATCACCACCACCGCCATCACCATCAGCGATGGGGACTCTCTCCTAAATTGTCCTCATTTCGACAGCATCTTCACTTCACGCATTCGCCTGGTCGGTCACTTGTGAATCCATTGTACAGAGACGGGTGAACCAGTGCCTGGAGAACCAACCCACAGCAGATATCGCCACCTCCATTGCCCTCCCTGTCCTCGCACATTCACTCATCACATGGGCCTATTCAGTCCCATACGCATCCATGACAGCGGAATTTACCGCAATATCGACAACGCTGATACCCAATACAAACCTCCGCTCCTGTCAATTTCCCCGCCACTGCCACCCCCACTACCACAAATGACATCCCCCCAGCCCCTCCAAATTTCTCCTACCCACATTGCACCCGAAACTTCAACTCACGCATCGGCCTGGTCGGTCACCTGCAAATCCATCACACGGAGGCTGGTGAACCAGTGCCTGGGGCTCCAACATACAGTCGTCGCGCCCGCCTCCACTACCCTTCCTGCTCCCGCATCTCCACAAACCGCATGTGTCTATCAGGTCACATACGCCTCCATGACAACTTTCGGTAAACCACCGGAGGTTAAACAACATCAGCCCACACTACCTTTACAAATACATACACAACACATTCACCATCATTATGTACCTGTGAATATCACGGTTTCCTAGAAATCGTGCCTTGGAAGGCTGCCAATATTTCGCTTACACAAGATCACGCCACGGCCCGGTGTACGTGTTGTGTGTGATGAGTGGCTGTCTAGTGGACTGGGAGTCAGGCGGCGATGGCTCCTCCAGATCCCCGAATTTAGTGAATCCCGCACCTATGCGTGTCACCGCAGTCCCGGGTCTACGCACAAAGGACTGTCATAGAGGCCACGTTAAGAAGGGAGACATCGCACCCTGACTCTCTACCCGAAGTGAATGATCGATTTATCGCGTCAGTTGGCAGCCTTCCAAGCCACGGCTCTTCAGCATGTCGTATTGGTTACAGTGAGGAATATGCCCTGAGCGCTGTTGACCTCGCTCTATCTTCCCTTTTCCAGAAACCAGTCCAATGTTCGAGCCGATGAGTTCTCTTATGCGGAAACTGGACGCAGTGACTGACAAAACTAGAGATGCCGTCTGCCCGTGTCACATACACGGGCTAGCCCCCACATACAAAACACTAGGCTTTTACACAAAGAGGATTGGCGGCTCGGAGTTTACATGCGTGAGAGTGTCATCATGGTCACAGTAAGAAGGATCTATCGAGACGGACGCTTAGTCTCCGGTCGGCCACTCAGCACAAACATATACTGGGCTGGGGTTGTATATGTATACGCTCTATAAATCGTCCGTCACAGATAACGAGGTTCGTCAACGCCCGAAAAGTTAAACGTTATTAACCTCCGTTAAGAAACAAGAAATATTGAATTTAATTTCGACCGGAGATAACAGTTTTGGCAAGCTTTGAGCACTAGCATTAAACCGGCAGGGACAAAAGGAGAAAGTTCGAACAAGTCGTACTTCCAGCTGTTCGATTCACCTTGCCACCCAATGTCCGAAAAGGAAGCATCGATTTTTTATTAAAACCAGTCACCCCAACCAGAATAATTTTTTCAAGTGTTTTACTTAGTTGTCTACATTTAACTAAGGTGCGTACCGAATCGACTTGCGGACATTCGAGACCTCTTATTTCCAAGAAGTTTCTGCGAATTAGTAATGGGTGCCCTGTCCCTGCTAGGGATTCGATCACTCAAGGAGATAAACAAACAGTGTTTGCGATGGGGCAAATTGATTCCATTTTTAGCACTGTTGTGTTACAGGTCAGCAGACACCGATTTGTTTGTTTTTTTGGGGGGAGGGTTAAGTAACACAAAAAGTCTGCCTCGGCGTTGCCGTAGAGGCGGTGACGGTGACGGCAGCGTCCCCAACAACTGTTTCGATTCCCTATTGCCTATCCTCTTCCTCCACCTCCGCCTCCACATCCTGCTTCCCAGAGCCTTTGTCTTCCGTGGCCGTCTTCGTACTACATCAGACCCACTGACGACCGAATATTAGGTCAACACTTCCAGGCTGACTACCGACAAATATGCACACGCGCATGCGTAAACACATGCCTCTGTACTATGCTTCCTTTGAATACACTTAACTCTGCAGTTTTGTGTTGCTCTTTTCCGTGTCGCTGATGCTCCCAGCAATGTTTCATTTACATCCACAGGTCTGATCAGCGGCCTGGGGTGATGTTGGGGCGTCAGGCCACAAGCAGGTCCTATATTTCGCGATGAAGTTTGACTTGTTTTGCAGCTGTAATTCTAGCTTTCAAAGTTTCACTCTAACTGTGACTCATTCCCTTTATGCAGCAACTTGGCAATTTTCCCTCTGCGAGCCGAACTTGCCCTACTAACAGGACGCATTCATCCTTTTTAAGGTGCCTGCCTTAACTATACTAACAGATAAAGAGATCAAAGTACGTTAAGATTTGTTGGTAAGGATGACTTGTATGGTCACCTATGCAGGACAGGGAAATAGGAACCGTCCGCAGTGCATGTGGCTTTGTGCCCAATTCCGGCAACCTAAGGTTTAGGATGAAGTTGACGGTTAGGGCTAAGTTTGGGGTCGGATTTAAGGTTAGAGTTAAGGTCAGAGTTAGGGTTAGGGTGAGGAGTATATTAAGAGTAAGGGTTTGCGTTCGTTTTAAGTGTAGGGTTTTGGGTAAGGGTAGGGCTAGGGTTATGATTTAGGTTGCAGTTTAGTTTTGAGGTTAGGGACGTTTACCCTTCCTGAAATTTACCGCAGAGCCACCTATTTTAAGTGGGCGGGGCGTTCTTATTCCCATCTCCTAATTAGGCGGTCATACGAGTCATCCATAAAGTTTACTACAGTAAAGCAATCATAAGCGAAATTCCTGGGGACCCGATGCGAAATGTTCACTCAACGTTGTTGTGGGGCAGACTGATCACTGGTTCAAGCAATAACAATTATTGCTCAGTCAGTAGCGGTCTCAGTCTACTACAAACACGCCTACCACACGTAAACATTTTCCTTGATGCTAATGTTATGCATGTAGAATATGCACTGTCGGTTCAAGGGGTTACGTGGGAGATGCACTGAACCAACATTGGAATCAGATTAGGAAGCTGCACGCGCTCATCGGTCTGCACAGATTCAACGCATCCACAACAAATGCCACATAGGGTGGTGGGGCGTGATGGAACATCTAGGCGCAGGTTCACACCAGAGAGTTAGGCTGCAATAAGTCGTTAGTCATGTGGTCTCCATAGCACTCCCAAAAAGTTGGGATCCCAGACGCTCCACCCCTTCATCTCGGCGGAAACCTGTCAGTTCGATCATCGTGTTCGACGGTGACTCCCGCTGGACTATAGTGAGAAGACACTTGCGATGTATCTACCTCACTCCTGTTCCACTCCCCCACCTGGAGCCCGGTGTCAAGACAGAGTCAAGAACACCGGAGATAAGAGTGGTCGCAGGTCCACGCACTGTGGTCCAACACCAAACAAGAACACGATACAAGAGAGGGGCGGCTTGGATCCCAACTGAGTGGGAGTACCATAAAGGCCATATTAAGAAGGAGCCATTGCAGCCTGACTTTCAGTCCGCCAGTCGTCCATTGCGCACAAACGTACGAACTGGACTGACCACGCGGTCCGAGTTATCCCGTCAGTCGGCAACCTTCCAAGCCACGGCTTTTAAGCGCACCGTGATAGTTTCAAGCCCGTCAGATTGTTTATAGTGAAGAAAGATGTGCTGAGCCGGTGACCTCACTCTCTCCCCCACCACCACCATCAGACTACCACCCGAGCAGGTCAGCTGTCTGATGCGGGAGTGGGCACGTTGGTTGACGGGCCGTCGTACCGTCTTCGCGCACCACAGCACGACCTGGTCTCCATAAAGTACACACCAGCATTCACTAAACCAGGGGATATGGAGGGGCCATCGCCGTCTGAATCCCAATCCACTGGTCAGCCACACAACGCGCAACACACACTGGGCCAACAGCGTGATCTCGTACAGGGTGTCAGATTGGCAGTCTACCAGGGCACGGTTTCTTGGAGACCGTGATATTCTCAGGTACATTATTATGGTGAGGGTATTGTTAATTTATTGATGGAGGTAGAGTGCACTGATTTAATTTAGCCTGCGGTGGCTCACCTTAGGTTATCGTGGAGCCGCATGTGATCTTATAGGCCAATGCAGTCGGTGAAGGTGTGGGAGCAGTGAGGGCAGTGGAAGCGGGCGCGGCGACTGTATGTCGGAACCCCGGCACTGGTTCACCAGTCTCCGTGCGATGGATTCTCTGGTAACCGACTAGGCTGATGCGTGAGCTGAAGTTGCGGGCGCAGTGTGGGCAGGAGAAATCGGGAGGGGCTAAGGGTTGTCGTTCGTGGTAGGGGGCAGTTGAGGTGAGAATGGCAAGTGCGGAGGGTGTGCATGCGGTAATGGTGCTGTCAATTTTGCGATGAATTCCGCTGTCATATATGCTCATGTGACCGAATAGGCCCATGCGGTAATTGAATGCGTGAGGGCAGTGAAGGCGGTGCTGTCTGCTGTGTGTTGGCGCTCCAGGCACTGGTTTGCCAGTCTCTGTGCGATGGATTCACCGGTGACTGACATGAGACTGAAGATGGTAGGCGCGAGGATGCAGCCCTGCTTCACTCCGTTGGTCACTGCGAATATCTCTGAGACGGCTCCGTTTTCCATGACGTGCACCATCTTTCCGTCGTGGAGTTAACGCAACATGTGAGGGAATCGCACGGGACAGCCGAATTTCTGCAAAATCTTCCACTAGTCTTTCGCGATTCACCGTGAGGAAGGCTTTCGTCAGATCTACAAAGGTCTTGTAGAGGTGCGTTCGCATCTCCTGACACTTCTCCCGCAGCTGGTGCGCTGCGAATATCATATCGGTGGTGCCGCGATGGCGGTGGAAACCGCATTGTCCTTCCGAGAGGATTCCTTGTTCCCGATGGCCGTTGAGGCGATTAAAAAGAATATTGTCAAAGATTTTCCTAGCGATGTTGAGCAGCGAGATTCCCCGGGGGTTGTCACAGAGTTGGCGGTTCCCCTTCTTCGTGTTGAGGTTGACAATTTTAGCGTCATTGAAGGCCTGAGAGACCTGTCCTTAGCACCACATCTCCCGGAAGAGTACTGTGAGATGGTTCATCAGTTGGTGGCCACTATTCTTTTCGATCTCAGTAGGGATCGCGTCTGATCTGGGTGCTTTTCTGCTGCAGGGTTGTTGCACGGCCCTGATGGTTTCTTGGAGAGAGGGCAAGAGATCAAGGTCAGCGTTGGTTTCCACTTCAGGCAGTCGGTTGAAAGCAGCGTCGGAGATGATGGAAAGCCTGTTAAGAACGCTTTGTAAGTGCGCCACCCAGCGCTTCAGAATTTCCATCTCAGTGAGCAGGGTAGTTCCGTCGGCACTGAGAAGAGGAGTGGCTCCTTCGACGGGAAGTCCATAGACAATCTTCATGGTGTTGAAGAATTTCTTCTATTCGTTGCAGTCCGCGTACTTTCGGATCTCCTCAGCCATAAGAACCACACAGGTGTCCTGCATCTCCCGCAACCGTTGCTGTACAATGCGGTGACTTCGGTAGAAAGCTGTCTTGTTTGCAGCGGTAGGGCGGTGAAGTGGATTATGTCCCTCAGTTGGCACCAGCGATTCTCCACGGAGGCGTCCTCCTCGGCGACTGGGATGTTGGCTAGTCAGTTGGCCAGCTCGTTGCTGAAATGGAGATGGCGAGCAGGCACATTAAACAAAAAAGTAGTCAACTTACCTGGCGGTCGCTTACTTTGGAGTCTCCTGCGTTGTTGAAGACGAAGCCTCAGCTTGGAGATGACGAGGCGATGATCGGTCCATCCATCGGCACCGGGGATTGCCTTTGTCCCCAGCACATCCTGTTGGTCGCGCCTGTGGACGAGGACATACTCCAGCAAGTACCAGTGTCTCGACCGGGGGTGCATCCAGGTCACCTTCTGCCTCATCGGGAGGCAGAAGAAGGTGTTGGCCAGGATCAGGTGATGCTCTGCGCTGGTTCGTTGATGCCGCTGAGATCATGGGGACCCCGCACTCCGCTCCAGATAGCATGATCTCTCCGGACGCTGGCATTGAAGTCACCAAGGGCAATTTACTTATCTGTCTTCGGCATATACGCCAGGAGAGTGAGCAGATCCTCATAAACTTTGTCCTTCGCTGCATTAGAGCTCGTTATTGGGAGGCGTAGGCGCTGATGATTGTGGCGAACTTGTCTCCCCGAACAGGCAGGAGGAGGCTCATCAGGCGATCATTTATACCCTGTGGCAGACAGGGCAGACGTCCCACGATATCGTTCCGGATAGCAAAGGCGACACCAGCGTCGCGTTGGTCTGCCTTTGGGCAGCCGCTCCAGAAGAAGGTGTAGACGGCACTCATTTCCTCCAGCTGATCCTGCTCAGCGAATCGGGTCTCGCTGAGAGCAGCAATATCCACCTTGTAGCGCTCCAGTTCCCGAGCGACTAGCGCTGTCCTCCGTTCCGGCCGGTTTCCCCTCTGCTTGTCTTAAAGGGAACGAAAATTCCAGGCTGCTAATGTGATTGCACTCACCCGAGCAGCCCGGGGGTACCCCGGAGTTTACGGTGGGGGCGATAGGGAGAGGAGTTGGTGTGGGTATTGCTTCACGTTTGCCAACCGCATGAAACTGCAGTCTGTGAGCCATGGTTCGTTGAGCTGTTGTGGGACTCAGCATTTGCTTAGGGCACCTTTCCTAGCCTCCTCCCCCACGAGGGGGGTAAGCAGTGCTGTCCTTGAATAGGGCTGCTGAGTCAGCCCACTTGGCTATTGAACTCCACTATGGGTCATGATTTGGTTAGCGAGAGAACGACCGATGCGCCTGGGCCGCCTACGTGATTGCTTTCGCACCCACCATAGGACTTTTTCGACAGTGGGGGAAAGCGGGAAAGGTGAGAGGAGATGGAGGGGAGTGAAGGAGGGATGGAGGGAGGAGGGGAGAGGGGAAGGACAGGAGGGAATGGCGCAGACGTACTGGCTGTGGAGGCACACAAAGCACCGGAGACCCTCACCTGGTTTAGCCCGCCGGTCTTGGCGGTTGCCAGGGGTTTGGCTATTGACCGGAGCTCAGCTTTGAGGAGCCACAGGTGAGAGTTCGGTACCAGATAGAGGCGGCCACAGGAATATTCACCACCTGCGCGAGACAAATGGAGCCACCTAGTGCTACCTGTGTGGTGCCCTCCCCTCCCCCCCCCCTTATTAGTACCCCCTACACCCCGGTGGAAACCCAGTTCATCGTGTGCGGACCGGGCGTGCATGGCACGCTCAGGCGAGCTGTTTAGCCTCGGCAGTCCCTGTGCCTGCGCTCGCCTCCGGTCATCCGGACTCCGTCTTTCCACCGAGCCCAGGTGCGTGAAAGAGATAGAGTGCGGCAAATACCGCGCAAGTCTGATACCACTATAAACTCATTCACGCTCAAGTCACCGTTCTGCGCGCACAATGCTCTGGGGCACATGGTGGACATCGTCGAAAACGGCGGTCGAACTGCCGTACGTGCTGCATGCTGTAAAAGTTTGAGATTGCGCAATATATTGAACGGCACAGAGCGAAGGAATTGCAGTTCGAAGAGTCCTACACGATATTTAGTACTTAACACACCAAAGTCGAACTTATTATATTCAGCAAGATCGCGAATGTTTTGGGACAGTAACAACTCGTCAAATCGGAGGCATTTTATTCAGGCAGAGTTGACATAACCCCAGGAGAGAGGACAGGTGAACGTCACTTAGTGACCGCTTTTATCTTCGAAAGTCTACGCAAATCGTTTTAGTTGTCAAAATAAAAAATACTGGTCATGCGGCAGTTTACGGACTTTGTTGACAACACGTATTCGGCGAGTATTTGGTCGAAATATATGCCTGGGGACTTGAAGGAAGACAGTAAAAGGTTTTAAGTTCATTTTTACTCCAGTTTCAAAACTGAGACGCACCCGTTTGTTTATAAAATCATTACAAATTTTCTGCTGTATACTTTGGAACAAGTTTGTGAACCGAAACATTTGCTATATTTTCTTATAATATCATGTGTGTTCACATGCAGATGCGTTTTTGATAACTACTACGTAGGGGACTTCATTTTCTTCACGAAGAACTCGACGAAAGTCACATGAATGCGGCAAACTGGCACATGTCGATGCCAACATAAACTCTCTAAATGAACATTTTAACCATACTCCCACTGGCTCCAATCCTCCCATAAACAGCACTTCACAGCTGCCAAGTGTCTTCTCTCCTGTGTCCGTTGCATCAGTGGAAAAAGAACTAAAAAAAGGTCCGTGGTTTAATAGCTGCCGGGCCAGATGGTATCTCACCATTTATCCTAAGGTCTTGCGGCGCTCAGATAGCTCCTGTTTTGACACACCTTATTAACATGTCCTTCGTTGAGTCTCAGCTTCCTGAAGGTCGGCGTACAGTAAAGATCACTCGTATCCCTAAAAAAATCTACCAATTTTGGTCCTAAATATTTTCGTCCAATTGCCTGCTCTTCGGCTTTACTGAAGCTAACTTAACGAGTCACCTTAGATACAAGTATACCCTTCTCCTCCACTTTCTCCGATCCACTACAATTTGCATATAAGGCCAGGCGCTGTACCCTAGATGCAGTTGTTCTTCTGATCCATTCTGCTCTAAGAGACTTAAATAAAGGCTGTCGTGCGTATGCGTGCGCATTTCTTGACTCTACTCCTCTGCCTTCAATACAATCCCGCGCCATCTCCTCCTTAACAAAACCTCCTCCTGCGGCTCTCCCGGTTGGGCAGCTTCTTTGCTTAAGACTATTTCACTTCCCACACTCAATTCGTACAATCTGGCAGGCGGAAATCAGTGGTTCTTACTAACAACTGCGGAGCTCTTAAGGGCGCCATTTTATCCCCTCATCTCTTCTCCCTCCACGCTGATAATTTTAGATTGCAAATGACTGTCTGAGTATAAAATATGCAGATTATATGGTTGTTGGCCATCCTCTTAAAGATCAGACTCATCTTCAGTCTTTGAATGACGGTCTGGTCCATGTCCCAGCATGTTCGTCAGAAAATGGTCTTCTTCTGAACAATCAAAAATCTGTTCAGTGTGTTTTTCGGCTGCGGCCCTCTTCTAGTCCTGAATCGCTGGACGTCCTCCTTGGCGTCACGCTGACATTCAATCTTTCATGTTCCCTTCCTGTTGATGCACTGTTTACTATAATCCATAATGTTATTTATTTTATTCGCCTTTTACGTTCCTACCACACACCTTAATCCCTAATCTGGCGATTTATAGACGCTTGTATTCTCCCCTCATTCTCTATTGTTCTCCTGTTATTTTTCCAGCATTTGCTGATTTTAAAACGCACCCTCCAAATGCTCTCTTCTACTGCCGTCGTTTCCCTATATTTTTTTAGTGGATACATTAATAGAACGACAATTCACAACGGTTAAACAATTCACTAATCGAATTCTTGGCGCTGTTCTCCTTCATCCCCCCCCCCCCCCCAATCTGACCCTTTCCCATGCGCCGAGGCTTCCGACATATCTTTTGCCGTACATCGGCATACAAGCGTTCTGTACTACCGTTTCTAGCACGCTATCTTATGTGTAAAGAGATAGAAATCCAGAAACTGAGATTATCAGTGTCCCCCCCCCCCCCATTAGATACCAATTTGAAACTTTTGATTCTGTTACTTTATCTCATGGTCTCAGTGAGCGTAAAAAACTGTTTTTGCTAAAAATTCTGAATTATACGTTCAAAATAAAGTGTATTCCTCTCAAAAAACATCTGTTAACGCTCAAAAATTTTCTCCGGAGCAATTATGAACCTTTCAAGTCTCCGCCTATTTCAACACACATACTCAAACGAATGACGGACGGTTGGTAGGCTACCTGATGGGGTATCCCCGCCTCTGTTTGGCGGCCTTGCGCTAGTTTCCAGGAAGATTTAGGTTGGGGGTAAGGCTGGCTAAGGTTTAGTGTAGGGTGAAAGTCCGGATAAGGCATAGGACAGGGGAATATTTGCTCTTCCTGGAATCTGGCGCAAAGCTTCCTACTCCTATTCCCGTGTCTTGGCAGTAGCTTATCCGAAAGCTAGGGTTTAGTTTCTAGTGTTAGTTGGGGATAGGAGCAGCGGCATGAAAGGGAGATTGTTGTCACATTCGTTGAATCATGAAGTGCACTGGATCTTAGCGTGACAGACCGTCCCTACTGCTTCTGACTAAAACAACACTGCTGACAGCGCAGGTTTGTACGTATATCGGGTGTCTTCCATAGGCAATTTTTTTGTTTTTGTATATTCATGCAGTAAATTTCAGTTGAATCAGGGCGAAATAGACCGGAGAGTTCACCACTTCAGAGGTTGTGATTGGAGCATAGTACAACACACCTCCAATGGGGAAGAGAGAATTTTGAAGGCCAAAGCAAGCATGAGTATCTCCATTCGGCACCGCACTCACTTTTATTGGCGAGCCCAAACTAATGAGGTAGCAACGAGGGATTGCTAGCCGATCTTCAGGCAAGGGGTCAAGGTCGCTCCGGGCAGGAAGTCGTTTGCTTTTCGGGCACCAAAATTTTGCCCTCCCATAGGAACGAATGTATCCTGAACTAAAAAACCAAACTTTTTCTCCATCGGCAGGGTGATAGTTTAGGAAACCGCTAACTTCTGATTTGACACCGAATACTTGTTAATCAGTCGCTTCTTGGCGAGAGGGTACTGTTTTGCTCGGGTACGACGTCACCAAGCCCAGGCACTGCCACAAGTACACTTAAAGGTCTTAATTCAGAAAATACACTGTTGTCGTAGACATTGAAAATGACAGGCGAACAAACACTGATCATCACTGCCACGCAAATTCCGCATAATTTTCACCTAAAAATGTGGACGTCAGAAAGCTGCATAAGACGGGTGCTTTAAAATAGAACTCGGAACTAGAAAGTGCTACGGATTTTTGCGCATTGAGGTGGCATTTTGATAAGAATGATTCGATTAATATTTATAAAAAAAAACTGCTCGAAAGTACCTGAACTCAATTTTCTATTAATACTTGCAAGGCTACAGAGACAGAAACTTGGCAAACCATTCAATATCCCCAGACCACGATTGTATACACCGACAGCTTTGGACATTCGAAAGTTTCTCATGTACACTAAGAAAGAAAACTCTCCCATGTAGCTGCTTTTTGAACTTCTAAGATTGGATATTTTTTATCTACCAATGCGGTCAGTGAAGATTCTGAGAATTTTACTCGTTGTCGATAGAAACCTACAGTTCGGATTTGAAACCTGGAAGTGAGTTGAGGACTTGACTTTTAGGACCTTGTCCTAAAAGTCTGCTTTTAAATAGCCATAAGGTGGTCCGTGGGTAGTCCCGGTGTACGAATTCGACACTAGTCTAAAGCACCGGTTTCCAGTAGATGCAGCGACAGGAATATTAAAAGACCATAAGTGGTAGATTAAACTTTTATAAAATCCCTGTAGGTCATTTACCTCCAATTTTGCTCGATATAATATCAGAATTAGGTATCACCTATCCGTATTGTAAATGCAGCACTAAATGTTACGAGTCATTTTTGTAATTGTTTCTAGGATTCGCGTTTAATAAGAGAAATAGGGACTATTTGTCTATTTGCAAAGTTATTTTGGAAGCTGAGTAAAAAAATATTAAGTGGGGATTCACATTCATTTGGATATGGCATAGTTTTCCGCAAAACTAAACCAGCATGTCGAACTTAAGAAAAATTGGCAAACTGAAAATCAGTACAGATGGAAGCCAACGTCAAAGAACGAATATTTGTTGAAATAGTTTTGAAGATATTGGAGCCTCTGTGCCACATATACTGCGCATGAAAAAATTTTCTTAACTGCTGCTTTTCAGGCGGCAGACATTTGAATAACGTTATTTTTAAATGAACGTCCCTCTCAGCCGAGATCAGATTGGACCTTAGCAAGGGGATTAAGTGGACACACGGGGGACTACTTCAGACAAAACAAATTATACTGGCCGTCGTTTTCTAATTGTCTGGTGATGGTTCTGAGCGATAAATTAAGAAAATTTGTTTGCCAGCTTATTAGTTTAAATTAATAAAACTAAGTAGATTTCGGTGATGAAACCACCATCCCCAATCAGGCTGTGTGATGTGCTCGTCTCGTTGCGTTTAGGGAACCTCACAGACTGTCGCATCACGGCAGATAAATATGCAAGACTATCAAGCAAAACAGGATGAACCCGAGTGGCCATTTATGAATTATTAGCCATCATCTGCGAGTCATGCTCAGCTCCGCGCCTGAATGACCTTAAATTCGAATCTGAGTTCATTAGTCTAACGCCCTACTACTGAGCCACAGATCGTTGTCCTACTGGTTGTGAGCATGTCCGATAAGCCAATCGGTGAACGCCCGTCCTCCATAGTTAATATACCCTAAAGTAATCGACCTGACAACTGGCCCGTGGTTTAATAATAGAAAGCTGGGCTACTTTACGCTAGATGATCGCACAACGGGATTTTAATTCAAGGTCACCCAAACCTGCAGTTTGCTGGTATGGCTGACTGACGACAGTTACTTAACCAGGAATGATAATCGATGCCTGTCTCGTCTTCATTTGTACTCCTCCCAGTATTTTTATCTATTTGCATCATGCCATTTTTATAGGACAAAACAATCATAGAGAATCCATTCTACCCGGGACTTATAAAACATACCATAAGCTGATAAATCATTCAATATTTGTGTTAATAATCAGCGAAATTCAAAATTTGATGAGATGAGTGGGCTGGAATTTCTGCAAATGAAGCCACAGCTACTATGTAGAATGCAAGGAGTTTTATCTCGCTAAGAAAATAGAAAACCCCTTGTGGATTTAATATTAACAGCTTTTTTACAAGAAGGCGTTGACCAGTAGAACGCCTGTGGCTTATTTGAAGTGGAGCGCAGGTCGACCTGCGCATTTTTTCACATTCATCAAAGCAATCACACTAAAATATGACTGTTTTCTTAACTGCAATGCATGGAACCAGAACATCTGCATGTTATCCTGCGCTCCACGAGCATGGAAAAGTTTTTAGTCAGACTGTTTGGTGGAGGAAGCGGTAAAAGGCATTTCTGGAATAGGGTGAGTAGCCACTGTGCCATCACCTGCATGAAAATAACTGGTGTCCGAATTCAGAATATTTGACTAACATCCGACTTTGGTTGAATGTGCTGGCCACCAGTATGAAATATCCCACGGAGTCTACCGTCACGTCTGCGATTAACTACCTGCCTGCGAATAGCGATAAACAGTGTCAAACTGTTAACTTAGTTAGAAGAGCGTGTGGTGACGCTGGTATAAAGTGCTTATAAAGACTAGTTTCCGCAGAAAAAAATGACGTGATTAGCGGTAGGAATATGCGCATTCAAACTACTCAGATCCTACGCAAGCAAAAGGAAAGCGTTTGTGCTTGTGGAGTTAGAACACGGATGAACGCTACCACCCTCTTTTTCAGATATGAGAAAAAATCTGCATATAGCTAGTTATCTCTTCCATGCATGTTTTCCTAGAATTCTTCATTACATATTTGTGAAAAAAAGTGTCATCTCTAACGAATAGAAATGACAATAAAAGAAGAAGTATTTACTGCATCAACGAGGAAATAAGCTTAACTAAGTCGGATCATGTTTTTGTTTTGCTGCAGTGGTGTGTGCTTTCTGCGCGTGGTACGATCACATCCTATAGCAGTTGTGTTCCACATTCGATATGAAACACAGCTAGCATTCGGTTTTCGTTTGATTATGAAGGTAGGTCCAATCCGAAAAAATACAGTGTACTGTGAGAGAGTTTTCATGGCAGCCTAATCAGGACACGGAAATAGGAACTACCCACTATGCATGTGGCTTTGCATTCAATTCCGGGAAGTAAGGTTTAGGATTAAGGTGAGGGTGAGGGCTAAGTTTAGGGTTAGGGTTAGGATTACGTTAAGAGTGAAGGTTTGGTTTCCGGTTAATTGTAGAGTTTAAGTTTAGGGTTGGTTTAGGGTTGAGATTACGGTAACAGTTCAGTTCTATTTTAGGGCTAAGACACGGGAGTTTTTGCTCTTCCCAAAATTTATCGCACGAACACCCATGTTAGTTGGTCGGGCGTTCCCATTCCCGTGTCCTGACTAGGTGGCCACACAAGCCATCCTTACGGTTTTCATTCAGAACGCCAGGCACTGGAGATACCTTTCCAAGACTTCAGCTCGAGTTCGGTTGGGAATGTCATCGTAGATGGGGTTCTTAACCTCCATCTGTTCGAAAATTAGCAAAATGCGAAGAACCATGTGTTTCTCTAAACTTCACACGAATGGAGTTTTTTTACGAAGGGTGTTTGTAAGCCGTTGGTTGGAGAGCAAATACCTCCTCAAGTTCAGTACAAGCAAACAGACAAAGCTAGTTGAGATACGATGGCGGGGGACCTAAAGCTGCTGACATACGCCCATTAAAGAATAGCAACTGTACCGGAGAACACGAGGATGCTCAAATCGTCCCGACCCTATTGAAAATCTACGAGCATAACTTCGACCTGACTAACCGGGAAGATGAAATACCAGCCAAGTTGGTTTGCGTTCCTCCTCAAGTGAGGGGTACCTCACCGTTCCGCCATGTTTGCTAGAATGATTCGTATATTCAACATTGCGCGCTGTACCCTTACTATGGTTTGTTTGGTTATAGTGCGACTTAATGCATGTTAGCTTCTCCTTGGGCCATGCGGCGAATAAGTTGTGCGCACACACACATATTTTCAAATTGAATGTCAATTTCTTGCTGTTCAAACACTTCGGTTTAGCTGTTTACGTACTCGGCCTAATTGCTTTATGACTTACAGAGCGGAAAATGTTTAAGGCCAGAACTACAAAAGGATCAGATACAAACCCGCAAGTACTAAGGGATAATTAAATAAAATTGCCTAATATTTAATTTAAGATTTGCTTTTTTGGATTAGTTACTTTATGGCGGAAGGAGGAAGGTCACCTGCCCAATTTGTAGCCTATTGCATTAAGGGCACAGCATTGTGACGGGAGGGGATCACGCACCATAAATCGACTACCTAAGTGACGTCGTCTGGAGCGGTAGAAACAATGTTGTGGCGACCGAAGATGTTTGATTTTTCCCACACCTTGTACGTCCGAAGTCGGCTACCGGGAAGAAAGTTTGCTGCAGACGAAGCCCTCAAATTGCGCGTCACATCTGCACAGGAGAGGGACCTGGGGATAAGCACTGCGCGCGTCTCGGAGGCCGGAGTACAACAGTTGAAATGGGCAACACGGACAGGAGTAGAAACCAACAGCAAACCCTGCGCATGCCAGGCAGCGGACAGCTACTACCAGCAGCTGCACGTGACCGTTGTTGTTCCTTACTTCTCTCTCACTCTCTCTCCCACACACACACGCGCGCACAAACGCTGTGTGAGGATGTGGAAGGGGACGCAAGGAAGCGAGAGGAGCTGATTACGCGCGTGAAGAGGAAGCGGAAGGAGAAAAGGGGAGAAAACGATCGACTCCCTCGGAGCCTGCCACAACCAAGGGAGGACAGGTTGGGTGATTTATGCGAACGTCGTAGCGGCAGCCAATCAAATTTCGGTCTATCTACTACCACTGCCTCCTGGACCCGATGACACAGCCACGTGGTACGCGTGCGTCTAGGGTGGAGGTTGTTCTACGGCCGCTCCTATCACGGCGTGTTACGGTCTCCCGCCTGTCAATCAAGCGCACGTGTGCACACTTACTCAGGACGGTGAGCGCGTGGCTTTATGTCCGTTTATCGTATGCGGGCGGGGAGCTAGCGGTAAGTGCGCAAATAGACAGATGTGCCCACGTGACAGCTCGCCGATAAGTTGGGTGTGGTGACCTTGAGTTCTCACCATTCACCAACATGCGTCCACGCCGACTGGCTAGTGAGTCGCAACTCTGGATGCGCGTAATCAACTTGTACTAAATGCCCGCTATGCTTTGTTCAGTAAAACGAGCTCAAGGACACGTGGTTAAGATTAAACTCTCAAAACGCAAATCTGGACCGAAGAAATACGATCTCAGATATCCCCCTCTGAAGCTTTATTTATGAACCAGCCAAGGGTGAAGGGGTGGGCGAATAACTTGTAGCTCCTGGATGGGTTCATGTCCTTATTTCATCTTCTAATTTCTTTTTAGACGAGGCTTATCATCTGTGCTGGATTCTTTTTTTTCATTTCAATCCTCTCGGAAGGATTAGAAAGTGTTGCTTAGCCTCGATAGTTTCTAACGCACTTCGATCAAAGTCATCTTTTCGCTGACCACCCTCTTAAAGGGTCAGGGGGCTTTATTAGCTCAAGTTGACACCAACATTTGAAGACAATTCTCGATCATCTGTGACCCTAGTGTGGGGATCCCTCGCAGTCTAATGTCGATGGGAGGACGAAATTGTGATGAAGCAGACGAAATAAATGTACGGCTGAAAAAAGTATACAACTGAAGGTGTGGGATGTTCCAATAGGAATAAAAGTGTTCATGTAACATGTAAGTTACTGACAGCCTTGTGCACTGAAGCTTTAGGAAAATTTTAGGTTACAGTAAAGGACTGTCGTTTAGAGCAGATTAATTGAATGGGGCATGTGCTAAGCTATTTCTGAAGAATAATTTGGTTTCTTATAGGTTTTTGCTTTCTTTTTCCAACCTACCATTCAGATGCTAACTTTCTAAAGATATATTCTGGTCATAAAACCTCAGTAGGGAGTGTGAAATGGGTGGATTTGAATTTACGATCGATCCAGTTAGAACCACTTCAGAAATTCAGCCTTTAGTTCATGTTGATGCTCGAACGCAAACCAAATACGCCTTTACTGTTACGGTGAAATGCCTTTTATAACTCCTTGGATAAAACATCTGTGGGTAGATGAATGTACCACTCAAAGAATGACCGTATAAACGGATATCGGTCAACCTGGCTTCCCCCTCAGATAAAGAAGTCTCATGTTCTTACCCTTAGCGGTTGGTCCCAGCACGCCACTGTCTCCAATTGCTCTGGGACGTGGATTCGTATTCAAGCCGACAGTCCCTTCAGTTATTACGCTTTTGGCTTAGGGCCTGTTCTTCGATCGTGTTCCTCTACGATGAGACACGAGGTTGATGCGTTGGAACAACACGAGGGATAGATCAGGACATGCCAGGCGATATTGGGGATGCGTGCCCACATCAAATGCCCCACATGGGGTGGAGTGTGGTGGCAGGCCTAGACACCGCGCCAGCCACCTGCGCCCGATCCTTGCTCCGGTCTTCTTGACTCTGTCTTGAGACAAGGCCCAAGTAAGTGAAAGCGTTAGGAGTGTGGTAGATGCAGCGCAAGTCTAATATAGCTATAAACAAATTTACGTACAAGTATTCCTCCTTGTGCCTATCCAACTACAGGGAACATGGTGAACATCACAAAAATCAATGGTATAACTGTCATTCTTAGGTTAAATATTTCATAAGTTTAGTTCCTGAAACTATAAACTTGTGGGAGTTTTAGATAGTTGTCGAGGTGAGACCTTATACCAGATAACGTGATATTTACTTGCTTAAGCTTATTTACTTGTCTAAGATTACACTCACTTGGTAGGATCCATCTCCATACAAATATCAATCTGCTCCGAAAATATATTAACGATCGAAAACTGAGCTAGCAATCTCCTTGAAGTTATTCGTTTTAACATATGAACGTGAACAAACGTCCTAGGCAAGAGGATTTGTCCGAAGACAGTTGCTTGTCACAATGTTCCAGCTCACCAAGAAATAACTCACAAATTCCAAAAAATTGAAAAGTCCGAAAACAAAGTTCACGTAACATAGACGTACATTTGACAGACCTTGATCAGCTTCTAGATCACTGAAGAAGGGAAACTGTCCGTCCATCATGTCTCCTGCAAATGTGATACTGTAGAATGTCCACGATCCACTCAAGCATCCTTTTCAACTGCTAAGAGTTCCATTTGATATCGAAGTTAATTAAGCTTAAAACAGTAAATGCATAAAACCACGCAAGCTGTCCAACGTCAAGGAAACTGTTGGCTTTTTGGTAAATGGTGCCCTGCGCAATTATTTGTCTTCTTCAATTTAGACCGCAGTGGCGTCAATTACTCCCTGTATATTTGGCCTTGCACGGCGGGAACTCGCGTTTCCTAACGTTCCTTCTTTTGTATGTTTGGTGGACGTGTTTGGGTTTGCATAATTAAGGAGCCTGGCTCTATCTGCATAATTTAAGAGTACCGATGCCGTCTTGTGCATGAAGTTATGGCCATTTCTATCGCTTAGGTTTGTTGTGGAATTTTATCAGTCCAGTGAACCCGAATCGTTTTCGCTAGTGAGCTCGGAAACTCCATAAAACCTCAGCAACAAAACTGAGAAATCCAGATGGTACTACCTTTTTGAATGTTTTTTTTGTCTCATGATCCGTAAATATCATGCCTGGCGAGAGCGTAAACTTTCATTTTCGACTAAGTCCCAACATTCAGGTTCTGGACCAAATAAACACAAAAACAGATTCACGTCAAATCATCATGCTGATCTGCCACCCGGTATTGATGCGCCCCACCCCCCCCCCCTCAAAGAGTTGCGTTGGACGTAAAGGGAAACCCCAGTGGCCTCCAGCACGCGGTAGATGGAGGCTCTAAACCAGAATTTCATGTCCAGTCAGAACTGCAACTGGTAAGATGCTTGAGAGGAGAGCGAATACATCCGATCCAGCGCAGATCCCGTGGCTGCTTCGCTCATTCTAAATATGAAGCTCTTCAAATAGTCATGAAGTTTTAAGATCACTTGCTTGGTCGCCTTAAAACTGATACGATAGCCCCACTGTCTTTCATACTGAGTTTCAGGCTGTATTTAATCATTCTTACTAAAACCTTTAAAAAAGGGTTTCCATATATAAATAGATGGAAGGTCGCCAACGGACAATTACACTCAAACCTCGCAGTCAGTCCAATGTGTGTTGTGTGGAGTGACTGACTGGTGGTCTGAGAGTCAGGCTTCAATGGCTCCTTCTTAACGTGACCTCTGGCTATCTCACACATGTGAGATGTAAGCCGTTCAACACCCTGTATTGTGAAATCTTGGTGCTGTGTTTGGGGGCCCAGGTCGCGTACGTAGTACACGTAGACGAGGTCACCAGCAGCTTCGCCCACTTCCGCATCAAACAACAGACTGGCTCGGACGGTGGCCTGATTGTTGGGGTGTGGGAGGGAGTGAGCTCAATGGTTCAGCGCATGTTCCTCGCTATAAACAATCTGACGCGCTTGAAACTATCACGGTAGTTTTAAAGTCATGACTTAGAAGGTTGCCAACTGACGGGATAACTCGGACCGCGTTGTCAGCCCCGTGTAAGTTTTTTGTGGAGTGGATCACTGGCAGACTGAGAGTAAGACTGAAATGGCTCCTTCTTATTCTGGCCTTTATGTGACTCCCCCTCCGTGGGATCCGTGCCAGGTGTGGTGGTACACCCAGGGGCGGCTCCGGCCGCGCCAGCCACCTGCGTCCTCTCCCATCTCCGGTCTTCTTGACTCTGTCTTGACACCGGGCTCAGGTGGGGGAGGAGGAGAGAGGGCGGTACCTGCAGCACAAGGCTACTATCAATTAAAACTAATTCACGCGCAAGTCACCGTCCCTGCCCCACCTGGTGTGGAGCATACGGTGGACCTCGTCGAAATTGACGGTCGAACTGTCGTGTGTCAGCATCAGACAACTGACCGGCTCGGACAGTGGTTTGACTGCGGGGGTGGGGGAGGGAGCGAGGTCGACGGCTCACTGCATGTTCCTCACTATAAACAATCTGACGCGCTTGAAACTATCACGGTAGTTTTAACGTCGTGACTTAGAAGGTTGCCAACTGACGGGATAACTGGGACCGCGTTGTCAGCCCAATGGGTGTTTTGTGTGGAATGGCTGACTGGCGGACTGAGAGCCAGGCTGCAATGGCTCCTTCTTAATGTGGCCTTTATGGAGCTCCCACTCCGTGGGATCCGAGCCAGGTGTGGTGGTATGCCCAGGGGTGACTCCGGTCGCACCAGCCACCTGCGCCCTCTCCCATCTCCGGTCTTCTTGACTCTGTATTGAAACCGGGCTCAGGTGGGGGAGGAGAGAGTGCGGTAGCTGCAGCGCAAGGCTACTATCACTTTAAACTAAATCCCGCGCAAGTCACCGTCCCTGCACCTCCCTTCCATAGTGCATACGGTGGATATCGTCGGACTACGACGGTCGAACTGTCGTGTGTGTGTGCCCCCTAAACGGGTCACGTAGTAGATGCGTTGGACCAACACTGGGGCCACATTAGGGCACAGCAGGCGTTATTCGGTTTGCGCTCCCATAACAAATGCCGAACATGGAGGTGTGGTGGCACGCCTAGGGGCGGCTAGGACTTAGAGGACTCGGCCGCGCAAGCCACCTGCGTCCTCTTTCGCCTCTGGTCTTCTTGACTCTGTATTGAAACCGGGCTCAGATGGGGGAGGAGGAGAGAGTGTGGTAGCTGCAGCGCAAGGCTACTATCACTTAAAACTAATTCACGCGCAAGTCACCGTCCCTGCCCCACCTGGTGTGGAGCATACGGTGGACCTCGTCGAAATTGACGGTCGAACTGTCGTGTGTCAGCATCAGACAACTGACCGGCTCGGACAGTGGTTTGACTGCGGGGGTGGGGGAGGGAGCGAGGTCGACGGCTCACTGCATGTTCCTCACTATAAACAATCTGACGCGCTTGAAACTATCACGGTAGTTTTAACGTCGTGACTTAGAAGGTTGCCAACTGACGGGATAACTGGGACCGCGTTGTCAGCCCAATGGGTGTTTTGTGTGGAATGGCTGACTGGCGGACTGAGAGCCAGGCTGCAATGGCTCCTTCTTAATGTGGCCTTTATGGAGCTCCCACTCCGTGGGATCCGAGCCAGGTGTGGTGGTATGCCCAGGGGTGACTCCGGTCGCACCAGCCACCTGCGCCATCTCCCATCTCCGGTCTTCTTGACTCTGTCATGACACCGGGCTCAGGTGGGGGAGGAGAGAGTGCGGTAGCTGCAGCGCAAGGCTACTATCACTTTAAACTAAATCCCGCGCAAGTCACCGTCCCTGCACCTCCCTTCCATAGTGCATACGGTGGATATCGTCGGACTACGACGGTCGAACTGTCGTGTGTGTGTGCCCCCTAAACGGGTCACGTAGTAGATGCGTTGGACCAACACTGGGGCCACATTAGGGCACGGCAGGCGTTATTCGGTTTGCGCTCCCATAACAAATGCCGAACATGGAGGTGTGGTGGCACGCCTAGGGGCGGCTAGGACTTAGAGGGACTCGGCCGCGCAAGCCACCTGCGTCCTCTTTCGCCTCTGGTCTTCTTGACTCTGTATTGAAACCGGGCTCAGATGGGGAGGAGGAGAGAGTGTGGTAGCTGCAGCGCAAGGCTACTATCACTTAAAACTAATTCACGCGCAAGTCACCGTCCCTGCTCCACTTTCCCATGGAGCATACGATGGACATCGTCAGACTACGACGGTCGAACTATCGCGTGTGTGTGTGTGTGTGCGTCTATGAATACCTTCACGTACCTGGGCAGCAATCTCTCCCGCAGCACCAAAGTCGACGATGAGATCGCCCATCGGATCACCAAAGCCAGCCAAGCCTTTGAACGCATGCAGAACGTGGTTTGGGATCGACACGGTCTCTGCCTCAACACCAAACTCAAGATGTACAAATCTGTCATATTGCTGACGCTGCTGTATGGAGCAGAGACGTGGACGATCTACCAAAAGCAGGCGCAGAAGCTCAATCATTTGCACCTCAGCTGTCTTCGTAGAATACTAAAGCTGACATGGCAACACAGGATACCGGAAACGGAAGTGTTGGAACAAACAGGCCTTCTAAGCATTTATGCTCAGCTGAAACAACTTCAACTGCGCTGGATCGGCCACCTTGTTAGGAAGAACGACGAACGATTACCAAAAGGAATCTTCGATGGAGATGTCGCTATGGGTTCTCGTCGACAAGGGTGTCAAGTACGACGCTACAAGGACACTCTGAAGACTTCCCTGAAGCAACTGCAGATCAGCCCGTTGACCTGGGAAGACGTCCCACGGAACCGACCTGCTTGGAGAAAGACAGTGAAGACAGGGGCAGCAATCTACGAAGCCAACATGATCGCCACCGTCAAGACCGAAAGAGCGGCGCGAAATTCACCAGCGCCCCGGACCAACACCGCCAATGCCCAGGCCCTTCCAGCATGCCAGTGTTGTCAACGCACCTTCCGTGCGTGAATCAGCCTGGTCGGACATCTTCGGACGCAATGCACTAACAATCTGACAATTCCAACTTCTACGTAAAATTCTGCCAACACTCCTTTGGTCTCCCCTTCCCTCACCCCTGGCGTCAATTCAATTTCTCCCAGCATCATAGAGACCACATCCCAATACTCATCACCTGTTACCTCCCCCACCACCGTAACCCCCACCGCCTTCACTACCACCATCAGCGATGGGGACTCTCTCCTAAACTTTCCTCAATGCGACCGCACATTTGCCTCACGCATCGGCCTGGTCGGCCACTTGCGAATCCATCGTATAGGGACTGGTGAACCAGTGCCTGGAGCACTCACACACAGCAGAGATCGCCGTCTCCACTGCCCTCACTGTCCTTGCGCATTCACTCATCGCATAGGCCTATTCGGTCACATGTGCATCCATGACAACCTGCGGTACTCCACCGGAGGTTAAGCCACATCAGCTCACACTAACTGCACCAATACATAGACAACACCCTCACCATCATTATGAACCCGTGAATATCACGGTTTCCTAGAAATCGTGGTTTGGAAGGCTGCCAATCTGACGCTTGCACCAGACCACGCCGTCGGCCCAGTGTATGTGCTGTATGTGACGAGTGGCTGACCAATGGACTTGGAGTCAGACGGCGATGGCTCCTCCATATCCCCTGATTTAGTGAATCCTGGTGTGTGCGTTATGGGTGCCAGGTCTTGCTGTGGTGCGCGAAGACGGGTACGCCGATCCGTCAGCCAATGCGCCCACTCCCATATCAGGCAAAGACCGGCTCGGACAGTGGTCTGATTTTGGGGGTGGGGGAGAGAGTGAGGTCGACAGCTCAGCGCATGTTCCTTACTATAAACAATCTGACACGCTTGAAACTATCACGGTGCGCTAAAAGCCGCGGCTTGGAAGGTTGCCAACTGACGGGATGACTTGGACCGCATGGTCAGCCCAATGTGTGTTTTGTGTGAAGTGGCTGACTGGCGGACTGAGAGTCAGGCTGCAATGGCTCCTTCTTAATGTGGCCTTTTGGGACCCGAGCCAGGTGTGGTGGTACGCCGAGGGGCGGCTCCGGCACGCCAGCCACCTGCGCCTTCTCCCATCTCCGGTCTTCTTGACCCTGTCTTGACACCGCGCTCAGGTGGGGGAGGAGGAGAGTGTGCGGTAGCTGCAGCGCAAGGCTACTATCACTTTAAACTAAATCACGCGCAAGTCACCATCCCTGCACCTCCCTTCCATAGTGCATACGGTGGATATCGTCGGACTATGACGGTCGAACTGTCATGTGTGTGTGTTCGTGTGTTTGAAACTTTGCCAGCTGTGCCTGTTGGCTAACGGAACAACATCTGTCTGATGCTGTCATGGCACAGAAGCTGGCCACTTAGACCCACATTGAGCCAGCATTCTTAACTTTCCTGCCTCTCTCTCTCTCTCTCTCTCTCGATTTCGCACGTATGCTAGTCTTTTTCACTCATTTTTGTGTCTGTTTTGAGGGAAGGAGGAACGAAAGGGAAAAATGACCCCTTTTAAATCTGCCCCGAATTCAAGCTTACTGATAGTTGCAATCAGCAAGCCTTTGAGCACAAATTACAGTCGAACGGATAAGTGCACGATGCAAACCTCTAACTTACAAACAGTATTCTGACTGGAGAGCGTAGTTTTCAGACAATGTGCGTCTCTAACGGGAAGTTTTGCTCATTATCGAGAAACGGCTTCGTGGCACCGAGTTTAAGTGCCATGCCTGGCATGACGTGGGAAGGCCACAAATGCCCTCTAGTTGTGCCTTCGATTCGCAATGCATAAAATTTTCCAGTATTCAACTGATCGATTATACGTGAACACAGAAATCAATGCAGAGAGCTGTCCTCCCTCATCTCCGGTATTCCTAACTTTGTCTTGACATCGGTCCCAGATGGTGAGTGGAACATAGAGTGAGGTAGATGCAGTGCAGGTGACCTTGTGATAAATGTTCGGGAGGGGTGAAAATTTCCGTGGCCCAACCCTAACACTAACCCGATCATAAAAGTAGACTGCAACCTTAACCCTCTGCCCTGCCCTAAATTTAAACACTACTGTGAACACGAACTGTGTCCTGATGAGGCGGCCATACAAGTCAGTCTTACCCTCCTTTGGTTTCGGAGTCTTTGAAAATCCGTTTTTTAAATGTTTGCTCATGACAAAATCTATGTTAGGTTCTGCAACAGCGTTCTCATCAGGAAGTTTATGTTACTCTTATGCACCAAAACACCATCTCTAACTTAACGGAATGTACTGCAGGAAAAATTTCGGTACGGAAGCCGCTGGTTAAGATTAATGAGAAGCGCAATATTCCTGGTTAAATGTATGAAACTGATCCCTGGAAAAGTAAATTTTGAACAAGTAATTTACTGAACGCTAGAACGCTGAAGCCATAACCTCCACGAGATGAGAATGACCGTTTCATGCTCTTTTTTTCCACTCAGCATACCAGAGGCTGTACGTAAAACAGACCGCCAGCATCCGCGTGCACCAACTGTCACTGAAAGTTTTATTTATGTTTCACACGTCAAATGAAAACTCATCAGAGTCAACCGAGTTCAGACAAAAGGAGTTGCTGCTGACTCATTTCTTCGACTTTGGTCCCGAAGAGACCCAGAGCTGACAAAAACACGTTTAGGCTCTTACCTAAAAGCCATGTGTCACCTATACAGCGCGAATTCCTGTCACACATTTTTTTGATAACACTCATCGTTAGTTTCCCCGTCAGTTCATTTTCCGTGGAAACAGAAAAATGAATTTGCGAACATTAAATAATCATTATCAACGTTCGCCTAACCTTGAAGGTAAAAGGAGCTGAAGAAGGCGAATCACGCATGTGGAGAGAGCGGTTATGAAAGGAGACTTATACAAAAAGCCCGAGAGGTTAGAAAAACTGCACTAAAGACCAACCCATGCTCTGAAACTCGTTTCTAAAACTTGAGTAAATAGCGTTTCACTTTACGAAGAAGAAAAAAATGTCCGCATATCTTTTAGATTTTTTTTTACCGCAGAGAGACAGCGTTCATCCTAAGGCCAGGAAGTTGTGCAAAGTGTAAGACATGAGGCTCCAACGATTATTTGGCAATCAACGCATGCTGTAAAATAGTGGCTTATGGAGGTTATAGTATAAAGTTGAGATATAACACGATTTCTTTTTAAACATTGATTTTTGCTAATTTTTGCCTCACAGATGTGCACGACACGGGAATAGGAACTCCTTTTCCGATGGACAGTATGCCGGGGTTAAGGTGAAGGTTTTGGGTTAAGTTCAGTGTTAGGGTTAGCATAAGGGGTAATATTAGGTCACGTGAATATTTGTCCTTCCCGAAATTATACCCGCGACCATCTGTATTACTGGGATGGGGGAGGAGGGGAGGGGCTAGGTCCTGCTCCATTATCTTACCAAACGGAGGATTCGACTTGTTAAATAATTAGGGCAACTGGTGTGCTTAACATGAATTAGAGTAAATATAAAACTTTCGGGAGATACTTACTACCCGCTAGTGTTCTATTCGTTTACGGAATTTCCTCTACTTCATCTCCAACTTCAGTCAGCCCTTTGCGAGCCATCGAGTGCGTCAGTTATCCGCATTCATACACAGGGAGAGATGATCGTGGCCAAGGATGGTGAGCACAGAAAATTAGTTCACGGTCTTTATCGGTTGTCAATGTACCATAGTTTTTCCCAGCCTAGCCACCTCCACTCAACCACACATCTGACTTCCTGCTATCATCTGACGAAGAGTTGGAGGACCAGACTAGAGTATTTATGAAATAAACGGCTTTCTTCCCCAATAAGTATGCTAACTGAATTCCTTGGGTGCCTGCTTTTCGATAGATGGCTAGAGCGTTGAGCTTAACGAGGCTAAATAACTAAAAGTATACGAGTTCAAACATCGTGTGCCCCCAAAACATGGGGTTCAGTAAGACTGGCTGACGACGGCTAATAAACCAGAAATGGTCATCCAATTCGCTAGTGTCTTTGTCTGTTTTTCTCTTCTGCGCATTACCATCTCACCCACTTAGCTGGCTTGATTTGCCTGCTGAATTAACCCACATGCGCTGACATTAAATAATGCAACGTGTGTATGCTAATAACTTCCTGTTGGCAGTTTAGGGATAGTACGCGGTAATCTCATCGAAACTGACAGATTTCGGTCAAATATGCATATAAACTTTAAGACTGAGCCTAATTTGAGGGTTCAGCTTTATAAAATCCTCGGAAAGTATCGCGATAATTTGGAGCAAATCATTCGAAATGAAGTTTTAGAGTGTCTACCAAAAACGATACGGGGAACGCTGAGGGACACAATAATGAGCTGAACCTCTCGTAGCCGTATCATACAACCGCAGACTATCGGCGAAATAGATGTGTGGGCTTTTAGGTAGCATCTGTGCCATCACGCTACGTATATATCATTCGCAATTTTTGCCTCCTGAAGTAGTTAGCAGTTAAACGCCCCGACGAGTGTTTTGATGAGGTTTCTGCTACTTCCTGATACAACTCAGTGTGTCCTTCAGCGTCCTCTATGCGGTTTCCTGTATATGATCTCCGTTGTTTTGTCGGTGCGCTTGGGGATGATAATTCTATCGACTGAGGCTTACCATGGCTTTATTATAGCTACCGAGCAAACAATTAATCCATGGCTTAATAGTAGAACGTCAGACTTAGCTTGTAGTCTGCAGCCAAGCGTTTTTGTTCGATGCTCTGCCGCATCACGGTCATTCGCCTTCGCAGGGAGTAGTTTCAGGCGTGTTGACCTTGGAATCTGGCCTACCAAAACATGCGGACGTTCAAACAGTCACAGACATTTATTTCCAACTGTAACTTGCCAGCTCTCAGCTATGGCAACACAAGCGGACGCAGACACTTGATCCAGCTCCCATAAACCCACAAAAACACCTGACCTCAGTGTCACACTTTATATTGGGCATGATTTACTATCATTTGTTGGTGCCCACGACCTCATAACTAAAACTCGACGTGATGATTGTGGCACCTCAAGTCACAACTACCAATAAAGCCACCATTCACTCCATGCCAAGATGACATAGTTTGAATCCCAGATTATCCAAACATTGGCTTGGGATAGGACTGGTTTACGACCGATTATATTCTAAAAATAACAACCTGGTCACCCCAAAGAAGGAGACACGATCACTGGAACAAATGCTTTATTAGCCCGATTTTTCGGATTCTCTCCAGAACTCACCCTCAGAGACAGTTACAGAAAAGGGTGATAAGGGGGCACAAGGTGCGCAAGGTGGTCGCCAGGCCACCATACGCCTGTCATATTTGGCAGTCCTCGTGTTCATCGCTGGGGGTTCTAGCTGATGAGATGATTGCTTGTCAGTGATTTCATCACCAGTGTCCATTCTTGGCGTGACAATTACTCGGCCATTTGGCTCGCTGTCACCGGGACTACTGGCTAGTAATTTTTTGCCCAGGCAAAATTGGAGTACCGAATACGGAGGCGGAAGGTCATTGCGCCTGTTAATGGAACGCGCGCCGGAGAACCATGACTCAAGCAGCTCTTGGCTCACGTGGTTTTCACCTCTTGCGATAATTTTGGTCTCGTCGAATGTGAAGGTGTGGCCGGGTCCCGTCGAATTAGGCGCGATCTGGGGGTTAACGTCCTTCCTCACCACTACTGCAACATGCTTGGCCATTCACGTTCGAAGTAGTTACCCATTTTCTCCGACGCAGCTGCTTTGTCCGCAACTACACCAGATCCAGTAAAAGAGGACTCCTCTTTTACTGGATCCAGACGTTTCCTGTCGTGTCGATGGGTCTTCCGGCTTCATGATCTGGCGCCTGATGGATCCCCTTGGTCTGTCTACAACTCCGACCCCCAATCGGTAAGAGGAGGTGGTTGACGGCTTCCGAGACGTTCTTCACGTATGGGAGTGCTCGCCAAACTTTGGAGCCGGTTAAAGATTTTCCCTCGTCGCGTTTACGTACGCATCGGTTGAAGATGAGCGGGTAACCATTCACTCTGAGGACTCATCGAATATAGTGTAGTTCAGCAATCTTGTCTTCCGGTTCATTTAAATATGCATCAACACACCGGTATAATGCCCGTATGCCATTGCGCTTGTGGCTGATTGGGTGATTGCTGTTTAAGCTCAGTATTTCCGTCTTATTTGTCACCTTCGTGAACAGTTTAATTTTTAGACTACCAAAATCGTTGCGACAGACGAAGACGTCGAGGAAGGCCAGCTGGTTGTTGGCTTCCTCCGGCCTCTTAAATTGCATGATTGGGAAGCCAGCGTTGAGCTTTCCTTTGAATTCCAGCACCTGATTGTTTACCATGACAACAAAGGCATCAGTCACATACAAAGCCCAGAATGTTGGTCTGTGATGTCAGAAGACCAGTGACTCCAACCGTTGTAACGCCGCCTCAGATACGAGTCCCGAAATCGCTGAACCCATTGGCGTGCTTTTCCCCTGCTCATAGGTTGTTCCGTGAAGTACGTCTTGAGAGAGAACTTCAGGAGTGTATAATTTTTGCGTGTCCACAGCGATTCTCCGTTTCATCGTATTTGTCTCGTAAGAGTACTTCGATAGTCCTGAGTGTCAGGTCCTACGAAATAGAAGTAAAAAGAGACGTGACATCAAAAAATACCATGAAATCGCTTGGCAGGAGACTTTTTCCGAGGAAATTTGTGCGCGAACTTGGAGTAAATCCGTCGGAACAAACCTTTACAGGCTTGAGCCGAAATTTGCTAGGAATATTTGAGCCGAAATCCATCAACCACTGCGGAATAACCACGTAATATTAACAAGCTCCCAGCTGGCATTCAGTAATATAGCCTACGTAATTGTTTACCATACTGAAAGCACAGGTACTAACTAAAAGCCCAGACACGCGGGTTCGCCGAGCTGGTTCTGCTGCATGACACACCTACGAGAGGTTCAGCTCGTCAGTGGATCTCCTAGCGTTCTCCGTGTGTTTTCTGGTAAATGAACTCCAGTTTCATCTTGCCGTGTTTAATTTCTCAGGAAATTAATTGGCGAACTTAGACTAAACCCTTCGGATTAGAGCTTTTACCGGATTGGTCCAACATTTGGTAATAATACGTGAATATGAAACTGGAGCTCTTATACGCGTGTCTGGGCTTTTAGCTAGTACCTATGCTGTCAGTATAGTAAATACTTAGGTACTGCAGTGACTGTAGTGGTTGGAAAGTTGTGATGCCGAAACAGCCTCTTTGCCAATCCGTAAGTTGGAATACCCTTGATTGATACGAAGATGGGCACCTCTGTCATAGTCGGTACTCCTTACCACGTTCTTGTGAATGACAATGTTCACTGTGGGCCTCAGAGCATAGCGGACACAGGACGATGACCTGCGCGTGAATTTGGTTATAATGCTAGTAGATTTGTGCAGCGTCTTCCACACTCACCCCTTCCTCACCCACCTGGGCCTGATGCCAAGGCAGCACTATGAAGATCCGGGGTAGATCGGACACATTGACTGACAAGGCTATAAAAGCTCGTCTACGTGTGCCGCCACACACTGGGTTCACGTATGAGGAAGCAAGTTCTCACAGAAACAAGAAAGGGGCTGATCAGATTCCACCTGAGTGAGATTGCCATAGCCGCCACAGTAAGAAAAGCCGTTTTAGTCTGAATCTCTGTTCTGCGAGGAGCGACGTATGTCTTTAGTTAGTAGCCTTCCAAATCAGTGCATCCTGATAGTTCAAAAACGTGTCAGTGTTGAACTGCGCTGAGAAGCCGGGAGGGTGGCTGTCTCCAGTATCAAACTCACTCTCTTTGGCGAACGGCGGGCTTTTGAAATTGAGCCGCCATCTTTTCTGCTCTCCATTCGCATGTGAATCCTCTTATATATACGTCGATTGGCCTATTTCACCCATTTATAACTGAATTTTAACCCTATTTGTTTATTCGAACCACAAAAAATGAGGTCATCAGCGCCCGACGCTGGCAAAATTTTGAAGGAAGTCCAAATTAATGGATATTTAGAGGCACATTCAAGGACGATTCTTCACGGTGAATGGAAGACCTTTTTGCTAAAATTTTTGGAATTTTACTTTCAAAATAAAGCGTAGCTCTCTCTCTCCTTCCCGTGCACCAAACCGCTACCCTAGACGGTCGGTCATCCGATGCAGGGTTTGGCAAAGGTGGCTGGCGTGGCCTGAGCTCCCGCCTAGGCATGCCGCTAGACCCACATGTGGGACATTTATTAGGGGGATGCGTGGACAGATTAATGCTTACTGTGCCCGAATCTAGCCGCCGGATCGGTCAAGTGCAGCTCCTGCGCGACCCGTACATTCTACGTACGTTGCATTGTGTAGTAATCATATTTTTTTCCCTCTGCAACTTTAGTGTCCTCGAAAGGATGTGTGAGACTTTCTGGTTTCTTAGAAAGTGACACTCACGTTATAATTCCTACTTGAAACGTAAGTTAGCTGGATCTACCCAATAATTGGAACTAAGATAGAACATTATCTGCCGTCTCCCACGCTGTTATCGTGGATACTCTGTCTTCGCTAGACTTAAGTACTCAGTTAACGTGTGTTTTGAGCAAAAAAAGTCCTCCCAGGCATAAGGACGCTAGGTATATCCAGCAGTTCACAACGCACTGACCGGACAGTTTTCCGTTTATTTCGGCCAGCGGATGAGAACGAATAAGCGAGAAATGGTCAAGTGAGCTCCCTCTGCCATTGTCGCTAGCAAGTCTTGACAGCTACTTTCTTTTTGCTAGCAAACTGAAAGGCAATAATAATAGGCAAGTAAAAAGCTCAGTTTCGATGCAATAATTTTGTGTTACTTCTGATAGACTTCTGCATAGACTTCAGCATAAAAATTCGGTGAGACGGAACTCTAATCGATCTTTTTTCGGGTAAGAAAGTGAGCCCTCTTTCCATTACGTCAAAAAATCCTGTGCAAAGGAACACAGGTATTACAAGACAAACTTATTTCGTGCCAGATGATATAGAAACAAAAGTCTTTGCATTTTCGTGTTTACAGATTTACAGTATTTAACAGAATATCTTCTTTGCAAAACTAGGGAACACCAAGAAACACATTTTGAGGAGAAGTGAAATTGGCTGGCTTTGACACCCTCAGAAATACAACGATTGCTTCAGCGTATTACTGGTGGAGTACAGTTCAGCTACAAAAAATATATAGTTAAAGGGAAGTGTAGTTGCTCTTTCAAAAAGAACTCACAATATAGGGCACGCTTCTGTGTTTTGTAGTTGATTCTGTTTCACATCCTTATGGGCAAACGATCCAAAATAAACGAGCCTGGACTTCAAATTATCAATTTGTGACCCCAGATTTCGAATCACTACAGTCTCCCTTGTCTTCTTCAGTATTAGTTATCTGTTATTACTAAATATTAAATACTTTTTCAGAATCTTAAATTGCAAAAATTATTGAACTTCCCTACCAACAAGTATCTGAACGACAATGCCCGTGTGTGTTGGCCAATTCAATAGAAGATGTGACTACTGTTTTAATTTCCGTAGCCAGTGTTTTATTAATTAAGTATATGGTAGTAGGCAATGTCTGCAGGAAAGTTCAAGGTATAATTGAAAATAGGATGTACAACATTTGAAAGAGGCAGGCTTCCATTACACAATAAAAATTTGATAAGACACTCTGAACTTCATGACATCTGTCTGTTTCCTTATCAGCAGAAATTTAGAATGCAGAGCCTAGGAGAGAGCGAAGGCAAACTAGGGCGATTTGTAAGGTTTTGACGGTAAGCAATTTTAAGATACGAACAGTCACATGGGTGTAAAATTCACGGAGCTGGTGCGTTTCCTGGGCGCGATGCAAGCGTTTCGGTTACCCTTAGAACCCAACTCTGAGGATCTCACAGTCTTTTGAATGCTGCCGATCATTGGGCCATTTCAAATTTCTTCCAAAAAGAATAAGAATACCGAAATGGCCATCGCTTTCTTAATGGGCAATACCACTCTGACAAAAACCAGAAAGCAAGCCCCTAAATTAGCACCGAGATGAGATTGTTTTCTGAACTAGGCACCATACGGATTAAGCCGTTGGTCCTGGTTCCGTCGGATGTAATCATAAATATAAAAAGCCTCGTAGGAATGACTTTGTTTGCCAGGCACCCACTACAGCACCGGTTGCTGCTGGTCAAGGCCGCAGCAGGTCAAAATAATAAGTCATCATTCTCTTACCACCGTAGACAAGTGAGTATAAGTAACTGCCTAACAGGTAACTCCCGTCATCCGCAGGCAAACAGTCTTTAATTTATTCGATATATTTGAACAGCAATTAGCAATGCCCTCAGAATACTTTTTACAGGGCAGTAAATACTGTGAGCCATAAAGAACTTATGCAGGCATATAACGGAGAAACGTCTAGTTGGATTGTCAAAGATGTACAGCGAGTGATAGACGACCACTACACTGTTGAGCACTACTGAGTTAGCCTTTTCTTGCGGAAAAAAATGTATGTTACCAAGCGCTTCCTCAGTTTTCAGAGGCACTCATATGTACCTAAAGCATACTTCTAAATGTGTTTTATTAAATTAAAAAAGTGTTTCCCAACTCAACCAAGGCGTAAGTCATTCAACAGAATTTTCTGTACGGTGTTAAGATTAAAACTCTATGGCTGTACTGATTGGTTTAGTGCAAAGGGATGAAAACCTGTGGTACCCAACGATTACCCCTGCGGTTAATAAGTGACCGGAATCAGCCAGCCGCTTCCTTGGTTTTAGAATTGCAAACCGAGGCCAATGTCAAGTCGAAAAGGTCATTTTCGTATATGGTAGAGTTGTGGGTAAAACAATTTTAACGGAGAGACGATTAAATAACTGCAATGGTTAATGACTCAACAAGTCATATCAGAATAGGCCGATTTGCACTTAACGGTCCATTTTGAAAAACCAGTCCACGTCTTTCAATTATCCAGGTCAGAACCTCTCACAAGGACCATAAGCAAACCAGCTCTATGATACTGTTTTAACTATGAAGTTACCCACGCGCGTATTCGGCGGATGAAGAGTACGCTACGGATCTGAACGAGGCACAATGTTGCCATATAATCACTAGCACATCCGCCATAAGCATCCACAGTATTTACTCCCTAATTTATAAGTAGAGTTGATATTCATCCTCACTTCGTCTGTTTCTGTCTGACATCAGGGCTGAGAGAACGAATACAATACGGTAGGCGAAGAATTCTCATGTTCAGCGACCAAGTCGCTTCTAGCTCATGTGGTAGCTTAAAGTCAGCCCATTCCATACCTTTGATACTGTGTTTACTTAATATTTTTGAGGCAGACTTTCCATCTTTGCAGGGAATTAGGAAATATGAATTAGGAAACAAGTCACATTTACTCCGCTTTCTCTCTTGATGATATACAAACGGTATACTTTAGGTCGCAGACCCTCCATGTTATACAGAATACGATCTGTGAAAGATATGAAGCAGTCTCGGACTTTTTATGTCTGATTTGGCCATTAGAAATTTCAGTCGGATGACATAGCCACCGTCCCTCCTTCCCCTAGCCATAGGCATTTGCATACTGTTGCTAACTCTTTCCGTAACTATCAGAGGAAGTAAAAGAGGGTTCGTCAGAAGCACCCACACACTTCAGCAGCCGGGAAAAGTGACAACGCTGCACGGTAACTCAGCAAAAACACTGTGCAGAATAGTCATTCAAAAGCCTTTCTAATCTAATGTGTTTTAGGCAGCACGGAAAAGAAAATATAGCTCTAGCATACCGAGCTATACGTTAAGAAGGCTTTTGAAGGCACGGTTCGCATTCTCATAGGACTGGCCACTTGGAATTAAGACTAGCCTGAGGCTAGTGCGACTACTCCGAACCATTCAAATCGAATATCGTTTAAGTTATGGCGAGAAACCTGGTCTGACGTATTGTATCCATCCCTTAAAAGTGTAATTATACATGGCTGGCAGACTCTGGGATTCTGCTGGTGTGAAATGACACGATACTGGAGGAAACCAGGTGCCTTGAATTGCCGCACACTTCTTCGAAGTATATAACTCTGACGGGCTGTCATGGTCGAAGCAAATCTACTTTGTACGCATTCGCTGCACCAGTCAATCATCTTATGAGACAATTACCTCTTAGGTAGCAAGTGGATGGCAGCGAGGATTGGCGAAGAAAGAAATGCCCCAGTTTCCTCAACCTTCTTATCCAGTCGATGCGAAAACTATTTAATAGGGTTACGAGCCAAGTTTGGCAATGCTAAGGTAGTAAGTGAATGTCAGCAAGTCCCTTGAGTACATAAATTTGGTGTACTTTTAAAGAAGTGGCATTATAATCTCAGCCGGCGTCCCTAGAAATTTTCTGGATAACGAAAAACAGTTTCCTTTTGTGGTCCTCCAGTAATATTATATGTTGGCTACCACAGGTAGGTGCATCACGGCTGCCCCGGATCCGCGCCGTTGACCGCAGGTCTGCTGATCTTCCACTTTTTAAACTAACTGTGTAAGGTATTGATGCAAAACACACCCCAGACACCACCACCCTCTCCGGTTTGTAAATGAAATTAGTCCGCCTACACCATGTACCCGTAGACGCAAGTACAGGGCTGGTCTGCATTTTGTAACCCACATTTTGATCACCGTTAATTGAAGCTACGTGTGGATACTCCCGAAAGCACAGTCATGAGCAGTTAGCCTTGCGTACTTCAAGTACCACTGCCAAATGGGAGACAGTAACATACCTGGATGCCTACACAATCTGTTAACCATATTCTTGTTCTTATTATTCACAGAGAAGATGGTCACTTGTTGATGGCAAGAAGCGCAGGTGTTCCGGAGAGGGGGGAACATATAGACCAAGGCGCCAAACGATCCACTCGGTCACTCAGAGGATAGTTACAGAGGGATACTGCAGAACTCGCTGCCACCAGTGAGCAGGGTAAAGTCAGAAGGTTTCAGTTTCCGATGATCACACAGTTTTTGAAGATTAATATCAGAATTCGATATGACACTTTAATTTGGGAACAATACAGGCTAAGAAACTTCGAAAATTCATCCATTTTTTCAACTCCTCCTCAAACAACTAAGAATAATTTCAAAATTCTACATAGGAGGCTAGGAACTTGGACCTAGAAAAGAGCCCAGGTGAAGCAATAAATCTAAAGTCAGAGATTTTCTGCTTTCGCTCACTCAACGCAAAATTAAATTAAACAAAAAAAGGAATATGAAAACTGGGATTATTAAGTACTACAAAGCGATTCATTGGTAGGACGCAAGGATGGGAACCATCCGGGAGAACAGGTGGCCTTGCAAGAAATTCCACAAAAGGTACCCATTCACATTTCCTAACCCTAACACCAACCCTGCTCTTAAACGTAATCCTAACCGCAGCAGTGGTAAGGACGCATTTTAAAGGCCGCCTAAACAGGACACGGGAAAAGGATCCATTCACAATACAGGTGGCTTTGCGCTAAATTCCAAAGGAAATAATGTTTAGGTTTAAGGTAAGGATTAGGATTAAGTTTAGGGTTAGGTTTAACTTCGAGGTTAAGGTCAGAGTTGGGGTTAGGATCAGGATTAGGCTAAGGGTTGAAGTTATCATCATGTTTACTGTAGGATTCGGCCTAAGGGTTAAGAGTAGATTGAGAATGTTGTTTTATGTGAGGGGTAGTGTTGTCGTTAAGACATGGGTATATTTACCCCTCCGGAAGTTCACTGTAGGGCCACCTATTTTAAGCGAGGGCGCGGCGGTTCCTTTTCCTGTGTCCGGTTTAGGCGGCCATAAAAGGCATCCTAATCCTAGCATTAACCGTAATCCTGACCTCAACCCTAACTCTATTCTACCTGGAAGCCTGCATAAGCCCATCCGGGGATGGGGTTCCTGTTTCTGTACCTTACTGAATCCTTTATGTATAGACGTTAAACTTTGACTCGTAACTGAGCCAACTTGGGACTGTTACTGAAAGAAAGCGCATTTTTGCTGCCGATATGGAAATTGTCAAGAGTTTCTGTCATTCAGACATGGAACGATATGCGCGGTACATCTGTCAGTGAGATATTCAAAAGGATATATTTGAGGATCTGTGAAGTGATAGCAGCAGTCGGTGAAATTACGAGATATTGAGTTGATATACAAGGAGTTGATGAGTGTAGCCGTTGGTTCCATCGTCACTTTTTCTTGAATCTCCGCTTTTTATGTGAAGAACGGTTTTTCCATTGCCGGTGCACATTTGGAGACATGAACTTGAGCCACCTTGAGGGGGAGGAGGGAATTTTGGTGGCATGTGAAATTGCTTGCAACCTAACAGGTACAGTTCCACAAAAGCAACCACGTTATGCCAAGAGATTAGCACACAAACACCTTGCCAACAGCCAACATTACGATGTCGGGTGTCCATGGTTTCAAAGTCATTCGCCTTCTCGGGGAGCGGTTCTACATCCGCTGATCTGTAGCCACTCGAACGAATTCGGCTCAGACACCCTCGCGTTCTGATAGCTGGGGCCGTCCGTCCGCCAACTGAACGCGACACCCATCGGTCAATAAATAAGGGACAACTAGAGACACCACGCCTAGATTAGTTGACACTCTAGACTGCTCCACAAACCCCTTCCAGTCCCTCCTCTATCTTCCTCTCCCTTTACCTGTCCCTTCGTTTTTCCGTCTGGCTCTCTCATGGGCATGACTGGAGGCTGTCACAAGTAGCCCTGGCCTCACCACTGACCGTGAGGCGGCAACTCGGGATTCTTTTGCACGATAAATTCCTCCACATTGTGCCTTATATCTTATGCTGCTCCTCGGGACTTGACTGGTGTAGCACTCGGCGAACAGTAGCGCTGCTCAGACGCTACAGTACACTCCCGCATATTGACCCCCACAGCCAGCAGCACGCTGCAGAGGATCTGGTGCAGTCAACCTACCCAACTGCGCACACTGAGCATCCCAGGTTCCAAACCCCTTGCAAAGTAAGGATTTGAGCTGGCATTGTCGGCTAGCTTGCAGATAAGCATTTGTGATGATATTTTGATAATGGCGCTGGACTCATGGAACTGGTAGCACAAAATGCACACAAACAATCTCAGCCATATTGCTTGGATGAGTCTCGATATTCCCGGGAAGTCATCACAACTAGGGTGGAGTGTCTCATTTGAAAAGAAGTCGGTGTATTCCGCTCGAAGAAGTTTCATCATGTAGAGGCAGCTTAATAATTCTATTTTTTCAGTCCACTTCAACACACCGGTCGGCATTCATAACCGTGGAGAAGGACTGGCCTGAAGGGTGGACAATGCATGTTGATTCTTGTGCGAGGAAGCCAGTTCAATGGTCAATGAACACCTGCAGAATCATTTTGCAATTGAAATTGATTATCTCGTCACCGTCTTTTCTTAGGCTAGGTATTAGGCAATATCTTCGCCCGAAAGTTGGAAACTGCCCACTATATCAAACCGACACCACGCAACCACGAGAGCAAGCCATCTTTCAGATATTTTCCTGTAAAGGGTATCGTGGCTTTTGCAGAGTTCATGAAGAAACCAACTACATGCGAATCTTTGTATGAGTAAAAAAGGAAGATTGGTCAAGCAGAGTAAAAATTTGTTTCTTATTCTGAACCTTCGAAATTGTGCAGGACTAATATGTAAGGGATCCTATCAACAGCAGGAAAATATTGCACCTATAGAGGTACAAGCAAATAAATGAGCAGAGACTAAAGCCTGGAGGTGACTGCGCAGGGCTCCGTACGTCGGCACCACGTCGATACATCGATTGCTCGCGTTCCCATCCGAGAACCTAACTTCAATAAATTCTCAGCTCGTTTAGCTTCTAGCGTAAACGATTGTCTTGACGGCTGTGAATTTGAACACATGAAGCGTTTCGCATGTGTGGGAAGCCACTTGCGATGATTCCTTGTCCCATCGCACAGCCAGCTTATGTTCACGTATGCCGATGCAAGCATGCGTCACAAGTTTAGGCAAGGAATACGATACACTACACCAGACCGCTCCTTGGGATTTAGCCGGTCTTTGATTTTCATCACCCTACTGCATATGGTAGCTTTGGTTCGGCTTGAAATTCCTGAACCTAGTTTTGCATCAGTTCACTTGGTCCCTTCTGAAACGTCCTTACTGTATGGCAAAACGTGCCATATCCTATTAGGTGTTTCTGTTTGCGTTCTTCGGGGCCAAACGCGTAAGCAGCAGCTTATAAACACCTTCGAATAGCCATTTATCGTAACTTGGTCGTGGAGACGTCGGGCCTCATGTAACTCTTACTTCAGCTTGCTGCAATCAGTCTAAATTCGTTCGAAGAGCTTTCTCCTGCAGCTTGTTTTGTGAACCACCGGATGATTGCTGTGAAAGCTGAGAAGTTGTGTGGTATTCGTTGCCTTCCTGTAAACCGTCTTCAACCGGTTCATGCACAAACGGGACGAACGACAAAATTCCACCGAACCTAAATAGCGTGTGAGATTCCATAGGTAAAAAACGTATCAGAGGCCGTCAGCCGCCTTCTCGCACCACTTGGAGTTGGAGTCGCACACAGACCAGAGGCCACCATTGGGCGTCAGGTAATGAGACCAAAGGACCCACTGCCACGGCAAGAAACATCTGGAGTGATTTATCGTATCTGGTGCAGTTGTGGGCAAAGCAATGACGTCGGAGAAACCGAAAGACTGCTTCGGACGCGAATTGCCGAACACGTGGCAGCAGTGCGGTGAAAGGACGCAGATTCTCAAGTCGCGGCTCATTCGGCGTGAACCGGCCACAAATTTAAGTTCGATGAAGCTGAAATTCTCGCAGGAGGTGATAATCGCGGGAGCCGCGAGCTGCATGAACCATGGTTTACAGGCCCCCAGTCTATCAATAAGTGCAATGACCTACCCAACCCATATTCGGTATTGAGCCTCAATTTTTCCAGAGCAATAGGCCACTCGGGGAGCGCTCAAGCGAAGACATTTTCCAACGCCATCGCCGGTGAGCCAGGTGGCCGAGCAAGCATCACGCCACCCTCCAACACGGGTGGCCAAATTACAGCGGGTAACGACCCACAGGCTGGCCATCAAACAATTAACTCAACAAAACACAGTCGTCATCTCTGAAGGGAGAGCCAATAATTGACGTAGGGGTGCAGTAGCATATCGATGGCATCCTATAAATACTGCAACTCCCAGCGAACGAATTACCCGTATCTGATACTGTCTCTGAGGATGGGTTCGAGTTGAAATCCGAAACGTCAGGCGAATAAAGCTCTTGTTAGGTTTTCGTTAACAGGTACATCCACGAAAAGCGGCTGCTGCTCGTGCTCTCCTTCTCCCGTGAATTGTATATCAGGGGGACTCCGGTGAGGAAGGTATGGAAACCTCGCGGCATTTTTGTCCGTCGATCGCCAATGTGTTGTCAACGTAACGGCGCCAAGAGACGGTTTAAGGGTGGACGAAGACAGTCATTTTTTGCTCCTGTAGGACCAGTCCTGCCAATAAACCGGAAGCCAGGTTGCCCATTGAAGTGCCCTTTATTTGCTCATAAGTTCCTCTAGCAAAGATGAAGTAAGTTTTAGGCAAACATCGAACAACCTCATGAAATGTTGAATTTTGAGTGGACTTTGAGCCCCATCGTATGCTTCTTCAAATCTGATGTGCAAGACTAAGTGCACCAACTTTTATGGGCTAAGTCTGAACAACGAGGTCACATTAAAAGAGATGAGGATTTCTTCTGATTAAATTCTCTGAGCTTGGAGCTCTACGAGGCATAGAGAGGCTGGTGGAACTAAGGAAGTGCAATTGACTCGGAGGAAACTCATTTCCGAGAAAATCAAGTTTGTAAAAGGAAAGGCTAGGCTGCCTATTAGAGCAACGATTGGTCGCAATATAAAATTTTATGTATCACATCCCATTTCAAAACTGTTCTTGTAACTACGCAGGTCGGACTTAACTTATGCTCGGATCGCGAATACGTGAACATAAACTGGCTGTACGATAAGGGCGAAGAATAATCGCAAGTGGCTTCCCACAAATACGAAACGCTCCATGTGCTCAATTTCACAGCCGTCAAGATAATCGTTCACGCTGGAAGCTAGACGAGCCGAGAATTGATTGAAGTCAGGATCTTGGATGGGAACTCGAGCAATCGATGCATCGATGTGGCGTCGGCATACGGATCCCTGCACAGTCACCTCCAGGATTGAGTCCCTGTTCGTATATGCGCTTGTACCCCCTATAAGCGCAGTATTTTTCCGCTGCTGATACTTTCTCGGACATTTTAGTCCTGCACAACTTCGAAGAAACACAGTTCCTGTGCTCAAAGAAATCGACTTTTTAGCGATCTCACTTTCTTGAGTCGTTCAATTTTGTAGTATCCCTGCTGGTGTAGCTACCTCTTTGTGCAGTTGTCCAGCTTTGTTATGCTCCGACCTCCTGTGGACCATATTGACCAGAAACGCACGCTTCAGGCTCGGACGTGTACGGATCGATAGTAGGCAGCTAATGGTAAACTTAGGGGAAAAGGTGAAATGCGTAAACTGGCACGGCGGAAGGCATACGAATGTTTTAGTCCATTTGGTTGCTGAAGGCGTACATTGCAGGAAGAAAACCTTTGTAGAGACACAAACACCTCATTCTTGCGACCTCAAAAGGGAATGTAGGAGTTTCGTCCCGAGAAGAGGAAAGTGACACGCGATAGAACCCGCCGCATGGCCAACAGGGCTCCGGCAAATGGGCGGTCTGCGCACACCAAGATATCTTATGCGCGCGTGCACTTTGACCCCCTCGACGAAGGCCTGTCTAGTAGCCTAGCCATTCACCCGGCACCGTTTCAGCTTGGGTAGTTTTTACCAGGGCGGTCATGCCCTGGGCTGTCAGTGCGGCATTGGCATTTGCTGGCCCCTAAACGGGCCACATGCTAGATGCGTTGGACCAACACTGGGGCCACATTAGGGCATGGCAGACGTTATTCGGGTTGCGCTCCCATAACAAATGCGAACATGGAGGTGTGGTACCACGCCTAGGGGCGGCTAGGACTTAGGGGACCCAGCCGCGCCAGACACCTGCGTCCTCTCCCGCATCCGGTCTTCTTGACTCTGTCTTGACACCGGGCTCAGGTGGGGGAGACCGTCCCTGCTCCACTTTCCCATGGAGCATACAGTGGACATCGGGCAAAGTGTCCAAGTTCTTTCGTTGATTTGATAATGACCCACGTCATTACACTTCCACTCAGAGCAAAATGACACGGGTCACCAGTATTCGAAAACGAGGCTTCGTAACATTGCTTTCAGATCCAACCCAGTTTCTTTGCTAAAGAGAGCCCCAAAATTGTCCTTGCTGACAGAAACAACAAATAGAATTCCTCTCGCCGGTCAGCTGCGTCGAGCAGAAGTTTCGAGTCGGGCAGAGCAGTATACCTGGAAGTGGTAGTCTTTTAGTATCCTGTGGAAGGCACTCCTGAACGCCTTCATTTCATTTGTTGCTTATGTCTGGCTGCTGATTGACTCCAATGCTGCAATCGTGTGGACAGGTTTGCCATCCGCTGTGTTAAGTGAGGCCTCATGCTTTAACACCTGCATTAGTTCCTCTTTCAGTTCCTTTGACAACAGGTAGCGCACCAGGTTGCTGTCTTCGGATGCCGTTGAATCCGACAGATTATGGAACTTGTGCGACTGTCTCCGATGACGAGTTCGAGTAAGAATCCGGAAAATCAGGCCAATAAACTTCTTGTTCTAGTGATAATATCTTCGCTTTCTGAACCCCTGGGAGTTTCGCATCCCTCAAAAGCAGCCGAAATGGTTCCGTGGTGTTCGTGCTGGTTCGCCGACATTGCTGCAAGACCCGTTTAAGCGAACTTATCGAAGCCTTTTCTGTTCTTCCAATATCTCTTCATTTGAGAGAAAAAAAGTATGGTAGAAGATAGGGATATTCAAGGTAAGCAAGCCTAAACATTTGGGTGGTTAAAAGCTGGAGTGAACTCAGTACCACAGGTACACGACGAAGGACACCATATAAAACAACAGGTGATTTTTAGCGGAGTCAGGATTCCGTTCAGCTCTCATAGGGTTTCAATCGTGGGAAGAGCCCTTAAATGTTTCCCACTGATAGAAACTGTGAAGAGCATTATCCTCGCTGATGCACGCTACTGAACTGAAGTTCCTCCAATCGAGCAGAGTCACCTGACCGGAAATTGGAGGTACTACTGGATGTACCGTATTCCACGGTAAGTCACCAAATGCTCTTTTTAGGTTCGATTATACGATTTCATATCAACATTGGCACTCACGTAGTCACTTGATAACGAATGGATTGCTATGCATCAATAATTCGCTGATTGTATCGGGTTTCAGGTATATTTGAGCCACGTACAGAAATAAAATAAGATGGACTGAGCTCCTCCTGAGGGTACGAGACTGGCCTTTCGCACTATTACCCGAAAGTTTCAGCTGTATCTCATTTACAGGTATACCATTTTGACCATTTTGTTAATGGTTAGCTTCGATGTTTTTGATCCACGCCCCCCTTCCCCTGATAGTATCTTGTGTGTGATGCTAGTTGTACCTGTTTCAGTAAGCTAAACCACTGTCTGCACTGCCCACGCACATTCGCTCTGTGCATGGGCCTACTTGGCCACATGCGTAACCATGACAGCAGAGGTCAGTGCAATATCGACGCGCAGCCCTCCTATCTCTAACACTATCAACTCTACCTCCACATTCCTAATGAATACTAGCGTCATATAAGCAGTCCGATCCTGCGATCACCGCCACAGTTTTGTCACGTGGCCTTCCTGTCCATCTCACGCTCCCAGTTGATTTTTTGATGGGGCCGGGTGATACTTGGCCGTAGCCTCGCAAGAGCGCGAAGGCAATAAAATCTAGTCATTCACTGATTAGCTGCAAGCGAACACCGACAGCACGCAGGTACAGACGAGCTGAAGTCTATGAATCTCAACGACGGATACTGACACATTTGCCTGAAGAGTTCGCTGACGGAAATTGCTTGCAGAGCTTTCTGTTCGCTCTTTTTCTCAAAAAGCTTGTCCATCCCATTCGTTCTTCCTGACTTCTGAGTTGGAAACCTTTGTCTGGTCAACCATTGGGGACTTGCGTCAGCGCCATAATTCGACAGCTTTAGCACCTCAACCAACTTAACGACTCCCAAACTATCCTACTCACGTCAGCAGACATGCATGTCAGTCCTCTGACTGGCTGCTCACTTAATAAAACGATGACAGGCAACCACATGCTTGAAACCGTAAACTAACCTACCACATCCGCCTCAAATGCTTACAGTGACGATGCACGATCGCCCTCCGCCATATGCGCATCCATGAAAACCTGCGGTAAAACACTACCGACAGACTTTATAATCGCAAATCTTACCAGCATGACAGACAAATCCATCTCACATCATCCACCACAGGTATGGAATCAGCCCCTCTCATGTAATATATTCAAGAGCAGTGCCTATTATCCTTAAATAGACTGAACTAAGGATGGCGGGGGTGGCAGGTTCTTGGACTCCTTCTCCATGTGGTTTCAATGGCACCCTCACACATGCGAGATCCGAGCCGCCACACATGGTTTGAAGTCACGGTTTGTTGTGTAGGTGGGTCAGGTCATGGGTTTGGCACCCGCAGACGGGTTCTCCACCTCTTTCAGACACTACGCCCTCTCTCATCAAGATTTGATAGACCAGCTCGGACTAGCAATTGACGCATGGGAGACGGAGAATATACGGGTTAACAGTAATCAGGGCATATTACTCAATGCAAACCAGCTGAGACATTTGAATCTACCACGAGGCCGTAAAAGGAGTGGTTTGGACATCTGTCTACTGACGGAATAAGTCGATCCTTCTCTCAGGACGGAGAGGCAGGTTGAAATGGCACTTTATTAAGGTGCCCTTTATGAAACTCCCATTAGGTGAGATTTTAGCCACCACATTACTCGTTTTATGAAATCCTGGTCATTTGTTCCAGAAGAAGGAAGTATGACGGCACTCATAGGTGCGGGTTCAAGCCTTGCCTACCATCTTCGCCCAATCGGTTCTGTGGTTTTCTTGACTCTATCATGGCATCTGGCCCAGCTAGAGGAAAAGGAGAGTGCGGTGTATACTGCGAAATTCTACTATCACTATAAATTAACTCACTCGCAGGGTACCGTCCTAGCTCCCGCAATGCTGTGGAACTCCTGGTGAGCATAATCGGACCCAACGCACGAACTACCATGCTAAACGAATAATAATATTTTATGCAAGACGTCCTCAACCTTCCCCCCCTCTCCGATCGAATGCACGGACTTGGTGGCAAAACTGGTCTCCCTTATCGCCCCAAGACGTAAAGATGTGGTAGTCTGTTTGAGCATGTTTGAGGTCCTGGCTAATGGATAGGTACTTGACATTAGGGCTGGAGCGCATGCACTCACACACGCCCACACGCACGCGAGGATCTGGTGTGCACACTCGATCCAGGTGTTAGAGTAGGTGGAACGGCAACTTGAACGGAGAATTCACCGAGTGGGGTGTTTTAGCATGACCACCGAGCAGAATATGTCATAGGCTGAAAGCATCAAGGAGCGATTGTGTCGGTGGCAGTAGTTATAAATAGAACCGAGTTTTTTGAAAACGACAAGCAATTATAATCCGTCCTTCAGCACACCCCGATTGGTGGCAATGCTTTCCATTCCATCGCTGTATGCACGAATGAAGGTCGCCAAATAAAGACTGTGGTTAAAGTGGACGTTCCAGCAGGCAATTTAAAAATAACAAACCACGCCTGTGTCGTACGGTTTAGCACTGTTCGATTTTTACCCAATCTGCTGCAAAGTAATTTAAATAAAACCAGTTAATTAATATCAGTAAATTCAATTCGTATCTGCATACCGTTGATTAGATATGAGACCCGTTCGTCATCATATGTCTGACACGCATGTACGCTGGCTTCGGTTAGTGAAGTGCTTTCATCTCCAATTTTCTGGAAATCATAAGTAAGGATACCTCTGAGCACGTTCCACTGAATGGAAGTCAGTTGATCCAGCTGGTCATCAGAGGGGTTTGATGCCAAAAAAATGTTTTGCAATTCAGAACAGTGCTCGATCTACGGCCGATGCGTTGTAATCCCGTAAACTCCATTCTGACTTGAAAATCTTAGGCCCAAATGTGATAAAAGCATCTTCATATGGCCTAAATTGCCGGAAATCCCCATAATCTTGCGAATCAGAGATGCTCATTCTGTCACAGCGTCGTTTTCCCTTTGATCTGCAAGTTCGGAAACGATGACCCAACCGCCCCACTACTTTTACCCTATTGTGGAAAATATCACACAAGTTGTCGTCTAGCCCAGTTTAAACGGGTTTCGTTAAGGCACCATAAATAATCTACTTGAATCCATATCTCATTTGGTCTGAACCCTTCTCTCAGAACGACTCGATGCCTAAAAAGATATGAACCAACTAGAAGACATACGCCGCATGATCCGGCGCTGCTGTTAGTGATAGATGATCGTTACCCCTAATTCGTTGGTAAGAATTCGTCGTTACTTGTTCAACCGGCGGTAGTCTAAGGGGGTTTCTGGCCAGTCCAATCGTGTGCCTGTCCAATTTCCAGCCAGAATTTTGTCTCACTCGGATAGGATGATGAATATGCAAGACTGGTTATGTCGTGGAAGAGAAAAGCATTGATCGTCTAGTCAGGAGGGGCCCTGCAGAAACTCCCTTTTAGGAATCGCAAAGATCCAGCCCTCGATTATTGGGCAATCCAACCATATGACTGGGTATTTCCCTTTTTTGTTCAGCATGACGCTTTAACGCCGCCATAGTTTTTTTATAACAATCAAATGCTTGTTACGGAGTGCAATTTTTTGTTCAAATGAAGAAACTTTTTATTGGGGGGGGGGGGCAGAAGGGAGAAAAACTCCCTTATCTTGAAACAAATGGATCATGTCCAAAAGCCGAGCTAACGTGACGTAAAAGGTGATGTGAGTGAGTATGGTATACCTTCATTTCCCTCAGTCTCATGCCTTATGCCTAGAACTGTGAATTGAATTGTGTCTTATCGCCACCCCTCCCCTTTTAACACGACTCACTGGTATGACGAGATTAAACTTATTGATTTTATGTCTTAGCTTGTACTCCGTTTCCCATATAAATGTACTGGCCCGATGAGAATTTATCGAAAGCACGTGTATGCTCGCCAACTAGTCTTCTGAATCCTTTGATGGGAATTTTCGCAAATCTAGAGTTTATTTCTAGAATATAATGTACTTTTTTGAACCCAAATATAGAATTTAAAGAAAACGTAGTAAGTTACCAAATGAGTATAAGAAAGGACATGTTGTGAATATTTTCTATAACATATATGGCAAATGATAGGGGCGTTGAAAATCTGCCATGAAACGGCAGAATAGCGGTGAAACACCCGACTGTCAGCATTGGAAATCATACTACATTAATTTTGTCAACAGCAAACTTCTGCTAGCTCCGCCGTCGGTATGAACCGGCTGCCAAGACTAAGGACAACATCACAACCCAAGAAACTTCTTCTAGTGAGCATAAGTGCGTGGTTGCGAGTACACGACGAAGTAATGGGAACGCTAGGAAGTCATCTAGATGTCAGATTTGGGGTGCACCTTAACTATCTTCGAACCGGCTAAAGTTCGCGAACAACTTACGTCTGAAAAACAGGCAAAAAGGCCTTTCAGGGTGGTCGAAATTGGTCCTCAATATAAATGCCGATGGAAGCATTCGCGTGTGGCTACGCTGGCTTACAAAATTGAGGGCGGTAGCTGCTGCTGTTGGTATGTGAACCAATGGGGAAAAGAAAAAGAGGGTCCTGTGCGAAAACCCCTTGAAGGATGAGCCGCTGATCAGTCAACAAAAATATGGCTGAAGAAGCGTAGAACCTCAAGTACCCAGATTTTGCCTCCACCCACTGCCAAGGTAAGACCGCTAAGGAGGGTTTGCCCGCGGTAGTAGAGGCCTTTACATAACCGAAAAGTTTGGTCTTCAAACGAAGATTGGCCGATTCCGGGAAGTTCCGCGACCATTTTCCAGGTGGGCAAACAGTTCCTGATGAAACGTCCATTCGGCAAACATATGTTTTACGGTAATTCATAATCGGGCCTATACAGTGCCGAAAGTTTGACAGTGCGCACCCCTCACTCAAGTTTCCTGCAGAGCTTGGGGCGGATAAAGGAATCACGTTCATCGATGTCCTTCTACACGCGTATTCTTCACGAACCCTCCCCTCCTACGCTTGCGAGTTAAAGACCGACTCCCATTGAAGGCCACATCGATGTGCATTTACTCAGTCACTCGCTCCTGCGGAGCGGGATACATTTGCCATATAACGAGGCGCCTGGAAATGAGGGTACGTAAACACATACTTACCTGGCTAGTGAAACTAGATCGATTTCGAGCTCTAGTATAGCAGATCTATTTGATACTAATCACCGATTTTATCCCAAAAGAAACCTTTCAGGTTGTCTACCGGACACCAGCCAACTTCTCTAAAGGCCAAAACTAAAGTATGCTAGCAACAGCCGAGGTAGTGGCTATGCGGCTCGCGTTGTGCTGTCAGTCGACTTCAGGTGATGATCACACGCCACCCCCCACCCTCTAATGACAAATGTTCACTCCGCGTACGTGGCAGTGATGTTCACTCCTCGTAATCGATCCAAGATAATCGCAAATACCCTATCCTACCTCCCCCTTCCCCCAGTCGCAATGACCTCCCCATGCGGGCGGTACCTATAAGACCCCCTTAAACCCTCTACACCTCCGATATTTACATCCTCTATGCAAGTGTATAGGCCCCATGCTGACTCACCAAAAACACGTCTTTGCCGAATTTGTCTTTTTCAATTGGTTTTGTGTAGCAGTCAGCCTTACCGGAGACACGAACACCACTGTTATCGCGTATACGCCCTTAGTCCAACACCTGTCTAGCAACGTGACTCAGTTTCCGTAGGCGTTGTTGGTGCGGTACCACTAGCCAGCGTGGACTCTCTTGGTTGGCCTTTGCGGTGGTCACTGGTGATCTAAATCCCGGATACGAGCATGGGAAAAGAAAGATGAAATAAAAACGACTGAAAAGGAAGGAGTACTTTAAAACATCTGAACAATTTGTTTCGCTTTTGAAAGCAGTAGGTACTGAGTGCTTTCCTCCAGGCTCGCTCATGTTAACTGCTCCTCATGTAATGGCTTTGGCAGTGTTGATGGTGGTTGTGACCGACGGGAAAGTAATAGCTCAAGGGAAATTAAAAAGCGATGAAAAACGGATAAGAAAAGGGAAGTATTTTAGAACAAAGCCCGTCAAAATACGTCGTCGAAAACTTGACATCTCATTGTCTATGTAACTGTATGGGGCCGATGACACATTACCGAAAACATATGTTCGCCGACTTGGTATTTCAAGTTTAGCATGGGAATCTTCGGATAATTTTAAATCATTATTGTATTTCGCCTATTCTCCACATCCCTCTGCACAAAAACACACCTAAAACGATAAACACTCGGCATATCCCACATTATTATTAAAACATCCAAAAAAGGGAGAGTACTTTTGCGTGCTCAAGCACATTCCAGGTTGATAATAGGAGAGGCAAGAGCGACGCCCGCAGAAGACGCGGCCACCCGAGAGCCCAGGCAGGTGCTGCAGGTGTTCAGAAAATTTGCTTGCAGACTTTATTGAAGACGAACAAATGTTGTCTCGGCTGCTACTAGTTGAGCAATCCAGCCCTTTGTAAGCGGCCAGATACGGCAAGTAGCACTCCGCCAAACACGGCTCCGGTAAAAGCGTATTCGACAAACATCGATATAAATACAGTCAGAAAGCCTTCAATAATCGGCAGGCGTGACAGTTTTAGTGATAAATGGTTGGAGTTAGAACCTAGGGAAGACATAAGAGTGATCAGTTCATGATCGTTAGCCTGAGCTGTCAGAAACAGCCATGAGTGCCTGTCAGCTCGGACACGACCTAATGTAGTAACAATAGAATATTACAAAAATAAAAATCTTCGAGAGCCATGCAGCGCACAGAAGGAAAGCTAGATCACTTGAGGTGGACAGGAGAGGATAAAGGACTCAGACTGGTGTGCTTGGGAGAAGACGCGGATACCGAGACTCTGGGCAGGGACGACGACATCATCAAAACCATCACATAAAAGAGCACAGGCCAGTGAAGTGCATCATGTTCGTGGCCAGGGCGCAGAGGTCCCGTTCTCTGTCACATTGGTCACCATAGCTGGCTCCCGCATCGGCATTGTCAGGCTGCCTGAGGGTGTGCGCTGGTGCAGTCCACGAGGCGTCTCCATACCATAGGCTCTCGGTAGGTTCATTGGCGGTAAGGGCAGCGCGGGGTCTGGAGATTCAACATTCTGCAGGAGAACGTAGGCCTCCTCGTTAAAGGGTGACTTGCCACCGGAGGATAGAGCACTGGGGCTGCGCTTGCACCAGGCCTTGCCGTTAGCAAGACGGCGCTTGAGCTTTTCGCGAAAGTCGCTACTACTGTGTTGGTTGATAATTGGACTGGAGGCTCCACTTACGCTGACCGAAGGCTGCTGCAACAGATCTTTCAGTGTGATGGAAAGATCCTGCAGGGAGAGCGAAGGAAGTTAAAAGAACACATAGAAGCCGAGGAAAGAAGAACTGTCAAAAAAGCGAAATCAAGACCGGATATGCAGGTACAGTAACATTCGTCAAAGGACACTTTCGGAATCTTCCATAGTTAAGGATTTAGTCTTCTGTATTAGCGGGGGTGCTATGAACGAATAATTAGTATTGCAGAAATTAGGGACTTTGATAGATTTGAATGATTCACTCCATCCAAGTGTGAACAACTCAGCGGCCGAGGTGGAATTGCGACCTACGCCAGCAAAGGGAAGGCTTTAGTACAGCCAACACTCTAGCCAACTGAACTACGAGGCCCCACCGGGAGCCATGAGCTTATTCATCCTTGGAGCAAGTTACCCGCTGAACTAAGCCTTCCCCTTGCTGCGTGGGTGCGAATCCAACCGCGGCCGCTGAGATTCACAAGTGGATAAAGGGAATTATTCAAATCTGCCAAAATCCTCTACTAATTACTTGTGCCTGGTAGTCATCTGGTGGATTCTAGATTGATTGCTTAGGAAATCCTGCTTGGGCAGTCAGCTTACTGCATCAGAATTAGTGTATTCCATACGTTGCAATAGGCTGGGCGGGTAACTTGACCCAAGTGTGATAAAAATCACGGCTCCCGCTGGGGCATCGTCGCTCAGTTGGCTAGAGTGGTGGCTGTACTAAAGCCTTCCCATTGCTGGCGTGGGTTCGAATCCCACCGAGGCCACCAAGTTTTTCACAATTGGGTAGAAATTTAGTACATTGCCAGTTGGTATGGATGAAGATGAGGCTCGTCAGGCGATTGGACTTATACGTGAGAACTTCTGAGGTAGAAGCAGCAACATGCTGCCAGACGGAACAAGTAAGAAATGAAACTCCTACCAAAAAAGGCACCGGAGGGGAGGCGGAGGGCTATGCAAAAGCTGCGAACTTAAGGGAGCTGAGGGTATTGGTATTACTGGAATGAAAGGAAAGTGGTTGAACCGATAAAAGTGGATGCAGAGGATCAATGAGGGGAGGGAGAGTAAGGACTGCTAAGTCTTCTACTGTGTATCAGAGTCGACATGACGACTGGTATTGTTCGCATTAGTGCCAGTAGCTTTGCCAAAAACTGTCAAAAATGCCAGACAAGGAGAACCGTGCGCAAACCCCAATGGCGAAAATGAAGAGGGAAAATTAAATATGCTGCATTGTATTCAAGGAATCTTCAAAACTATCACACGAAACTCGAATCATATTGCTGCCCGCATTGTTTACAGACCAGCGTCCTTGCATGCGGTGTTGGCACGATCAGAGGACCGAATTTCCAAAGAGCATCCGAATAGCGTTATTTACTGCATCCCATGCGAAAATTGTTCTTAAGCAAGTGCTGGCCACATACGTCAAAATCCCGGGCATTGTAGTAATGAGTTCAAGCTGGCGGCACGTCAGCGTGACCTCTTGCCCGTAATTTTTGAGCACCGTTTGATGTTGTTATGTGGACCCTGATTATTACGGAGAAGAACCCCAGCGTTAATCCTAGAGGAAGAACAGCGATCAGCCAAAGTATGATCCTCGACTAATTTACACGAAAACCATTTTAAAGACAAAATCAGTTATCTCGGTGTGACGCATGTCGTGGGTACTGGGCGCACCTTTACCCAGAACAAAAGTCGAACTGCTGGCGTCTGAGAGCATCAAATGAAGGTCGAAAATGTGTCGAAAGCATGCACCCCGATGAATTATGCATTAATCAGCCGATCAATGTGGATGTCGCATAAGAAAAGCCCTGGGAAAAATGGAAGGTCAACGCACACGTGATGGCAGCAAAAAACGAAGGCTACGCAACAATAGGTTTTGAGTGTTTGAATAGTTAATTGTTTTGGCCGTTCATTCTAAGCCTGATAACGACGTTGAGAGCCGTTATAGAAATTTTAGAGAGTAAAGATTTTGAGTTTAAAAAACTCATATGACTTCAAATATAGAAAACGAAGATACGAGTCCCAATTATAAATAATAAGAAAAGACTATCTCGGAGGCCAGTGCTTTGCCGTCCTAACACTCCAAAGCAGACGGGCTTTCACTGTCAGAAGTGACTATTGTACGTTTCCCATGGCGACGGTCGCACTAAAGTGGCCTAAGCTTTAAGGTAATTCCTAAGGCCCCAGCGGTGAGGGAGCGTCGTGGCGAGGCTTATCTTTACGATTCTTGTTGTGCTGATCGGCTGGGGATGAAGTTTGGATGATGGCGCATGTCATCCACCACTGGTTGGAGCCCAGGGTCGTAAGTTTCACGTGGATCCCTCGAGTGCTCCGTCCGCGCCTGCGGGAACAGCGTTTGCTAAACCAATGTTGAATCCTGGGCAGATTATGATTGCTGGCAAAGACAAGGGAGACTGTAATGGACATTTCTGGCTCATTAGCCGTCATCAGCCAGTCATACCAACCCCAAGTGGCGCAATATCAGAGGCTCGAACCAGCGAACTTTTGATCAGAAATATAACGCTCTAAACATTGAGCCACGGGCTCTTCGTATTGCCATTTTAGCTCAGGAATGCCCACTGATCGATAACGGAAATCACTCTTTCTGTTTGACCTTGGGTGGTGGACCACTTAGGGTTGGATATAACTTGAAGATGACGGTTAATGAGTCAGAAACGGTTATTCCAGCCTCCCTTGTCTTTTGCCGGCAATCATTATCCGCCTAGGATACTGGCCACTGTGCGGCTGCTGGAGAAGCTTGAGAGTGCGTCCCAGGGCAGAATGGAACGAACGAGTTCCGTTAGCGGTAGGTTAACGTCCGTCACTGAATGTTGAGGCCAGTGCCTGGTATTGGTTTCCATATTTGCTTTCGCCTAGCATCTTCGTGTCTGGGCCCGCACTTGGCTTTGGTAGGCCACGAAGAGGGTCACACTACACTTTATTAAAGGGCTCGCAATGTGACACCTCAAGTGTTACTCTGGCCACCCGATGGTTCCCTTGGATGGCCATTGCCGAACGTCAAGAATGTGTGAAATATTCTGATACTAGAGACAACTGGCTCAATTCCCCACTGGCCAGGCGTGTTCTCAAATAATGTCCAGAGGTCGTTTGATTGTCTCTCTGACGTAGTCAACTTAGTAGACTCTAAATCGGAGAGGACAGTGGACTTGATTTGTTCTGCTTCATGGGGAGGGGATCTTGGGTCATACGATCACACGTCAGACCGTCGTGTCTATGGGCGATGGCGGGCTAGGGACAAGTTAATATATGGGAACCCTCGGCAAACCTGTCGTTGCTGCGTCATTGTACTTGTGTCTGGTATAGTAGCCATGCATACACACGGGATACTCGGAACACCCTTTTCTGGGACAAAACTCGCATTGCTGGCGCATGACTGTGGTCAGGACCAGCACTGGTGAAGAGTGTGACATTGATTTCAAGCTACTGTGATTAAATACATAGCGCCAATTCCTAGCCATGGTAAATGGCCCATTAACTGATGGTCAAGAAATTCGCATTTAAGATGACGCAAAAATCAGCACCCTGATATTCACAGGGTAAAATACTGACACAGGTAATTATGCGGGCAAGTGTAAGGTGACCGAGGTGAGGCAAAACCATGATGCGTTTGTGACCAATAGGGTTGTCTGACCAGCACGTACTCAGGTCACAGATTGGACGCCGGCATAAAAAGTGCAGGGCACTAGAATATGGGGGTCATTAGGGTAAGAACACAGTACATCCCTCATAAAATCCAGCAAAATGACACGACTAGAAAGGCAAAGATGTCAAAAGGGAACGAGTTGAAAAGCCTACAAAATTCATAAAAGCGGATTGTAGAAAGGCGAGAATGCCCAATGGAAGGTACCTCATGTCAAGTGACCTGACTAGCTACAGCAAATAGACAAGCATGACTATGACAAAAAACCATGCAAGCACTAGACTCATCATTCCGATGTTTTGATAACCTTCGGTCTTCAAAAGCTGCAGAACAAAACCTCAGCCTCAAAGACTCATAAGAACAGAAATATTAGCGACCCATGACCACGCCAACGACGAAGAAACTACCAGGAAACCGGTAGAGAATCCAGACTACAGCTGCAATTGTAGAGCAAAATTTAGGTATTCGGCATTAGGTTTCCAGTAGGCTGGATTTCAACGTCCATACAAGTCATCAATGGGCATACGCTATGTGAGGATGCGCTGAACTTCGTTTACTGAAGACACGGGTATCTTATTAGTTCGATCTGTCTGACGACTAGGGCTACGGCGTCTGCTAAGGATGCCCATGGGGTAATGCACTTTTTCCCCTCTCTCTCTCTCTCTCTCTCTCTCTCTCTCTCTCTCTCTCTCTCTCTCTCTCTCTCTCTCTCTCTCTCTCTCTCTCTCTCTCTCTCTCTCTCTCTCTCTCTCTCTCTCTCTCTCTCTCTCTCTCTCTCTCTCTCTCTCTCTCTCTCTCTCTCTCTATCATTCTATTTGCGTCACATCCTTGCAAACGAAAGCTACCATGGGAGACAGTAATTCTGACCGAAAACCTCCCTAAGTCCAAATACAGGCTGAAAGCGAGAATTGATGACTTTTCACAAAACACTAAACAGCTCGGTGCCTCTTTCACAAAGAAAACATAACTGGAAGGTTAGTTCCCAAAAAATGAGAAGGGATTTATAAGAAGGGGAACCGAGAAACGTAATAGTAAATGGAGAGGGATGACCCACCACTGAAGTCAGTGCACTGTAGACGATGTAAACACTTTAAAATTAGTTAATTTTGGCGTTTGGATGCAACCACCGGTGATATGAACTTGTCAGAGTGCTTTGAAAGTTGATGAGTTTCTCGAAGAAAATAAAATCAATGTACTACCTCCTGAGTGCACAAATAATTGTCTGACGTTAGAATTGAGAGAAGATCGAGGATGGGGTAGTTTTCGGCCGTAATCGACTGCAACTGCACTGGAAATGCACGAAAACCTCTAGGTGTGACAGCAGTACCCAGACACCTATCCCCAGACTTACCACGCAAGCCTTGCTAGCGGCGCTCGCATCACATGACTAAGCGGCGAAAAGAGGAAACATGCCAAAGATAAAACGACCCTTGAGAGTTTTCAGAGTGGGCGGGTCAGTGAGCAGGACGCTTTAGTAAGAGTGTAAGTTGGTGTGAATGAGAAACAAGAATCTCGTACTGCGAGAGTACAGAACGCAAATAGCACCATAGCAAGTCGGAAAGGGGAACATTGGCACCCAAAGAAGAAGAAAGGCTGCTGAGCGTGACTTTGCGGTTGGCCAAGAACCCGAGCACAGGTGGGCAGCCGGGTATGGGGGGGGGGGGGGGGGGGGTTGGGGGTGAAGGTTCAGAAAATGCAATCCTGGAGAGGCAAGGGCATGAGATGGTCAACAGTCCAGCGCCAAGTTCTTGCAGTGGCGTTGTGAGAAGAACCGCCTCAGATAGGAGCGACCGAATCTGCTGGCTGAGGATGCGAATGGTGAGGATGAGTGCTGAAAAGGTGACACCGTGGAAGAGGTTTGGTTTCAATTCCACCACATAGAGCAGTTGAAAGTGTTCATTGAAGATGGGTTGGCAAATTATCGTTTTGGGAAATTATTTATCAGTCCAGTAAAGCTGCATAAATAGCCACATTTGCCGTGCAACGCAAAACTTGTTCCTTGGAGGAGAAAAATCGGTTCGGACTTAGTGGGATAAGGGTTTCAGGGTCAGTAGAGATGGGCAGAGCGAGCAAGCTACGGAGGATAATACGAGCAGGGATTTAGTCAGCCTACTTCACGATTGAGGGTCCAAAGGAACGAGACAGGAGGGAGATATAAATAACATCGAAGGTAACGTACACCCATTTATACACAGTGTTTCGGGACGAGTGCATGGCGCTAAATAACTATGATAAATAGACTCGAAGTAACCAGGCAATTTCCTCTTGTGAACAAAGGTAACGTACTTCACATAAACAGCATCGTCAAACAAACCAAAGAGTAGATTAGACCAGTTAGGTACTCGAGAAATTAGACAGTAGGTCCGCTAGGATTCAACGGTCACAGAAGTTTTGACAATAAAAATAGTGCAAACTATTGATCAATCACCAAACTGTGACGGTGCACATGTACATCCAACTTTCAAATCCCAGCAGTTGACTCCTTTGAGGCAAAAAACGCGGCAAAAGAGGTCGGAGGAGCTAAGGCAACATAGACAAAGGTCTATATACGAGGGCTATTCGCTTGTATGCGAAGTGAAATTACAAAAAAAGTCAGAAGTATGCCCCTGCTACCGAGTTAAAGCATCCACTGTCAAATGGTAACTTCTGAAACGCTAAAAAAGTCCACACTCAGGTCATTATCTACAGTGCGCGAGTTCAACTTGCCATAGTGAGAACATTCGCACAGTGCACAGTCGAAAAAAGAGAACATCAGGCTTCAGTGAGAGCGCAGCCAATCTCCCACATGAGGAGAAAAGTGCTGCCAATGATTTTACACCTCAGCTCTCCACTCTCCATTCATCATGACTTCTTAATGCGCAGTTGGTGCAGTGACGAGCATAGAGAGCACGAGAAGAGATTCTTCACAACGCATTTATTCTTAGACAAGCACGCCCAACTTTCAGGAAAGGAGTTAGAGAACCGTTTCGAAATACGCAAGAGATTAGGGAGAACGTTAAGAGGAAAAAAAGAACTTGTACGTGACTATTGTGAAGAAGAGAGTTGTATTCAAAGAAAAAAGTGGATGAAGAATCTGGCTGAAGATCCTCCCGACGGGGTAAAAAGAATTCGAGGCATTTGGCGAAAACGTTGGCTTAAAGAGTTTTGACGATTTTTTTCGGACTCACGAGCTTTTGTAAGCGGACGTAATTTTAAGACAGCATTCAGATGCAGTCGCCGTGGTGTAACTTGTTTACATACTATATCTGCATTTGGCTACTAGATACCGAGGCAATGCAAATAAGCTCAAAAACCTAATAGATTCCGAAACATGAGCTCTTCCCTGCGAAAAGTAAGTTAACGTGAAGCAACCACTATAGGGTTTACATCCTTAACAAAATTAACATTCGAGCAGCTCCAGAAACTGAAGGCTATCCAAGATTTAACAAAGCTATTCCGATAAACCTGAAATTAAACCAAAGGATGCTAAAAGGGCCGAAAAGGAGCGCGGAAGAGGTGAGACTAGGAGAAGCAGTTGAGCAGGGCGCCTCTTCTGACTTGTACCCCTATGGTTCCATCACAGCATGTTGCTAGGTTATTGAGCCAGGCCTCATGAACTCATGTGTGCCTTGTGAGGAAAAAAATGAGCGAACGGACTACTGGTGTGTGGCAGAGCGAGAAAAGAGACCTATACCAAGGCATCAATCATGATGACAAATCGGTGCACTGCCTTTGATAATAAACCTGGCATGCTCTGAAACTACTACGAGGCCCCAAAAGTCGCGGCTTGCAAGGCTGTCAGCTGACGGAATGACTCTGTTTTGCGCGGGGCTGAAAGTCAGGTTATAACGATTCTTTCGTGCTGCGAGTCTTAAGACACCCCAGCTGCATGAGCTTCGGAAACCCCGTCAGCGAGGATTTAGAGACAAGGGAGTGCACGGTACGCGAAGACAGACTGTTGAACATTGATAACCGCTGCACTCACGATCCACTTCGGTCATAATAGCTTTAGTGTTGTCAAAGGAATATGATGGACGTGGGTAAAGTGAACTGACACGGATGCTTTGCAAGTATGCTTTATCATAAAGTATGCCAACTTGAGAACAAAATCTCACACCGAGTTCGCCATAGTGCCGCTGTAATAGTGACGAAATTTGTCGCTTGCGACAGCCAAATTATGTGTGCCTGAGAGGGATGCATAGATTATCCAGGGAGGGGTAGTCGAGTTGACAGTTTGGGAATCGCACTGAATACCCATAGTCAAGAGGCAGCCAATAAGTTCTGAAGTAATGTCACTCGCATCTCAAATAATTTACAGTCGGTGCCGTGGCCACGACCCCACCATCGCTTCGACTGATGGACTGAAGTGGGCCAAGAGGTAGCGGGTAGGATAGGTAAGTTCCTCTCCTCCACGTCACCTAGCGATGAGCTTCTGTACCGCGAGAGGAGTCCCTCGTCCAAACTACCTAGTGCCACATAGCCAAACTTAAATCTCCTTTTCAGTGGACGCAAGGGCACTGGCTACATCGATTAAGTGACGGCACTTCATAGGAGTGTTTTAACTTGCCCGTGTGACTCATACTGTGTGACTGTGGTTGTTAAACAAAGGTACGGATTGAGTTTTCTGACAGTTGGAACGCTATGCTCACCCATCTTCGATCTAATGAGCTTTGAAGGATAACAACCGGCCATGAATACTGTAGAAAAGGTGATAATTATGAGGCCGCTGCAAGTGGTGGATTTCAGTCTATGCGTAAAGGATGAGAACAAACTGCTGAACAAATGCCCTCCTTCAACTACATGGTGATTCTGTTATATTAACGCAGAACAGGAGCATGTGCGATCCAAACCAAGCCAAGTCAATGGGTTTGTCATCAAATGTTTTGACACAGGACTATAAAATGCACAGAGATAGGTACCCAACTGATGCAAGAAAACGCCAGCCAGGGAGGTGATCTAAGGCGAAACCAGAAGGGTCAGTGGTTTACGAAAATATATAATCAGCGACCGATATCAGGAAATGTTGCAAGAAATTCTGAAAGACGTTTTCAACGAGGAACGATTAATTAAATGTTGTGATACTGATAAGTATATTGCATTATCACGTGATATTTAAAGTACGCCAGGTTGTTGGCTTTCGAATGCACGTCTTTTCAGCCGTCTGCGAAAAACAAATTCGATAAAAAAATAAAACTTAAGTAGTATGAATTTTTACATTGAGCTTTGATGGTCTTAGAAGTTTAAATATATTTTACAGAACACATGATAAAAACATCCATTCTTGTACTCATGTGACGGCCAATCACATCCTATTCAAATTTTATACTCGAAGCAAGGCTATAATTCGTTTTTAAGAAAGTGTTCCAATTCTCGAATAATGTTGAGCCCTATTTGCCGTTGTATTTTCAGTTTACAAACTATATGCTTTCCGTGTAATTAAAAGCATAGATTCCTACATGTCACTAAGAAGATATCATAGTGTTCATAACATTCTGCCATGAATATGGGCTCTGTTGCATACTTCCTGATGAGTACTAATAAAGAGAGACAGGACGCTACTTGAATATACATTTTACGATCTCGAAAAATCTTAAAATTCAGGAATATTTTAAAATGAAAATATATTCCGCGTTCGAGAATAAGATTTGAAGATCTTATTCGCTATCAAATGCGTACTCAAACGAACGTTTCTGATCATGGTTTATAAAAAAGTTTCAAATTATTAGGGTATCAAAAAATAACAAAAATACATATTACTTAAATAGCAATTTTTACCGAGGTTGGATTATGGAGGCAGTCGAAAAGAAGTGCAGTGGGAAGCCAACATCCTGGCACGTTTGAGGTATCGCGGGATTATGCCACCGATGATCAATCTTCTAACCCCACTTAAGTAATCCTTTTTAATCGAAAACGCATTTTAGAATTTCGGTTAAAATTTCATGAAATCGATCACTGACTGGGTGCCGAGTTTTATTGAGTAGTATATGACCATTTTAATTTAAAAACATCGGAATTCTATGAAGCAAAGGAAAATATTACTTTCGATATTGCATGGTTAACTCAAAAAAGCGCATACGGTGTATTGACAAACGGATGTTAGGTTAAAAATGACAGGAGTGCTTAGAATAAAGATACCGTTTGACTCTTGAGTCGAGAGACCTGGCTTTTGTCGCAGTCAAGTACCAATGCCATAGAGCTAGGGGGGGGGAGTTCGTTGATAAGGTGGAGAAATGTGCCAAGCCTGATATAAATAGCAAAGTCTCGAGCGTGCCAGTCAAACAAAGTCGCATCGATAAGGAATACTTTCACTTGAAATGGTTGCGAGGGAGAATCGTCCCAAGGTCGAAAATGTCACGCTTCACTCATTATCCGTATACAAAGCTAAGCATTCACAGCCGTAGAGGAATTACTGATTGACTATCTGGTATAAGCAGATTTTTGTGACGATTCAAATATCACGAAGGGATCATAGGCACCTTAGAGGCTGGTAAAACTATTACAAACGGCACCGATTACCGTCTTGATGTTGCCCTTATCTTGCCTATTTGGTAAAAGTACAATCGAAGATCATCGGGATGTCTTCGCCATGGTCAGAAATGCGATTTAAGAATAACCCAGTATGCACAAAAGTTGACATCGCGACGATCAGAGGACCAGTTTTTGCAGGTGATGCCAGCAGGGCGATATCGTTAGCACTGTCGATGTTGGTCAGTCGGCTTCCCGTTATAAAGTCGATACGGCCAGTGTACTGGGAGTCAGATGGCGATGGCTTTTTCTTACCCCCTGGTTTTGAGAATCCTGGTGTTTGTGCATTAAGGGGGCCAGGTCGTGTCGTGGTGCGCGAAGACGGGTACGCCAGCCCTGTCGCCCACTGCGCCCACTCACGCATCATACAACTGACCGGCACGAACGGTGGTCTGATTGTGGGGGTGGGAGAGAGAATAGGTTGATGCCTCAGCGCATTTTCCTCACTATAAACAATCTGACATGTCTGAAACTATCAAGGTGCGTAAAAAACCGTGGTTTGGAAAGTTGCCAACTGACGGGATAACTCGGACTGCGTGGTCAGCCCAATACGTGTTTGTGCGGAGCGGCTGACGACGGCCTGAGAGTCAGACTGCAATGGTTCCTTCTTAATGTGGCCTTTACGGCACACCCCTCAGTTGGGATCCGAGCCGCCCCTCCATGTATTTTAGTGTTCTTGTTTTGTGTTGGACCTGCGCCCTCTCCCATCTCCCATCTTCTTGACTCTGGGCCCAGGTGGGGGAGTGGAACAGAGAGTGAGGTCGATGCAGCACAAGTCTAATCTCACTATAATCCCGCGCAAGTCACCGTCTCTGCACCACCCTCATTTGCTCATTTGAGCTTGCAAATATGCAAAGCAAGTAGATCGTTGAAAAAAGAGCTCACCTTGAAGAGGGTCAATAGGGCGATGCCACTGACGATGCAGGTCAAGCCGACGACATTTCCGATGTAGTCCAGCACTGTGAGGGTACTGCCCTCCTTGAAGAGGATGGCTGAGGCGATTAGAACAAATGCCGTGAAAAAGACGTAGAGTAGAGGCGTGACGACACTGGTGTTGAATATGTCTAACGCACGATTCAGGTAGTTGAGTTGAACTGACAGACAGAAGGCTAGACCCAGCAGAAAGAACCAAAAGATCCACTGAGTGCAGACTGTTAGAATACCGTTTTCAACGGCCTCCTAGGAAAGAAGTGACACAAAGTCAAAAAAATACAGAAGAAAGATGGCTGCAGTAAAATATCTCACTGACAAGTGTCCAGGAAGGTACTAACTTAGCCCTACTCACAATAAACAGAACTTTCCACCAACAATTAAAACAAGTGTTCCGAAAGTTTGGACAACAAGCAAATAACAGCAGACAGTGCTGTAGCGGAAGAACTGGAATGTGAGTAAGAGGGAAAATAAGGGTTTTTCATGGGCTGCCATAATATTTAAGTAGTCAGGGCCCTCGCCTGTATCCTGCTGCGGAAGCATAAACGTGAGGTAACAAAGGCCATATCAAAAGACAAAACGACTTGGGTGGTTTACTGTGTTTCACCTAATTCGTGATGTTGGTGGGGTTTAAGAGTGAGCTCCAAGGCAGAACTGGAGGAGTGTGTCACGTGTCCGATCGGAGAGCCTTCATCCACTAATGACGGTTACTTTAGACAGATTGACGAGTAACCAGAAACAAGCAGGTACATACAACTAAAGGGGACAGAAAAAATGAATCGATTCTCCGTGGTGGCGATGCACATTGAAGAACCGGGCATGTCTCTACGGTGGGGGTTGAAGACCTGTATAAAGGGAGTTTCATGAACTGGTATACTTCCAAGGCCTGGCACATAATTCCGGTATTGACTAACAATTGGACAGCCCTCTCAACGGTACACCTCGTGTTGGGGCTGAACCAGAGTAGCATAATTTTAAGGGGAATGGGCGAAGGGATAACCAACAGAAGTAGTGACGACACAAGCCGATGAGGCAACGTCATGGTGACCAGCCCAATAGGAAATGTTTGCGCATAACACGACTGGAGATTATGACACCACAGAAGAGGGCAAGGAAGGAACTGTCAGTATTCATCGACTCAAGCGAAAAAGTACCTCAAAAAGTTAAAATCAGCAATGAGGAACGGATAACAAAGAAAACCCACCGAAAACGGTATTAAAACAGACGGCAGAGAAAACCTATAAAATCGAGTCCAAAAGTTTCAAGATAAATTATTGAAAAGGCAGTTCTCGAAAGGTCGACTGGGGTACCTATATTAAGTAACGGTAGGTGATGTACAGCACCAAAAAGCCAGAAACCCCAGGCTCGTGTTTTGCTTTATTCTTGACGATGGAAAATTATGCGATTCGCGAATATTTCACGCAAGAATACTACATCCTTTTCACACCGATGTCGATGCAACAGGATTCTACTGAAGTCCATGCAGATGAAACCGGCAATGAAGTCATTCCATGACTTTCAAACCGCTATCTGCTATGGCTATCAAGTCATTGGGGCCTCGCTAACAGATGCGAACTATCGACTTTGTAAATTCAAAGAGAAGAAAGAATAACACACACAATTTTGCAAGGACCTTATTTTCCCAATGTAATGCCCCACCTGTAAAACCCCTATTAACACAGGTCCTGTATTACATGAATGTGGGGTTTTTTTGGTTTTCTTGGTGCTTTAGATAACCTACCGCTACCCCTACATCCATGACAGCGTATTGCATTTACAATCGATTGACGAGTTCGGGAGTGCATATACGTATATTTAAAAAAGGTTCAAGTCTGTTCAAAATGAAGAAACCTGCTTACTGCGAAAAGTTTTGAGACTGCTTCCTAGCTCATCACCAGACGTATGGACTACGGTTCATCGTAGGGCGCGGGAATAGAAATACCCCCGTTATACAGGTGGTTTTGCGCTTCAAGTTAAGGTTTGGGTTAGGATTACTGCTAGGGTATTCTTCGAGGAAGTTGAATCCCGCTACCCAGTCGGAGTGGATTGTACCCGCCCTCACTTGCCTCTGAGAATTTCGCACATCCGAGCTAAATCAATAATAGCATAGTCTTCAGGAATTTAAAGTCTTTCCTTGTTTAGTAGGTGCGCAAGATGCGAGCTTTGCACCACGAAAATGCGTATGGTCTCAGTCCGGTGTGTGCATGGCCACTTGGATGTGGGGGAGAGGAGCAGGTCGTGTGGCACGCGCAAACGGGCTCTCTACCCCTGTCAGCCACTACACCTCCTCTCAGCATCAGTTGTTAGACCAGTTCAGACTGGCGAAGGCAGAGGGAAGTGACAGTGAGGTTGACAGCACTCAGCGCATATTCTGAACTTAAAGTAACCTAACGCTTGGAAAGCCGCCAATTGATGGGATAACTAGGTCATCCTCTCAGTAAAGGAGTTAAACTGCAATGTGACCTCGTCTATGGCACTCCCTCACTATCCATTTTTGCTGTGTGAAACCTTAGTGCTTCGTGCGCGAACCTAAGTGCGAGTCCACGCCATGTCAGTCACATGATCCCGACCCCGCCTCTGGTCGTCCTGACTCTTATGGAAACGGGCCCAGGTGGGTGGAGAGAGTGCGAAAGATGCAACGAAATTCCAACAACAGAATAAAGTAATTAAAGCTCAATTCTCCGCTCCTGTACCCACCGCTCCGTGGGACCCACAGTAAACATTGTCGGCAACGACGGTCGAACTGTCGGGATGTACAGTAGATGACCTAAATCATGCAACGTGTGATCAAAATTTGACTGCGTGGTTAAGCGTGCATTTGGTCTTGTTACTTTGGTTTGCTGAGTGGACTTTAATACTCAGAAAGCCTTTTTCCAAAGAACGCTACAGGTTCAATCTTATACATGGAAGGGAAGTAGAAAGGATTAGGACGAAATCGGAGGTGACCGGACACCCAAGAAATTTCCTACATTATTTAATATCACAAAACCCAACATTTTTTTGCGTTGTACTATAAAAGAACAATAATATAAGCAAGAAAGGTTTCAAATAAATCCCTTCTGTAAACAGAAAATATGATCTAAAGCCAATGAAAAACAGATAAAGGCAAGTGTGAGGAATCGCATTATTTTCCTGAAACAATGAATGAATTCAGCTTTAAAAAAATATTTTTTGACTATTTCTGACGCTTTTGCGACAAAACGCAGTAATATACTTGTTTACCAGTGTTTTTATTTAACTACCGCGAAAATATGGGCCGTAAACAAAATACATACGAGAAACTGTGAAGATGGACGCAGAGAACAATCTATGTTAAAATGGAAGCATGCGATAAGATATTATTTTGTATAAAATAGTTTCCGCTAATCCGGGATTTATGAATGCAATGGGCAGAAGAGTAGTATTTTTCGCGAAATCTCAGTATATGTTCGGCCACTCTTTTGTGCATTTGCAATCTTAGAACGGGGCATTTAAGTAAACAAATAAAGCGAAAAACACTCCAATATAAAGTGAAAGGTGAGGTCTTCATTTTCAGCAGAAAACTTATCGCTTATTTTCAGGGAAACCAAAACGGGTCAAACTTCCACATTGTTACCTTGACTTAATCTTGTAAAAAGGTAAATTGCGCATATATTCGTCAGCTTAATATCTAATAAGAGCACTTTTTGATGAGAAAACGTATTATAGAAAGTTCTTAATTTATCTTAGGCTTATTAATTGTCGACTTTTGTTGTGGACATTGATTTTTCTTTGCGATACTGTTTCACGTTTGGGTGAATCTACAAATATGACGCAAACGGCCATCTGTATTAGACAGAGTATCCAAAAACTCACTATGTTGGCGAATACTTTTAAGAAGTGTCTCATTTTAAACCGATAGAACGGAAGCTAAATGTATGGCCAATCGTTTACAAGCCCTGTAAACCGTGAAGTATTCACCGGTATTTGCAGGACTAATTGTAATCAAATATAAAAATATCAATTAAGAAATTCGGCGAAAGGAAAGTTCTCTTTATATGCACAACATGCACAAAAATATGCACAACATGGTATGTTTACGATTCCAACTGAAAATTATATTTAAATTTATTAACTACAGTTACAGCGATTTAGCACTTTTTCGGAATATGCTGCTTTTTTAAACGAAGTAATATTAATTTTACTATTTCTATTAATTTTTAAATTCGCATTGGGTTGTCCGTTATTATTTCAAAGCTTTCGTACATGCGTGGGTGCCCATTTGCGACTGATTACCAATCATTCGAAAATTTCAGCCCTTTGTATGATAGGTTACACGGCATGATTTCGTTTCTACATCCGCATCTGGTGTTCATGTGTATGGGCAGGGGCGCTCCCAATCAGGTACGAGTTCATACCCTGGCGACTGCTATTGGCATAATGATATCACGTGACAGTGTTGTCTGAACAAGGCGCACTCGCTCCGTTGCGCCTTGGGGCCAGGCTAGCGTCCTCGCAGACGTAGCAGTTATTAGCCATAACCAATCGTCATATGCTAATTTATACACGCCTAGCCTACTGGAATTTAAACATGGGACCTAGAGAAGACTTCAGAGTCAATCACTTCGTTGCCAAGCGTCGCAATAAACGGGTGAACTAAAAGAGCTCAGGCAATTTTCCGGAGGAGACGTAACGCTTGTCACGTTTGCGCCGATAGGCGCAAAAGCAATGACGCTCCACCCAGGAATGAACAAAAAAAAAAACACTAAACAAGGTCTGGCCGCCTAGAAACGGCCTCCACTCCATGCTAATCATATTTCAGGCATAAATCGGGATAGATAGAAAGCCAGTTTGAGAGGAGACTGAAGCGAGCGATGCCCTCCATTTGAAAGAGCTAGGGGAGGTAAAGAGGAAGAGGACAAATCGAGTAAGACGAAGGGAGGCTGAATAATTTCACCCTTAAGAGTGGTTGAGCAGAGCTCAAAGTGACATCACTTTGTAGAGCACTAGAACAGGTAGGAGGAAGTAGTTGAGTGGCCAAAATTGAAGACTGTAAGAGCACTCACTTTGATGCCTAGACCGATGCCTTTGCAGGCCATAACTGAGAGGGAACCGATGCTGCCGCTGATGAAGACGAAGACCAGAGGATTCCGCTGACCAAAACGCGGCGCAATCAGGAAAATCGATATGATGGCCGCCACGATAATAAATGAGGCGTAGATGAGGAAGCCTAAGTGTAGAAATCGGTATTGCTCTAGAATAATCAGAGGATGGTTTATGACTAAGATAAGCATTGCAGGCCTAGCCTAAGGAACCAGTTGAAATTATGAGGCAAGAACTGCACAGTAAACCATTTTGAATGAAACCAGATTGGAGGAGGGAGCTTGATTTTTTGCTTGAAAAACTTTAGCAAAATTAACCCTGCTGAGACCCGCGTTTTAACCGGGTCTACAACAACTTTAAAGCCTATCCTAGCGTCTGTGTATTTCAGTTAATTGTACTATTTGAATTGGTTTTATGATTTAGAAATACGTCCCGAATACACGTTCTCCTGGTCCAATTTGATGGACTTTGAGGCATCTTCTAAGTAGGGTTGAATATTTTGCAAAAAGGTAGCAATTGATTGTGAAGCATAATCAAGGCGAAAGTGCAATGTAAACCCAAGACAAGAAAGCAGCGGAAGTGCATGGGCTTATGAAACTCCAGAATTTAAAAATGATCAAGATTGGAAATTAAATAATCGTCGTTGGATTCGGGTATACCGTTCGCGTTCGCACATTTGCTGCGTCATTGTCACTTCAGACCGAAACCGCGGCCTTATTGACTCGCAACATACGTACGGTGAAACATACTGAGTCTGCAGTTGGTCTCAACTACTGAAACCACCAGAACCATATGCGGACCCCGTTTTCGTGTAAGTTAGCATTCCTCTTATTTCCTACGGAAATTCTGACTCTGTAGGCCATATAGATGTGGTAATTACGCTCCCTGTCATTAGTTTGCAGTCCCAGCCTGTACATGCTTATTATCTTCAGAGCAGGACTGCTTGCAAAACCCTTCGCGTCCCCGCGTTACGATGCAAGTCTCCTCCTACTACCACCGGTAGGCATCAGCAACGATGAAAAAATAGCTAAAACTGAGAGCATTGAGTATGCCTTCAGCGAATATGTCCTTGAACACGAACAGTGACCACCAAAATGCGCGCCACTTTTAAATAGGTGAGGATTATTGACCCCCCGAAGGTCAGTATGCAATAATCTTTACAATCGCTGCAACTACGGCGCCAAACTTTCCAAAAATAATTTCAATTACCGAGGGGCATTCTTCACAGGTGAGATGATTCTTCCGGGCTTAGTCTCCGTATCATTTAACTAAACCTCAACCCCAACCCACGAAGACATGAAATTGAAACCATGCGAGTCGAAAATCAAGAGTTTAGCTGAATGATTCCGTTCCCCACCCGGAGTCTGGTGTTGGGGCATGGCTGCCTGATAACAGCAAATATGCCGAAAATGACTAACTCGGGATCTCACGTCAATGTTGTTAGTCTAGTCGACCAGTGACGGCTCGTGTCCATGCGCACAGTGTGACCCTTATAAAACCTCGTTTCTGTGAGAGCCGAGATCCCTCTCGATACAGTTTGGTTTGTGTGCAGTAGGGATCAGCAAGTGTGTGACTCGGGGTTGTTAGTCGGCGTACCCATAGATATCGCCAATCGCGTTGAATTTGTCTTCCATCGGGACATGGTGATTCGAGGAAATTGAGACTGAGAACATGTTTGACATTATTTAATACTGTGGATTAGTGGCTTCGCGTGCCTACGTGTTATCGCAGATGACACTAGCAATTAGAGTATATCAGATAACTATATCCGCTTTCTATTTAAATCCTCTCAACTAGGTTTTGCAGTCACTCTTCGATTAGCCTTTCGTTCTGCGAAGACGACTCGACATAGTTGCTGCTGATTGCAGTTTTTTTGCCCCAGCCTGCCTCAAGCGGGCTGCTCTGTTGTTATTCAAACTATAACCACGGCGACATTGGCTCATGGCATGCGTTAGTCACACTGCTCCGAGTCTGAATGAGCCACTGCCTTGTCATGCATGCACACAGCCCTGCTAACACCACATCAGCCACTGTGGCTTCTTACATAACTAGTCGGTCAGCAGCATCCAACGTGCCACTGGTGCTTGGAAGAGGAAGGAGAGAGCGAGGCCGAAAATGAAGCCCCCCTCCCTCCTGATGGCAATTTGTTCATTTCTCATTATGAGAATTCCGAAACCATTCTGACGCGCTGAGATTGTGAATAGGAAGGTTTCCAGTTGGCAGGATAACTGGGCTTTCAACCAAACTGAGGGTCACGTTGCATTTACTTCCTAGCGCGATCCTTGTTGCACCTCATTTCTGTGATACCGGATACGGCATGTGGTACACGTAGACGATGGTTCTCAGGATATGTTAGTCGATCAATCCCACCACCAGCCGGTGAAATCCGACTTTGCATTGGCATGGAAGCGGGAAAAAGAATGCTGTCAACTGAAATTGTATGCCGCACACCAGTTCCTTATCTAAACAATCAAATACGCTTTGGCCAACTGGGATGCGCCAAAATTCGTCGGTCCGAATATTGCCAGCAGATGGCATAACTATGCCGAGTTAGACGGCGGCAGTTATTTCTTAATATGGACTTCACGGCACTTTCTCCTCGTGAGAGACCAAAGATTCACTCACTGAACAATTCCACGCATGGATTTTAGGAACCAGCTGGTATGCAGTAACACAGACAGCTCGTCTAGCCTTCTCAGCTGCTGTCCACACTGACCCCAATTGGTCTCCATTTTATGCTGCCGGTGGGGATGATGGAAGGGGGTGAGGTAGATTCAACACAAGTCCGCCCATTATAAACAACTTTATGCGTAAGCCACAACCAGTTCATATTGTTGCTCTCGACACGCAAATGATTGAAGCGTGGTTAACAAAATGGTGTCAAGGGGTCGAATAGTAACCATTAACTGTTACTGCCTTTCGGCTGGCATCAGCTTGTGTCCTCCCTTATTTCCTTAGAATCTTTGAGGTACGCCTGCCAACAAGGCGCGTTATTGTTGTCTGAGAAAGCCGATTTTTAGTACGGTCGTAGGACGCCGCTTCTGGATCAGCTAAATAACAGCATGTATAGAAGCACTGTGAAGCATCGTTGTACACTAGGTATCCAAATTACTGAGGATGGTGGCTGGCGATTTGGGACTGGGAAATGCCCTTTGAAAACACGAAGCGTCCCACGCCATTTTTAGTCGCACTGGTGAAGGTGCATAACCGTCAAAATCCCTGGAAAAAGATATATATATATATTTTCCAGGGATTTTGACGGTTAAGCGCCTTCATAGGGAACAGTAAGTCATTTTTAATAACATAATTAGGGAAAAGGAGGCGCACCGACACAGGCAAGGGAGACCGGGATGACTATTTCTGCCTTATTGACCGGCGTCAGACCGACTTCTCCAATATCCGGATTCGGACTCAGATTATTTGGTCAATGAGCGCTATTAAGTCCACGGACCCGTTGTCCTGTCGGTTGCAATCATGAATATTAACTATGGTAGAAGGACGCCCACCGATTAGTTAAAGAGGATATTTTCGTCTCCCTCACATTTTTTGGAACTCCTGTATACTTATTTGCCTTTATGCGACCGCCTGTGAGGACTGCAGACCCCAAGGCGCGAGTAGAGGAGCAAGTCCCGTAACCTGATCAGAAGACGCACTTACATTCGGTCTCCAGAAAACAGTGAATCTAGAGCAGTTGCAGGCAGACTACTCGAGTGAACCGTCTACTCAACTGTGGGTGTCTTTGGCTGTTTCTCAATCTTGTCCGAGTCGAATCAGCGTCAAGAGGTGAAAGGCACTCAATTAGTTGATAACAGTGTCGGCTAAAGTCATCTCGTTCGCGTTTGTCAATTTCCAGGCGGAGTACGTCTACAGTTGGCTGTTTAGTGCGACTCCAGGCTCGCTTATGTTTCCAATGCAAGCCTCCGCGTTGTCTTCGTACTGGCAGTGTATGCACTTGTGCACACCAACACTGACAAGCACGGGGGCTGTCTTCTGAGAACTCCAACTTGTCTTTCTAGCTGTCGTTTCATTTGGCAAGGGCAATCTTTCAGATCACCTGTCAATGTTTCAACTGCGTGGGCGTCACAGGCTAACTCGCTGTTATACCCACGCAGGTGAGGGTGTTTCAATGGACATTAAACAAAGCACGCTTTTATTTTTTTTGCCAATGATTTTCTATGGTAGCTTGCTGATTTATCTCACTGTAGTGCATTTTTCGGAGGCACCATAAGGGGCGCACTCTGCACTATTGAAAAAACCAAGAGTACAAAAAGTGCAGAGGTTTGTGACTTATTCATGCCCTCCTCTGGTGCTTCATCAGGCAGAAAGTATTATTTTATTAGGGTTACAACTTCGATAAGATGGACATATAGTTCAGTAACACGGTGTAGTAGGACGATCGGTTTCATAAAGTCACAGAAACTGTGTACGCATGCATACATAGGATTTAGGAGAGGTTTTAGACGAAAGAGTCAAATGTGGTGGGAGGTTAGACAGGAAGGAGAGCTGGTCGACGTGAGCGGGCGGGCTAGGGTTGGTGATTAGGCAGAATGACCTTGGGGAGGTGAAACAGGTGTTGTCCGGTGCCTGCATGTTAGAAGAGACGACTATGAGTAAAGTAAAACTTGACTACTAAGCTGGGAATCACCTTTTGTTCACACCGACTCGTTGACCTTTCAATGGGACCTATCCCCGAAGGAAAGCTAATTTAAAGTAGATTTCTGGATACTTACAAGCAGGATTTCAAATCTGAATCCTTTCGCCTATTCATATTGATCTGTCTCTGTCTCCCATGATGATTGCCTTACCTACGTACTATTTACTTTTTCCATTCATATGCTCATCTTAAATCCACAATTTTAAAATAAAAAAGGAACAACAAGAATTCCTTTGCTGATAACGCGTTTGTAGAAACTTATGAAACAAATTATGCTTTAAAAAGATATTTTTTTCTATATCGCCTAGCAAAATATACGTTCGACCTTCGAGTTCGACGTGCTTCACAGCAGGCTGGGAGCAAGCGCGGTGACTTGCCTGTGAATTAGATTATATTGACAGTAGACTTGTGCTGCCTCTACCGCACTCTCTCCCCCTCCCCCACCAAGCCCCCGTGTCATGACCAAATAAAGAAGACCGGAGGCGGGAAAGGACGCAGGTGCGTTTGCAACCGCCCCTGGGCGTACCGCCACGCCTAGCTCGTATCCCACGGAGTGGGAGTGCCATAAAGGCCACATTAAGAGGGAGACATTGCAGCATGACCCTCACGAAAACACATATGGGGCTGACCGCGCGGTCCGAGTTATCCCGTCAGTTGACACCCTTTAAAGCCACGACTTTAAACGCAACTAGTAGCAGGAGTCGAGAATAACACTTTCCACTTACGTGAGAGGTGTCGTTTGCGAGCATACGTTGGGTGCGGTCGTGTGCGATGAGAAAGATATTATGATATGGTATAGTCGGCGGTTGTCTACCGCAGGTTTTCGTGAAGACGCATGTGGCCTAATAGGTCCCTGCGGTGACTGAATGTAGGTGGTCAGTGCGGATAGTCGGGGTATGTGCAGTAGGTGTATGTTGGTATTCCTGGCACTGGGTTGCCAAGTGTGAATAGGTGAACGCCATCGTGTGTCTGACTATTCCTGGTATCATTCCTGCAACTAGAATCTTAAAAAAGGTTTGACTTTGAAGCATTTGATGACCTATATTTGTGCTAGCACTTGGTGTGCGGGTTCCTCTGCGAAATGCCAGCTACTAAGCTCTGAGTGTTCATTCAATCTTTATCAACAACACACCTCAAGTATTTCAAGCTACCTAAGCATCGAAAAGTAATGTAATTTTTACGAATAAGATTAATACACGTATCCGTTACAATTATGCTTGACTGCTTTTCCTATAATCAGTATTGCAGCCCTACGTAGGCCATATTTTGTAGTTGAGGGCATGTTAATGGGTTTTAACCGAGAATTCATGAGTTTTCGCGCCTACTCTAGGGTAGATTGGCACAAAAGTTTAAAGGAACCTCGTTTGCAAGGCAGTGGTGAATGCTTGTTTGCAAACGTTTTTATCTTGGAAGAAGAGTGGGGACGATAAGGCTTCAGAACTAAACTCGATTTATTCAGAGAAGAGAGTCTGTTGCACACCCGTGTATAATCTCTTTTGCTACAGCTCGTGTGGTTAACCAGGGTGTGGCTGTTATCTGACGGTCGTCCTCTTAGTTAATAGCCCTGATGTGACTGTTGACTCAGGTTTGCAAACTTTGGACTTCTTGTCATGGAGAGCACGCCTTGTCACTTGTCACCTTAGTCGGCTCAGTGGTTTCGTGCGTTTTTTTTTTACCGGTGTTATTTAATCGATACTTTGACCAGCTCAAGTTAACCACTATGGTACGAGGCCGAAGACAGTGGTAGCTTGTGCTTGAATTCGTTTATAGTGAAGCAGACTTGGAAAACAACTGTTTCATTCTCTCTTTCCTCGAATCCCAGTGGAAGACAAATTCAAGGGGATCGGTGATATCCGTGGGTACGCCGACTAACAACTCCGAGTCGCACACTTGCTGATTCTTACTGTACACAAGCCAAACTGTATCGAAAGGGGGTCTTGGCTCTCACAGAAACGAGGTTTCATAAGGGTCACACTGGGCACATTGACAAGAGCAGCAGTCACTGATCGACTAGACTACGAACATTGACACTAGAGCCTGAGTTAGTCATTCCTGGCATATTTGCTGTTATCAGGCAGCCATGCTTCAACACCAGACTCCGGGTGGAGAGCGGAATCGTTCAGCTAAACTCTCGATTTTCAACTCGCGCACGGTCACAAGCTTCAGGGCTTTGCAGGCTGCAGTTGGAGTTTCATTAACTAATGACAGGAAATAAGCCCGGAGGGGCCATCCCATCTTCTGTAGAAAATGCGTCTCGGTAACTGAACGTGTTTTTAGAAGGGTTTATACCGTCGTTGCAGTGATTGCAAAGATACCTACGTACTGGCCTTTTTGGGGAAGAATTATTCTCACTCATTTAACAGTGACATTTTTTGTGATGGTGGTGGTTCATTTTCTACGACATTTCGTTTAAGGCATACTCACTAATCACAGGGTTAACAGTTTTTTCACCGTTGTGGTAGGACGTGACTTGCATCAAAAAGCAGGGCTGAGGAAGAGGGTGCAAGCAGAAGCAACAGTGTTGCCGCTACAAGGCATTAGGCCACGGCCTGGGAAGTTGACACACCTGACCTAAAGAGAATAAGCATGTGCAGCCAGGGACTGCAGACCAACGGCAAAGAGATTGTTTAATAAGCGCACAGCTACAAGGCCAATAAAAGCGAAATTTCCGTCGGATATAAGAGGAAAATTCATTTGCGGAGGCTAAATTATTATATGAATAGGGAATACGGCATACAAATGAAATATGTCTGGCAACATAATGGTGAAATAAATACGAAACTTTGGTTCGACAAAACGCTTAAACAAGGTGTCTGGATCTGAATCCCGTTGATATGACAGAAAACATCCTCGTCTAGGGTTTTCAAATAACGTAATTGCCCTCCCCTGTTTGGCCAATGTACCTTGTAAATAAAGAAATATACAGTTCACCGAAATTGTGAAATGTTTTCGATCCAAAGAGATCATTTAAGTTAGGTTTGCATATTAATTAGCTCGCAGGATAATCCCAAATAGTTTGGTCACGTCAGCATGTCAGCCTCTTAACTCACTTCTTTTCATCTGCCTGACTACTTAAGTAGTAAAAGTTTTTTAATGGGATTTCGACACCCTTATAAATTTAAATATATATTATAGAAAGCATGCACAAAATAGTCGTCCATATACTTGTTTTGTAGGAATCCTATTTTATTTAGAAGTTATGCTTCAGGAAAGGATAGCTAGGGGTTGTAAAAAACTTTTCGATTCCCGAATAATTTTGAACCCGACCTGATGTTACACCTGCATTCAAGGTTTCTAAACTACAGGCTGGATACGTTCCGTGTAAGGAAAATCATGAATTTCTATAGCCTGTTAAGAAGGAGTCACGTAGGGCTCATAATATATTGCAGTGGCCGTGGGCCATGTTGTATACGTTACAATCGGAAGTAATAAATTTTCAGATTGGATGATTTACGAATGGAAATTTAACGGTCTTAAAAAATCTCAGAATCAAAAACTTTAAAAACCGAGAACTAGTCTTTTGAAGTATAAAAGTAGAAGAGGACGTGTTTCCCTACTAAATGAGTAAAAGAAAGAAGATTTGAGTTATTTGAATTCATATGGACATCGAAATGTCACGAGAACAAGTCAAACTACTTAAGTAGCCATTCTTTACAGAGGGTAGTTTCTACAGGCGGCCAAAAGGAGTCATCATTGAAATATCTTAGAATTATGCCGCATGATGCTTAACATTAAACACTAATTAAGTAATCTTTTCTGGTCGAAATTACATACTTCAGAACTTCGGTTAACATTTCATGAGATAGCCCGTCTACAGAAGGAAGAGTACTGTATCGTCCATGTGCCCGGCTCTAAAGGGTGCAATTGATATGCCAGCGCTCCACGAATAGCCAAACGGCATTTCAATAATTTCTAAATAAGAAAACCGAGATTTAGGAGTGATCTAGTATATTCAAGAGATGACAAACTTGTTTGTACAGTAAACGTTCGTCAAATAGTTCAGAACTGCCTATTGGCTGCATCTAAAGGACACAGCCGCATTTACTCAAAGTTCTTCTTAAAGTACCTATTTAACCTGCATAATCGCCATACCGGTGTGTTAATTTTCTCTTTAACCAGGAGGTATCGAAGCGCAAAAAAACTTGGATTAACTTGCGGGGGGAGGTTTGAGACGGAGCTACCATTTTCGCCTTTTTCATTCACTGTGGACATTTTCAGCTTTTGTACTGAAAGTTAACTACTGGTTCAAAGAGAAGCTGTATTTATAGTTCCTAACTTGCAAAAAGTAACGGCGTCATCCGCTAAAGACAGTCACGTCAGAAGTTGTAAATATATTAGAAAAAAACGAAACTCTTCTCAGAGCAGATATATGCCAAGTGACGAGATTTTTACGTTGGATCTCCGTAGTGTGGTGACTTTCCAATATAATTTCTAGCGTGTTTTTTCAAGTATTTTGATCGGGTCTGCCAGACCTTGCAAGACTTATCTGAAGTTACTCTTATCGGATTCCAGCAGCATGAACAGTGGCCTCACCTTCATCAACACAGAGCAAGGCAGCCCTCAGCCTAGCACCTGAGGAAGGAAGTTCGCTTAAAAAAAACAACGGGTAAGTAAGCAATCAGGTTCGCGGATGCACTTTTTAGACCACGAGGACCTAAGTCACCGGAACAACGACAGCGGGTGGAAAATCAATGAAAAGTTCCAATACAGAGCCAGCAAGTGGCCACTTATAATACCGTGATCGGCAAGGTCAAGAATTCACCAGTGCTTTGACAAACAGAAGTGGCTTTAATAATACAAAACCCGATATGGAAATCAGCCCTCTACTTATGGCGCAAACTCCTGTGAATGCGTAAGACTGACGCGAAACAAGACACCACTTTTAGCAGAAAGTTCAAAGCAAAATTTCCAGATGAAAAAAAAACATTTTGATCTAATGATCAATTCACGTATGTGGAGACATTTAATTTCTAATTGAAGTATCGGAGGCGTAAACGTTAACATGAAGACAATCACCTTCTTGTTCGTTGATCGACTAAGATTATGAATTCCCTAATCTGGCCTGGACTTATGTATGCAGCCATAACCTCGGAAGTCTTGAGGTTGGGATATAACGACAGATCGGGGTACCCTGAACAGATAATTATGGTGAGACCAGACAATAGCATCACACTGTGGCTTTGATGGGGTTAAAATAAGTTATTTATAACACAGATAACTGCATTTTAAAAATACAGAATGTAAAATATAAGGGAGTCAACAACAGCAGTTAAATCAAAATTAAAAATCGAAATCACCATTCCTTATTTTCCACTACCAGCTTAGTAGACTTAGTTTAAGAGATGCTACGCCCGGGTCTGAGCCCCACAAACTGGAAGATACTTAAATCAGGTTTCGGTCAAACCAAAACCAGAACTTAAAACAGATGTAAAGCGATTCAGCGGGCTTATTTGATACACTCGGCGGATTGTGCACAGGGCAGAAGCAAATCGAGGTTACAGTTCAGTGTACGTTGTTAAAATATAAGATACGGCGGGTAAGAAATCACGTCCAATACGCCATAAAGGACGTCATCTACTGATAATTCCCAACCAAAACCGAGGTTTGCATCTGTGAACGGTGTCTGGCATATTCTACGGAAATAAGTCATATGTGCGGGAGTTTAGGTGCATTGAGGGATTGGATCAATGGAGCCAACTGAACGAACAAATTCCAAGTCGGTTGATGCAGGTTGATGACGACTTGTCTGCGTTCAAAGTATATGTGATGTTGCCTCTTAACCCCAGCCAGGGTGAATGCTGTACAGAACAGGCTCGTGCTATAAAAAGAATGCAAGTCCCTATGAAAAGAGGAAGTTCAGATGGTATTTAAGAGTCACCAAACTGGGAATAACGACCCCTTTCATCGTTCGAGAGGATAGGTTAGGCATGGATCTTAACAAGGTTGAGGAAACAGTACGATGAATTCCACTAAGGATACTTATATTGTGGTTGTCATTGTTAAGTTGAACGTAAGTACAAACGAGGGGGGCGGAGGGGTGAAGGTAACGTCAGGACAGGAGCTCTTATCGCAGGCGGTGAAAACAGATGACTACCAGTAAAGTAGATACCATGAGACCAAAAATGGCTGCCGTGAAAAATATACGATTGCTAAAAAGGACATGTCTTACAAAGGGCCAAATAATTGCCCAGTATCTAGAATTATTAATATATTAGGATGCAGAAAACCTGAAATGACAGGTATTGTAAACAAAAGATTGACAAGCATATTCTACAAAACGAAAGCGGATCTGAAGTGCTGCAAGTGAGACGTACACACACACTCATCGGTTAAGTTGGCATGGGGAGATTTTTTAGGCTAGAGCAAGCCAGACGGGTACAGGAAATCTCACTTGTAGAAGCTTTGTCTAAAGAGCTAACGGTGGGAGTAAATGATAGGTAAAACAAAAAACAAGACGTTACCGGAGACAGCTTAGGACATTATGAGGCACGGGAATAGAAAATAAATATACGAGCCTGCACTAGTAGAATCTCGGCAAACCAAACGCAACATAAAGAAATACAATGAATGGCGTGGGTTCGAATCCCACTGAGGCCACCGAGTTTTTCACATGTGGGTTAAAGGAATTATTCAAATCTGCCAAAATCCTCTACTAATTACTTGTGCCTGGTAGTCATCTGGTGGATTCTAGATTGATTGCTTAGGAAATCCTGCTTGGGCAGTCAGCTTACTGTATCAGAATTAGTGTATTCCATACGTTGCAATAGGCTGGGCGGGTAACTTGGCCCAAGTGTGATAAAACTCACGGCTCCCGGTGGGGCATCGTCGCTCAGTTGGCTAGAGTGGTGGCTGTACTAAAGCCTTCCCATTGCTGGCGTGGGTTCGAATCCCACCGAGGCCACCAAGTTTTTCACAATTGAGTAGAAATTTAGTACATTGCCAGTTGGTATGGATGAAGATGAGGCTCGTCAGGCGATTGGACTTATACGTGAGAACTTCTGAGGTAGAAGCAGCAACATGCTGCCAGACGGAACAAGCAAGAAATGAAACTCCTACCAAAACAGGCACCGGAGGGGAGGCGGAGGGCTATGCAAAAGCTGCGAACTTAAGGGAGCTGAGGGCATTGGTATTACTGGAATGAAAGGAAAGTGGTTGAACCGATGAAAAGTGGATGCAGAGGATCAATGAGGGGAGGGAGGGTAAGTACTGTTAAGTCTTGTGCTGTGTATCAGAGTCGACATTATGACTGGTATTGTTCGCATTAGTGCCAGTAGCTACTAGCAACGATCTGTTTATTTTATAATGTCCGACAAAAACTGAAAAGTCCGGAAGATCCATCGCTTATAAGGAGAGCTTAGTCACAAGAACAGCAACTAACACAATGCAGTAGTCGTTTATCGTTGATAAGGATGTACAAATCGAACGAAAAAGCATTCGTGGGACGTGCTTGGCTAAGTAAAAATCGGCAATGAAAACCTCAATTTTATTTCAAGGTTAATGCACCGGAGGACCGAAGAATGGCAAAAGTAAAACGAGATGAAACAAAAAACCCAGGTACTTATGCCAGGACTTAAAAAGCTGTGGATGAACTTACTCCAAATTGATTTAGATGATGAACCTACAACTGAATGGCCTAGTAGTGACAACACAAATTCGCTGCTTGCTGACGGCCTAACATAAAATAAAAAGTTCGTCTATAATAAAAATGCAAACGGTCTCAGAAAATTTGGTTCAAAAATTGCCCAAAGTTGTGGTTAGTAGTAATCGTCTCAGATATATGGCAGCAGATCGTTAAAAGAGGACTCTTTTCTCAAAGTCTTCGAATAAGGAATAGTGAATTCTGACCCTTTTACATCAACTATCGAGGCATGGGGTTCCTACGATGAGGATGATGATGGACATTAATAGGGAGGAGGAGGATACAGCGCTCAGGCGGTTTCGAGAAAAAATTTAGCCTGATTAGATAACTAAAATACAAGTCGCTCCTTAGCCTAGCTGCTACATAGGTGGCAGATAGTGAAACGGATTTTAGCAAACATATGCTGTGAAATAAGCATAAGCATTAGCGGCAGTGCCTTATAAAGAGCCGCAATGCCCGATGACGGCAATGTGATATGGCAACCATGAACCGTCATTAAATAAGTTTGCTTGCCACCGCTGTCCTATGGGGCAAAGCGCTAGACAACCGGGGGCCTGTTGGAGAAGCGTGCATACGCATACATCCAAAGAAACTTCGTGAAAATATGTCGGACTACAGTATTACGATATATGCTATGGCGTTTGCGGGAACCCGTCCACTACGCAACCCTAGTCCATTGGTGCGGGAAAATAGCATGTAAGCTCAATCTGAATCGGACCCTGGGTATTGGATGCTGGAGTGTGCAAACATTCCTGGATCCTAGTATCCAAAGTCTGAGGGTGCGTACCCTTTATCAGTACAACGTAGATGTCTTTTGTCTGTCTGAAGTTCAAATTCCTGACTCAGCCACTTGAGAAACAAAGATCCCGAGAGCCCCCTCACATTTCACCCTGTACCAGAGTGGCCCCAGCGACTCTTCTGGTAAGCATGGTGTGGCGATCGCCATCTCGCAACAAGCGAACCACGTGCTAATTGTTTGGGAACAAATCAATGAGAGGATGGACTACGTGGATTGAAGGGGCACTTTACAAACATCGCTATCGTCTCCGTGTACGCATCAACTTTCGCTACCGAACAGTACGATAATGAGACGTTTTACTCGCAGCTGCAAGCGTTAGTTGAAGGACTTCATCAGCGCGATCTGCGGACTGCGGCAGGGGATCGGAATGGCCGAAATGAACCTGGTGACTTAACAAATAGTCACTTTTCTGGCTGCTTTCGGCTTGGTTCCCGATTTAACAATGGTGAACGATTACTGAACTATGATGATCAGAACTGAATGATTGTCACGAACGCGTGCTTCCAGCATCGCCACAGCCAACTACTGACTTGATATTCAAATGATGGTCACATGGCCAGTCAGATTGACTACGTTCTAATCAGTTCAAGGTTCCACAGCTGGGTTCATGATAGCATATCGATGAGTGGTACCGAGACTGGTAACACCCATGGGTCAGACCATGTTCTCATTCGCACAAGCATCAAAGTTCACCTCTCACCCAAAACCCAAAATGACACGTGCTAGACGCCTCGATGTCGCAAAAATCCGGCAAGCCAGCGGTATCGAGGCCCTGAGGAGAGAAATCCTGTCCTGTTTTAAGACACGGGTCGACGTACGAGGTATTAACCAGTGGTCATCACTGAAGATCCGAGTCTATGGGACAGATGAGTAAATTCTTGGATACACCCAGCGACGCCGCAGTGATTGAACCAGCGGAATAACCCTGAAGCTGTCGGATCTGATGACTCGAGCCAGGTCCCGTTTGGTGATGATTCCTAGGGATAACTCTGGAAGATGACGGCAAAGTCATCTAAGAATGACAGGAAGAAATATTGGGCTGAAATAGTGACCTCATGGAGCAGGCCTACAACATTCATGACATTCCAAAACCCTGCGAAATTATCCGCCAAGGTAGCGCTCTACCCTCTGCACTAAGCAACTCCGTTCGCAAAATGAATAGCGAAATAGAAAAATCGGCCGATGGAATGATAGCGCAAATACTTCGAGCACCTCCCAAACAACAACCCACCACGCCCTCGCCCAAATCTGCGGTGGTGTTTTATCTGTCTCGAATATATGCAGTGTCATGCGACTCCCATTCTGAAGGAGAAGTCGCCAATACCATTCAAAGGCTGCGCAACGTCGAAACTCTGACGCGAAGAGGCGAGGTCATTTCTGATAACTGGGGCGGGACAGGAACTACCGTGGCATAAGCCTCATCGACGTTACTGCGAAGATCCTCGCTTTGTCCTTCTCAGGCAATTCCAGGCTGTGCGTGATTTAAGGAAGAGGCCCAACCAAGCAGCATTCCATGCTGGGTGCGGATTTGCCCACCAGATATTAACACCGAGGCACATTCTCGAAATATGCTATAGCTACGAACAACGGACGGCCGTCTGCTTTGTTGGTTTCGTCGATGAGTTCGATTTCGTCCATCATGAGTCCCTGCGGCAGAAAAAGTTAGTAGACGGTGTACTGGCAAAAACCATCGCCACGATCAAAGCCTACCACCGATTCACCACTGCACGAGTTTTAGTCCATAGCAATGTCTTCTAACCAGTCAATATTCGGTCTGGCGTACGACAAGGCTGTATCCTGTCACTTATTCTGTTAAACTACGCTATTGTCCGGATTCTCGGGAAGGCCGTACACGAGAATGACGGCGTTCAGTTTAAACTCGGACGCCGACTGACTGGCGTCGAAAACGCTGATGATATCGCTTCGTTAGTCTCGAGCTTTGGTGATCTGCAGTCTATGGGATCACGGGTGAATGAGGTTACAAAATCGACCGGTTTATCCATAAATGGTGGAAAAACCAGCGTTTTCAAGTTGCATCGCTAATCAAGAGATGGCACCCCAAGGTTGTCAACGTGAAGAAGTCGACAGTTTAAAATACCTCGGATCAATGCTGCTGCCAAATGGACGGGGAAAGGATGACATTGGCTTCCAAATCGACGCTACCCACGGAGTTTTCTCAAGCCTTAGCAAGTGCCAGTGGATCCGTATGATACCTACATCGCCACGAAAATTTGCGTGTACTGTGCATTAATCCGGTCAGTCTTTCTTTATGCTCTTTAATGGTAGATTTTGCGCGTAGTAGACGGAATACTGGAAGTGCTCGACATCACCGCTTGAGGTGGTCGCATGAAGTACACCTACTTCTCAAATGAGACAATCTACGCGCTTCAAAAAAATCGCAAGAATATCCCAGGCCAAACAAGAAAGACAATTAAGGCGGTTTAGGCACGTTCTTTGCCGTCCACTTAACAAGATCAGTGTTGCTACCCTTCGAGGCGTCAAATAGGGAATTCAACTCAAAACCTGGATCGATACAGTTCGTCAAGACATTACAGTGATTCTTAGACCTTCGGTATTCAATCTCTGTCGCTGGCAAAGAGAATGGGTTTAACTTTCCAGATTGGCAGCCGTGAATCGTCACGCGAGGAGAGGTATAGTCTGTGATATCATCGAGGAAGGCTAAATAGGACATGATCACAGCCGTAGAAAGTGTAAGTACTATGGAAGAAGCAGCATAAATGGCAATTTCTGGCACATGGAAGAACTGCCCCTAGTTGTGAGCACTAGTCAAGGTTAAGAGTACAGAAAATAGTACGCAATCAAAACAACACCGTAATAGCGAAAAATTATGCTTTAAGTTAGAGGAGGCATACAGAATACAAGGATATGAAAAGGCTAAAAACCTATTTCCGATATTTCAGTTATAGGTATTGTAAACTCACCAGGATCGAGGACCTTTTCGCCCAGTTCCCGTAGAGTTTGCACTTCTTGCTCTTTGGGTGCGTGTAATACGACCATCGTTGACCCGCAGAGGCACACTATGCATCCGATTTTCCCTGGAAAGTTCAAATCCTCTCCAAGAAAGTGAGAACTAAGTACGGCGCTGACGAGAACAGAAAGGCCGCCCATCGGTGTAACCAATGAGGCGGGTGCGAAAGCGTAACCAGCGAAATTGGCGCCTTCTCCAATGCCCATGAGAATAAGACCAAACCACCAAACCCAATCACATAGATACTGCAATCCGCCATCACCTAGACGAAAAATTACAAAACAATAAAAATTAAAATAAATGGACTTAACATTGGCGAAAGTTACTCTCAGATGAAACTGGAGACATATAACTCGGTTTAGTGCTTTATGGAGAAAGCTATGCCTACTTGAATGGGTCAAATGGCAAAATTAAAAAAAATTAAAAACTTGCAATATGTAAAAAAATTGGGATGACTACTTAAATACTTATTTACGTATCTTGTTTGTTATACAGGGCTGTTATTATACATAGGACAGTCACATGCTGAAATTCGATGGGATCCCCTGTTTGCTGAAGGCGAGTTCCAGATAATTCGATATTTACGCTGCCGAAATTGAGCTGCAGCTGGAACCAATCCTAACCCCACTTTATCTTCAAATTGTTTCTAGTTCAGGAAATATGAGCTGTCAAGCATGGGGAGGTCAAAAATACATGTTCTTGTCCAAGTCTAACCAGTGAACGTTTCCATCTCAGCGCTGATAATAAACAGATCCTCTGATTTGGCGAAAAAAGTCTCTAGGGAACTGGCAAAAGACTAACAGTCTATCAACAGTTGAAGAATACAAAAGCTCAGCAAATAGAAATTGGGCCTGAAGTGATTAAAATTACGCTCTTGGCAGCTGTTCCTCAAGAGGCTAGAGTGCGATCCTGTATTTAATGCTACAGTCACAAATTCTAAACTTGACCATTTATCTCATCTATCTCATGGATGGCTATACTTACAGTCGGGAGAAAATGAATGAACATAAAAATATAGAATTGCCAGGATTATTAGGTGAAAGGTTCGCTTCAGATGGAATATTTTAGGAGATGAATACATAACATCGAAGTCAATGAAAACTAAACAGGAGGCAGCGTTTCACTGTAAAATATGGGTTCAGCGTTATCTGACCTCTCATTCGGTTTTCAAACGGCTCTTTAAAACTCTGAAGGACTGATTACCAAGCTTGCTTACAAATTAGTGTACCACAAGCTTGAACGGTTGGCGGTTTTCCTGGACAAGCTATTCAGAAATCGAAGAACAATGACGAATCAAGTGAAAAATTAAACAAGCGAGAATTTAAAAAAATTATACAGAAAAAAATTAAAGTAATTCATACTATCCCTATAAAACGCAGAAGGAGACAAACGATCAATCTTAAGCGCAAGACTGGATTCCCATGTAAGCACAGCTTCCTTCATATTTTCGTCTATAAATATAATTTATAAAAATTTTAGCGAATGGTATGTAAACACAATGTTTCTAACCCCTCTACAGTGTATTTGATTTTCAAATCAAATATAACAGAATTGAGACAAACCTGCACGCGTGCCATTAGCTGCTAGCCTACGTAAAGCAATTTTTTTAACAATAAAACTGCATCCGATGAAAAGTGTTGAAAGCAAAGCCAGTGACAGTCCAATATAAAAATTGACATCAGGAGTTATCTTGGATGGCATCACAACGATCCTACTAACACCAGTTCAGGTCCGGCGGTTTGCTACCGGATGACCCAAACACAAGCCTGATTGGTTGCACTGTGGCGGTACGTCCACGACCTCAACCCCGTAATCCCGCTCTTTAAGTGATTGTGTCCTTGAGCAGATACGTTGACTATGCTATGAAACGAATGGCTTAAATAATCTGGGGCCAGTTTGGTTACAGTACCACATGGATAACTGTTCGAATTGCAATTTAAAGTGTGCACATGAAAGGCTTACGTAGGCGCGTTAGTTTTAGATAAAATTATACCAAACGGAAATCAGATGATTCCTGGACATGTTTATACCGTTCTATCCTATCAACCCTGCCATCACGCGACCCCGTTCATACGCAGAGGCAAAAGGTTCTGTACGGGGCTAGGCTCCCTCTATAGTTAAGCCGTAGCATGTGAGAATATATCAGTCGTATATGTGCACATTGCCTAAATTTAATTAATTAGAACTAATATTAAACAGTTTTTCTAAAAAAATATGTAAGGATAATTTAAAGGGAATGATAAAGTCGTCATTGAACGAATTAAATAAGGTTTTGTTTAAAATGATGATTTGGAGGCATTTTTTCGTTGAACGTGCTGCATGCCGTGTCGTTTGCGTTATATAATCCATTGAATATTGCACGCTTTTCTTACTGAAATCTTTACTTGTAAAGGTTGATCTATTATCTGGGTGATACAACCACTAGCAGGGTGGTTGCTGAATATGTAGATATATCCTTTGTATGTTTATTTGTTCACTGTTTTGGAAGTAAATATGAAGCTCAACTATTGGGGATGTAATGGGAACAAGATTTACAATAGAGGATGTTATGCGGCCGCCGAAGATCCCTCGGTCCTGTCTACGTCGTCTTTGGATGTAGAAGCATCCACGGACCGCCAAATATTCGAGCTCAGCCCCGAGGTTTCCATAGGTTGGTATTTTATAGGTAGATGATTAGAAGGTGAAGACATACGGGTAAGTTAATAAAGGCTCGAACCGATTTGGTGGAAAAGGTTTTAAGATGGATTTGAGGAATTCTGTTTGAATGGATATCTGCCAAATTCCAGGGCGAAGTTGTTGCTCCAGAGGTTTCGGCTCTAATATGCCGAGGTGCCCAAGAATCCGCGGACGCTTTTGTAAACGCATCAAATAAGCATTTGCAAGCCCCTTTCTAAAAGTAGCTTCGGGCACTTGGGACTTCTATGGGATCTTTTGGATGAGTGGCAATTTTGACCGTGACATTTAATTTGCGAATTGCGTATCAAGCTGAACATCGATGGAATGAAGGTTTTTAAAAAAGCTGGTCAGTGCCTCTGTCCAATATTCGGCTGGGTTAGCAATCCGAGCATTGAACACCCATTTGTTATTGAAGCATATTCCATTATCATTATAAACACAAAGCCCAGATACTAAGTATGACTTATATCTGTCCACAGTCGGCGGAAGGACCGAGAAGGCGTTCCTTTGAAATCTGCTGTCGTAAATGCTCGGAATTCCTGTATGTCTTACCCTCTGCTGGGCAGCTTCCATGAGTAAGAGGTCTTTTTGTTAGTAACCAATGGTTCAGTGATATGTCTAACGTCCTTTCATTTCATACAGATAGATGTCATTCACAAAAACGCGAAGTTCGACAAGTGTCAGGGTGAGAATGTTTAAAAACGGTCATCGGGTGATTTCACGGAGTAAGAGACCATTATGATGACTGAACTTAATGCCGTGAGAGTGCTGAGAATGTAAATCATTTTGCATTTAATATAGTAGAACTCGGCAAAAAGGTTGAAATTGAATTCAGCAGTACGCAACAGTGAGAAGGTTGGATAAAAAGGTTGGAGTAAGAGGCCGAACAAAAAGGAAGTTAACGAGTTCAAAATTAGGTAACTGAAGGCAAATAAAAGTATTTCCAACAGTTTAAAGGTAAATTAAAAGTCAAAACTAATAACTATTAAATCCAACAATAACAGATAATTCAAATGCACAAATAAATATTCTGAGCGTTCAGTTAATGTAGAATTTAGTTTAAATATGAGGAGTTTTGGACATATTTTCAATAATGCTGCCAGGATTAATGAGGGTAGCTGCTGCCCAATGTAAAGAAGGATTTGGAAAAGTATTTAAACAACGAAAGAAATGAGTGTGGCAACTGCCTGATTTTGGTATTTGGTCTGTAGAAAGAAATCCATTAGGTCTAGACGAAACAGTAAGCGAAAATTTCTGAATTAAAGTTCAGAGGACTCACACATCCAATTGAGATATCCAGGACAAATACAGGCTTTTCGAATTGATACGGAGGAGCAGGGTGGGTACGGCTTGGGTGAAGGGTATTATTATAAATTCAGGAAAACACGTGTATCTGAATCCTCATTGTTACATAACACAGGCATGCTCGTGTGCAACAGACCAAGGGTGGTACCGCTAAATTCTTGTAACTACAGAATAATCCTAATGAGATTGAGCGGTGAGCGCAACTGAGGTGATATAGGAATTGTGCGTCGTGAAACCCCAACTTTTAGTTTCTGGATTTCTTAGAATATCGCGTTAGTGAAGGTCACGAAGCATTAACTGCAGAATGAAATTTCTGATGGGTGATTTTAACAGTCGAACCCGCATGCAAACAGGAACATGCGAGCGGAAAAGGTACTTTGTAGGCGGTCTTCCCGACTACCCAGTGGTTCATTCTCTAAGTAACGGACCAATCCATTCGGAATGGATAAAGAATGTAACCAAATCAATTGAGTCAGTGTAAAGATATTACTGTAGTTTTCTCTTACAAATACAGACCCTTTGCAATTATATAAAATGGCGGTTTAATCCGAAGCAAGTTATATTTTGACGAAAGAAGGGACAGCTGTTAGGGTGGAGCAGCACGAGCAGGAATAATTAAGGAAAAAAAGATAGTGTTGTGGGGAAAACTAATAGGAAAATTCTGAAGTTCGAGGAAGATATGGACTTTAATTTTCGTGGAAAACGAAACAGAAACTAGCTTGCATTTGCCAAAGCATGGAGATTTAAGGTTAACGAGGTGGCGTCTGTTGAAGTATGGCGTATTGGGTGTTTCATAAGGCAATTTCTAGTTAAATTCATCAAGGCCTTTTCACAGATAAAATGAGAGGAATCGTTTGTTCAATCCACAACATATTACCACTATTCAAGGAAGGACGGTCACACGAATGAAAATGCTCTAATGTAATTCTTAAAAGGTATAAAAGTGGAAGAAATAAATTGCGAACCCATCATTCTTTGAGATCTTTTTTGAATTAAGTTAAAATCATACTTATATGTTAGGATTGATGGCTTACCGTAAGAAGGTCTTATTCATAAGTTTAGTGGCTTTGTGGAACGAGAAGCACGTACAGCAAAGCACTGCTTCATCGAAGAATTTTGCACATACCGACAGATTTCGGGGATATCTCTTATTTGACACGTAAGTACCGATCCTGCATGCTGACTCTGATAAGATCCACTGTTATTTAATAATTTAACATGTGGGTATGTTACTCATTAATTTATAGTAATATAACTTTTTAAACTAGAATATTTTGTTTACCATTTTTAATAGGGCCCTCAAAGGCAATGCCTTATGGCCTTAAATATACTTACCTATACTCAACCTATTGGGGTGCCGTCTGGCAAAACGCTGCTCATATGGAAGTGGCTAAATTCCGGTTGGTCCCTCACTAAATAGGACCACGTGTTGCCTAATACTTAGTTGTAACTTGAAAGTGCCAAACCAACCGGACCTCCATATTGGCGTGCTACATCGACCCCAGGAAAATGGACGTAAAAGGCCGAAGCACTCATTACGGAGGTCAAGCAAAGCTGTCGGAGGATTTAACTCTCCACGCATCGATTGAGAATCGATATACTGCTCGCGATCGAAAAATTAATTTGCACAGATATTACTTCAATTGTTAACTAAAGAGTTCCTTACTCAGCATGTCACAATGGACACACGGTTCCGAAATGGATAGCAGTCAAGTTGTTCTGATCTCATCCTTAGAAGAGATGACAATTGCATTCTTGGATCAATTGCTCACAGGCCCCTTGGACGAAGTCATTATTGCATGCATGCTTGTGAATATAGATATTTTGATGTATCCAAACTTCGAATAGTTAGGGAGAGAAATGTATGAAAAGGGGATTTAAACTAAAATAAAGGAGCTACTGAATGAGATAGACTGGAGCCTTGCACACATAACTGACACAAATGCTGTCTGGTTCTCATTTAGTAATTTGATTCAGCATTTGGTAGAGAGCTGCTGTCCACTTAAAAGGGGATCGCGTGTCTCCCAACCCGAGCACGTGGCATCGGAAATAAAAAAGTAATTTATAGAAGAAAAGGAGACTGTGGATAAAATACGCCAGATATTAACAACCCGAAAATTTTCACTAATTGGACGGTGTCAAACTCTTCTGATGAAAGAAAGGTCAGTCATTGAGGTAGAAATAGCCAAAAGCATTACAGCAAACACTTAAAGGTTCTTTGCTTACGTGCATAAAGCAACACGAAATCAGGACTCCATTTCTTGTGAAAAAGACGAGCAGGAAACAAGTTAACCGATAACTGTGATAAGACTAACCTCCTATCCACAGGGGAGAGTTCTGGGCCCTTTTCTGTTTCTGATATACGTGAACGACTGCCTTTATTGTTTGACACGCGAGAAGATTATGTTCGCTAATGGATCTCACTCTCGACCAACCTCTGGTACAGAAGGTTCACATACCAACAAGATTTAGAGAGAACCAGAGAGCAAATTGCCTGGACCTTGTATTTACGAAGGACTTCCCTAGCATTGATGAAGTGTATTCTATTGCACCCCTCGGTAAGAGTGACCATAGTACGCTGATGTGGGATTACTCACTTTATTCTCAGCGCCAGAATGGAACGGAATGCAAGCGAAATATATGGAAGGCTGATTTTAACGCGATGAGGAAAGAACTGATGTCTATGAGATGGGATTGTTTGCTTAAAGGGAATCCGGAGGATGACTGGCGATCCTTTAAGACAGTCTCACTCGATCTGATTGAACGCTTTTGTCCCGTGAAGGTGCAAAAAAAGAATAGTCGCCCCGCCTGGTTAACAAGAGAACTTAACAGGCAGCTAAAGAAGAAGAATAAAAAATGGAAGGTATTCAGGCAAACTGGGTCAGCAGAGCATCTCAAAGAATTTCGTCATCAAAGAAACGCTGTGAAAAAAAATGATTCGTCAGGCAAGGAAGAACTTTGAATCAAGAATTATTCAACAGGCTGAATATAAACCAAAACTTTTATTCCATTATATCAATAGCCGACTAAAAAACAAGGACCCAGTAGCAGTACTCATGGATGGGAATGGTGTTGAAGTCGTTGAAAATTGCGACAAAGCCGAGTACTTAGGTCGGTTTTTTGCTTCGGTTTTCACTAAAGAACCGGAACTTCAGCTTGACCACGTCAACAGTGCTGTTATAGACGCCCGTTCAGTGCTTGAATATATAATCTTCCAGGAACCTCTCGTGGAACTAGAACTGCGAAATCTGAAAGAAGCGAAGTCATCTGGTCCGGACGATATACCGGCCAAGTTCTTGAAAGAACTGGCCAGCGAACTGTCCAAACCACTAGCGCATATATTTAATTCGTCATTTGAATCAGGGAAACTGCCATCCGAATGGAAGGCAGCAAATATATACCCCATATACAAGAGTGGTGCTCGATCTAATGTCAACAATTATCGGCCTGTCAGCCTAACCTCCATTTGCTGTAAAATAATGGAATCAATAATCAAGAAGACAACCATGAAGTTCCTTGAGGAAAACCAATTACTCTCAGATCTCCAGCATGGCTTCAGACAGAATCGCTCCTGTCTTTCTAGTTTATTACTCTCAACAGAGCAGTGGACTCGTGCACTGGACGAAAATGGTAGGGTTGACGTCATATACACTGATTTCAAGAAGGCGTTTGACAGTGTCCCACACAAACGTCTCATCTACAAATTATCTGAAATCGGCATAAGAGGAATGTTGCTGACATGGATCGCAGACTTTCTTACAGATAGATTGCAAACTGTGTGCATCGATACCTCGAAGTCAACACCTACTCCGGTTCTAAGTGGTGTCCCCAAGGCTCGGTATTAGGGCCGTTACTCTTCTTAGTGTACATCAACGACTGTGTCGACGACCTGGATTGCAGCGCCATCATGTTTGCAGATGATGTTAAATTGTGGAGGGTCATCAGATCTGATTTCGATAGGCACGCACTTCAAGAGGATCTCAACCGTCTTAGCAGCTGGTCTGCTCGTTGGCTCTTAAATTTTTAACGTTGGGAAGTGTGTGGTCCTAAGACTGCGTACCAGAAGGACCAGTGAGGAGGATGATTCCTTCCAATACATTCTCAATGGGCAGCCCCTTTCAATTGTTGAGGAACAGAAGGACCTCGGTGTTCTAATACACTCCTCACTTAAACCATCTTCACAGTGTTTAAAGGCAGCAAAACGCGCTACACAGGTCTTATTTGCGCTCAGACGTGGTTTGTGCAGATTGATAAGGAACTCTTCCGAAAAAAACCTACGGGGTATTTGTTCGATCTCACTTGGAATATGCCATCCAGGCCTGGCGTCCGTGGTTTAAGAAGGATTATCTACAGCTGGAACGAGTGCAGGCGAGGGGCTACGAAGATGGTCAAGAATCTTAGTAATCTGCCTTACGAAGCCAGACTGGTTGAGCTTGATTTGTTTCCTCTAAATTACAGGCAACTACGCGGTGACCTCATCCAAACCTACCGGATTGTCAGAGGCCGCAATTGTGCCCTAGAATTTGCTGAATTCTTCGAATTGGCTGGGACGGAACATCTGCGGGGTCATCCCTTTAAACTGCAGAGGAAGTTTGTCCACACGGAAGTCCGTCGGAACGCCTTTTTCGCAGAGGGTCGTTGGAGCATGGAACGGACTCCCTGAGGATGTTGTCCTTTCAGAAACTGTTGATGCATTTAAATTCAAACTAGATACTCATTTTCTGAGAAACTATTGTCAATATAATGAAGATTGTGTAAACAGTGGCAGGTTGCGCCTGGCCCACACATATCGATGAACCTACATTTTCATTTGTCAGATATATCACTGTAAACATTTATACTATTGACAATTTTGCATATGAATAGGGAGCTCAAGGGCGAAAGCCTACTTCCCTCAATAAAGTGACTTAAAGTGACTATGATCTGAAGTTATGAAAATCAATTGAAAAACCAGAGAACGCTCAGAACTTACAAAATAACGTGTATCGCTTGCACCGTGATGAGTGGCTGCTGAACCTTAATTTCACCAAATGTCATGTCATCCGAATACGGTCTAGTTATAATAATAATAATAATAATAATAATAATAATAATAATAATAGTTGTATTTAATACCGGTTTACAGGCATTGTCAGGTGAAATATTCAGTGGGTAGAGGCTGGCAGTGAAAAAACTCCTGAATATATATCATTATAAGTGTTTTTCCTATTTTCATGTTATTCAGGAGAAAAAACTGCCGCCTGTAAGGATGAAAGCAATTCAGATCAGGGAAGGGCTAACACAATTGCAGTCTGTATGCAGTCTCTGTCTTTGCTAGGAACCGGGATTCTGCCTCAGGCAAGAAAGCATCCGTGTGCGGTCGCTCACTGTCTGCCGAAGAAGTCAACGGGTGCAGGCTGCAGAGACGGTGCCGTATCCCTCAAGATAACACCTGGGATCGAGTTCAGATGCCGCGCACTCCGTCGAACAGGAAAACAGATTCTACCGTGTCGGCGCCCAGAATTCTTGGAAACTGTTCTGAATGCAAAAAACTAGTAATGGTAATCTTAAACAAAGAATAACTCCGTTGGACTTTTTATATTATGGGGAAGTTTATTCCACATGGCCATGGCGTTTATCGAAAAAGAACCGTCGATACTTAACTGTGCGAGCTAATGGAAGAAATAAAAAGACATTGCGATGACTGCTGCGCCGAGGATGGTCAAGCTGCCTCACAGTGATAAGGGGATTAAATATACGATTATTCAAAAGCTTAAAAACAAAAATCGTCCCTTCTGCACTCGGCGAAACCATAAGGGATCAATGTTAACAAGCCCACAGCGTTCTTGATACGACAGATTACGGTGCTCCAACGATAAAATTCTTTTTCGTGAAGAAGTGTTGGACCGATTCTATTTTTCTTCCGTTCGCTAGCGCGCAGAAGGCTAAATAGAAACGAGCAGTATTCAGGCCAGGTCTAACGTACATTTTTATAAAGGCGAAGTCTAATATCAATAGTTTTAAAATTTCGGAGGATAAACCCGGCAGTTCTGAGTGCTTTGGAGACAATCAGGGCGCAATGCTCTGAAAGATTGAGACCGTTGGAATATGATATGCCCAGGTCCTTAACAACGCCAGGTACATTTATATCGTGGCCATCTATGCTAAGATGAGGCTGATGGTTGTCACCGACAACCATAACGGAACATTTGTGCCAAGAAAGGGAACGGCGCCATGTGCAGCACCACTGGGCAAACGCCTCGAGATCATTTTTAATAGATCAAGCACGGTGTCGCGATCTGCCGGCTTGTATCGATGGGCAACTTTTAAATCGTCGGCATACATAAAGGGCCTACCATTTCGAAATAAACCTGGCACATCATTGACAAAAAGACAAAATAAAAGCGGGCCTAGCACACTACCCTGAATAACTCCACTCCGCACACGTGCCGAGTTTGAGATAGCATTGGAGATCTTAACATGTTGTGTACGAGAGCTCAGGTAAGAAGATATCAAGCTCAGAAGTTTACCACATATACCGAAAGAGGAGAGTTTCAGGAGAAGAAGGGCATGGTCAACACGATCGAAGGCCTTGGTGAAATCGAAATAGACTATGTAAAGTGCAAAAGCCATTATCCCTAGATTGTAGAACATGATCAAAGAAAGAGAGCTGACTTGTGTCACAAGACCTAGTTTTTGAGGAACCCATGCTGGGCTGCACTCAATAGGTTACTCTCAGTTAAATGATACATCATCTTATCTTTGATCAAGGTCTCCAGGATTTTTCGAAGCTGCGGACAGTGTGTTGATTGGCCTAAAATCGTCAAATGACGTAGATTGGCCGCGTTTGGGGATAGGTAGAATATGCGATTCCTTCCATACACTGGGAAAGGTTTCACTTTCAAGAGCTAGATTAAATATCTTACATAGAAGTGACGGGAAAATATCATTAGCATCCGCCTTTATAATACTGATCGGTACGCCATCTGGTCCAGGACTATAAGATTGACGAAAACGTCGAATGGCTACGGTTACGTCCCAGAGGGTAAAAGTTATGGTTTCGAGGACGGCACCGGTCCAAACCTGGATGGGCGGACGGGGAGCGGTCGAATTTTTCAATAAATGTTCTGGACAAGAAAACGTTAAAACTATCAGCCGTCAATTTGTCATCAACTACAGGATTGCCAATGGAATCCAGTAGTACGGGGTGCCATGTTTTACTATGGGTTCTAATTGCGCGTGAAAAAAGTTTCGCTACATTTAACGAACGGTTTTCGACATATTTGACCTCTTCAGCTAGCCGTTTTTCTTCGGTTAGCCTCTTGGCCTGCTCAAAAATACGGTGAATCAAGGGCAGAACGGAAATGTCGTTTTGCGAATGGAATCGACGAGAGAGTTTACGCAACCTACGGTGAAAAGATAAAGGGAGATAAACCTCATCCGCGACATTAATTAATTTCTTACGGGGAACAAAACTAGAAATAAGTGGATCTAAAACTTGGTAAAGCATACCGGTACAGGTGTTCACATCCTGACACATAAAGAAATTAGTCCAGTCGTGGGAGTTAAGATGTATCAATAATTCTGTCGAAAGCGCTAATCGAAAATCAAAGAATAAAAGCTATATTTCTTGGAAGGCGTTTCATCGGTTTCGAGTTGTAGTGTAGAAACAACGATATCATGGTCTGAGCTCCCAAGTGGGCCTAATGATGACACTGTCAAAGGCAGGCAGCCTCTTCAGAAGATTAGATCAAGTATGCTTGATCCTCGGGTAGGGAAGTCAACAACTTGCGTCCACATGCCAATATCTACGGCCTCGAGAAAGTCCTCAAACTTTCTGGGGCCGGAGGGGACCGGAAACCAGCGAATGTCAGGAAGGTTGAAATCCCCTGCAATTAAGCAATAGAAGAGTGATAAAGTTTGAATGTCAGTAGGTTACCAGGGGTCTCCAACTCGAGCAAGTAAACGATCAAACGGACTTGGGTGTGTGGATAACGCCCACTCTCAAACCATCTCTGCACTGTCACAGGATAGCAAAGAAAGCTGTGTATCATGGGAGCGATCAGGAGATCCTTCGTTTATTTTGACGAAGAGCTTTCTAGTCGCGTGTTTGGAACATTTTTCCGGCCGGTGTTGGAATACTGTGCTCGAGACGTGGCGCTCCTGGACGAAGCAAGACAACACTCTGTTGGAGTAAGTTCAACGGAGGGCGACGTTACTAGTCAGTGGATTAGAGTGCCTACACTATGATGGCTAGCTAGAAAGATTTTAAACGAAAGCTTTATGAATTTTTACCTGATGGGCATACATTTTGTCAATATAAATATCAGCATCAGTATATTTGAGAGACATGTAGGTGAGTCACCTTTGAATTCCCTATTTGTACATGCGTGTTGTGATATCGAAAAATAGTATCTGGGTTTTTTGGCGTTGCCAACGGGGTGGAAACATAATTAAAAATAGCAGACAGAGTAAGAAAATCCCTGTAATTTTTAGGAGAAAAAAACTAACACCAGCATTGGGGGTCAGGGACATCACGGAGGTCACCTGGATCATCAACTAAGAGCGGAAGATCCAGACACTGCCAGACACTGCGTTGCTGATTACAGAGTCCACCGAGTGCTTTCAAAGGCAGAAATATCCAACCAGATCGTCCTCGGTCCGTTGTGGTTCGAACCAAAGGAGAACGTGCAGAGAACGCATGGTGCAGAGAACGCCAGGTTCAGCTGATGCGAGCACTCATGGTGTCACCAAGGTGTGCAGATATTAAAGCAGGGAAGACCTCGGGGACCTTTACCTGGGAATTAGTGGAAAGAGCGTGAGCCGTCGGATGAAATAACAATACATAAAGAAATAATACTCAAATATAACAAGTAGTATCCTTAATGATTTATTTTTCTTATGTTGCCCTTGCAGATTTCAGTTCGCGCTGAAGTACTCACTGTTATATCGATCCAACTTTCGCTTAAAAGCCTCCAGGGATTCCAATCTATTAACATCCGAAAGAAGATTATTCCAAGCTTCGACATCTATTTTGGAGAAAAAAATACTTCCGAGTGTCGAGTCTAGCCCCAGTCACACGTTATTGGAGAGGATGACCTCTCAAGTTCATTGTTGTTGCTAACTAGATGAAATTGCTTGGGACAAGACAGCAGTCCTGAACGCGTAATATGCAAAATGTGAGTATCATGTCTCCACGAAGCTGTCTATAGCACAGGGGAAAGAGATGAAGATAAGACAACCTTTTTTCATGAGGCTTTGAGCCCTGTCCATGGACAAGTTTGGTTGCTCGCCTTTGGACAGTTTTGAGGATGTTTATGTCCTACACCGCCCAGGGTCTCCAAGCTCGGATAGTGGATTCCAACTGCTGCCGCACGAAGGTTCTGAAGACTTTGGTGAAGCAGTCGTCATTGAAGGCTAGAAAAGCTAATTTGAAGAGGTAAAGAATCGACCTCGCTGACTTCACTACCTTTGCGCAATGTAAGGAGGGTTTAAGTGAGGGCGTGATCCAGACTCCCAGGTCCTTTTGGATATCCACTTCTTTCAATGGTATGTTATGTAGTAGGTAGCTTTCGCAGTAGCTTTCCCCATGACTCGGAGAAAGGAGCATCGGGAATTTAAGTGACCCTCTTGAAACTATATTTTCACTACCTCGAGTCGCCCATGAACTATGATGTCTCCTTATATCACCAGTCATCCAAACGATGACGTCATTCGGACGTACACATTCGGTGGTCCACAGTCTAAAATGCTACCGTTTCTTTGGATACTAACCATCATCAGAATTCAATTATGGATCCTAAGATACTGAGGACTTAAGTTCATTGACGCATTTCGTGATATTTTGTTTCATACGCCTAAGTGATCAAGAACGAATCACCTCGACGTTTCATTATCTCATTCTGAAATGATACTACCGTATAGCCCTACTCTACCACCTGACCATTTTTTCCTAAGCAGTTTTTTTCTCCTACCTTCTATTCAAAAATGAAGGCCTATTGAACTCTGCCTCCATTTTTATGGTAGGAGTTTTTTTCACTGCCTATTTTTATAGTTCGCCATTAATTTTAAAACATCGCTAACTGTTGACATAGCAGGAAAAGTTATGTTTTTGTACTTTTTATATGCACACATTGTCATAACTTTATTTCGTTACTAATGTTTGCTTAGACAGTGCCTTGCCAGTGCTAACCAAATATAAATTCTAGATTCTAAATAGGTAAACCATACGGTTTGAAGTGTTGCTTTTCCCGACTCGTGTGATGTTGCACTTGCTCCCATTGAGCGGCAAGAGTCAGTCATTTGACAATTTTTGGAGTTGATTTAAGTTTGCCTGCAAGTTCACTTCGACAGATGCAGTTTGAATGACGTGTAAAAGTGTGCGATAATCGGCAAACATGGTAATATCGTAGTCCAGTTCGCTGGTGCATTCGTTGTTGTAACCAATGAACAAAATAGGGCCGAACAGCACGCTCAACCTTGGCCGACTGTTATTCGCTGATATGGACAGTTTACAAGTGGCCAATTAGGAAGTTTTTTATCCATGTCTGAAACCTACCTCTTAATCCTACGCGGTTGAGTTTATAAAGAAGGCGGTGGTGCGGTACGCTATCGAAAGCCTGCTTGAAGTCGATGTAGACTGCGTTCACCGTATTTCCTCGATCGAATGCATCATTCCAACGTTCTAAACATTCGAGAAACTTCGACACGCAGAACCTACCTCTACGGAAACCGTGCTGGACCTCAGAAAGCAGATGGTTGTGTTCTAGGAACTGCATCAGTTGTTGTTTATTTTTTTTCCATGATTTTGCAGCAAATTGCAGAAAGACTGACCAGTCTATATTTTTTTGCGAAAACCCGGCTTCCACCCTTATAGAGCGGCGTATTCCATGTGGATTTCCAGTTGGCTGGTAGACCTCCGGTCTCATAGGATGTTTCGAAAAGCGTAGAGAGTGGTTTTTCCCACTCTCTGCCGAGCTCTTTCAACATATTGATCGGTACTTCATCGGGACCCAGTGACGTAGATTCCTTTAACCCTAACAGTTCCTTGAGTCCGATATACTCGGTGAAAAGAACAGTCTCAACTATTGTTTCCACTTCGAAGCCATCGGAAGGGTAATCATATCTCGTTTCCTTTGTGAAAATTGACCGGAAAAATTCCGAAAGATAATAAGCCTTCGCTCCGTCTTCAGTAAGGTCCATACCCTTGGCGATCCTCAGCAGGGCTGTCGGATCCTTTTCCCATGTACACTGCTTGAGGTAACCGTAAAATAGTTTCGGGTTCACGGTGGCCCTGTTCAGCAGGTCCACTTTGAAATCCCGTCTTCTAACAATAAGGCCCTTGACCCGATTACTCTGCGTTTTGTACGCATTTAGAAATGCAGGAGTCACATCCTTAAGCGATTGATCCAACAATCTCCACTTTTTTATCTTCAATTTTTAAGACCTTATCAATTAAACTATAAACTATAGCCAACTCACCATATTACATATGCATTTTTTTGATAACTTCTTTCATTAAATAGGGTTTTCAAAGGCTCTGCTTATAAAACCGAATTATACTGAAATTATGAATGTACGAAAATATGTCAGATAGCTAAACAGTTCTTATGGTAAGCAGGTCTGTTACATGGAAGGCCAGTTAACGGGCGTTTGCGAACGAGGTTAAAACCTCGGTAGGATAGAAAAATACCTTCCGCATACGTGTGTATGTATTTGAGGGGAATGCAGGGGCGTCCAGTTCAGGGTTTTCCCGCGGGTTTACCTTCTGCAGGTGGTCCTGACTCTTAACGCCTATTGGGTGGCACTGGAAATATCCATGGCCCCCAAAAATAAGCTCTGTCTAGCAGCCTTGATCGGTGAGCGAAGTGAGTTCAGGCTTTCTGGTGTCGTGTATGACTTCACACTCGGTAATTGTGACAGGGAAGGACAATAGAACGGTGCATTGAATTCGGAAAACGGTATGAAGTTGACTGTTTCGGCGTCTTATAATAATTTTACTTTACTTCCAGTTTACAGGTAATGTCAAAAAATATATTGTATGGGTCAAGCTGGTTGTGAAAAAACAACTGAATACTAAATATAGTTACTAGAGTATTTTAGTAATTAAGGCGGTTCCGGAGAAAAAATTCCGTTGATGGAATGATAGCAGTTGGAAATCAGAAGGGTGAGCAGGTGATTTCAGTATCTATCATTTTCCGTGGGAGTGGGATTCTGTACCAACCAAGGGTGCGTCGGCATTATGGTACTCACCGTCTGCTGAAGTATTCACTGGTTGCGAGTTACAGAGTCAGCCCAATTGCCCTCAAGATGATACCTGACACACGGTTCAGAGACCGCAAACTCCAGAAACCTGAATATAGGTTCAGTTTAGTGTATTTGAGGGAAATAGGCTTCAGTTCAGTTCAGTTCAGTGTATTTGAGGAAAATAGGCTTACGCCTTTGAAATCCCTATTTGTTACATAAAAGTAGCAAGAATAAGAAGCAAATTAAAGAAGTAACAGTCAAGTGAATGTTAATGTTAAGTAGTCACATAGTCTTCATGGTACTGTAACATATGTATGTCAAGCCGATGTTTGAATGTACACACAGACTGGGACACACA
>WEDG01002136.1:0-119903 GCA_017591395.1 Schistocephalus solidus
ATCATCATATCGTCTGCATTGCCCGCTTTTGTTGTCCCGGACCTGCATGTCTGTTTCTTGTACCTCGTTTTCATCTCTCCATATAGTATCTGGAGAATGAATTTTGTTCGTTATACGCCCATGAAGAACTCGATTGTGCACTTTGTTTTCGAGACTGTCGGGATTTATCATAACCTAAACGTTGGTTAGTAATTTTGCCATTGTTGTTTCTTCCGTCACAAATTCGCGGTCATACTTGTTCTTGTGTTGCACTCAAACAGAAATTGTAATTGGAATACTCTTAATCATTTGAGTGTACCACATATGAATTGAAATGAAATCCGAATTGAATGATCTGGATAAACAAATAAACGAGGAAATCCTCTCTGCACACGACCTGGTCTGAAGATTGGATTTCTAAAGGGGAGACATGGAAAGGGCGATATAGTTAGATGCACAATTTAAAATTTGTTTTTATCGTATAATTCCCAGAAGACGCACCGCCCATACCGTCAATGCACAACCATTGAGCTTCTGTGCTGGTGATAATTATTAGGATTCTACGGAACTTTCGAAATTGACATCATCACTTATGTCGGGGATGACTGGAAAGCTGTATGTAGTGTTGACTTATTTTCAAAGTGTGATATTTCTGACCCATCACACTTGCACTTGAGACGGTTGAGTCAAATTGTGGTATGAAAGTTAACAAGGACTGTGCAGGAAATAATATGCTGGTTGACCAGAGAATAATGTACCTTCTCCGCGGTTGCAGCCGTGTGAGAAATACATCAGAGCGCTAAGCCAACCAAACATGCTGCAAAATTCCTGTTCATGTCTGTTCTCAAAAGCAAGTTGTCAGACATGCTGCTCCGGCATAAACGAATAGACTGTCAGTGAAAAAGGTTGCTGTCAGTTGCAGTCCACAGTGCGAGCCACGGAGGTGCAATCTCGGCTGCCTACGCGCGTCTCCTTGAGTTAACCCAACACCCGTTTGCAGTCGAACGCCCGTATCGTACGTCACTCAACCCACCTTTGAGGTCTCACCACTGTGATAATATCAGAAAGCAACCATCAGACCATCTCCACACACGATCTCTGCACGAGTTTCGCATAGGATTCGGAATTTTACAAAACGATGAAGAATGACCTATCGTTTGGTGGTTCTACTGGCCGACGCCCTTAGATATTTTGGATTTGGACGTGTCAACAAGTCTCCTGCGATACAGTTGGCTCTGATGGAATTGGGGAGAGGACGTTCGCACTTTGGCGCATACAGTGTAGGAGGCTGCTGGCTCTTCGTCGGCAAAACGTATGGTGTGGAAGTTGATCTAATTAGGATTCGGCCGGAGTCTTTAAGCCCCCATTTAGCAGCTCAGAAGCATAGATCTGACTAGAGGATGGAGCGAGTGCCAGTGGTGGGGGTTGTGGTTATTTTGGGGTTCGAAGCAGTGGTGATAGAGAGGATTTTCGCTGACTAAGAAGTTGATGGAGTCGGATTGTTGTTACATTGCACCCAAAGATGTCCGACGAGTGCGGGTATGTTGGTAGTACTTCGGCATTGGCAGTGATGTTTGGCGGTGTTAATGGCTTGTTTGCCGCCCTTTTGGCCTTGGTAGAGGCGATCCAGTTGGCCTCACAGATTGCTGCTCCTGTCTACACTGTTATCTTCAAGAACAGTCGGTTCCGAGAAAGGTTTTCCAGTTTCCCGACTATATCTTCAGTCACTTCAGAGAAGTCTTCAGTGTGTCCTTGTAGCCTCGATGAGAACCCATAGCGAAATCGTCATAGAAGATACGTATGGGTAGTCGCTCGTCGTCCATTCACTTGATGTGGCCGTACAAGGGCAGTAGCGGTGGTCTTATCAGGTCGTTGTTACTGAGGAGAGCTGTTTGTTCCAACGCTTCTGAATTGTTGGGCCAAATGCTAAAGAATTTGCGTCTTCTCGGTAAATAGAGTGGTTCCGTAAGCGCTGCGAAGAGAAGCGGTTTTTTTGCTTGTGGGGCCGAAAATAGCCTTAATCGCTGCGAAGAGGTTCTTCCATTCGTTGCGGGAGGCATATCCTTAAATCTCCTCGGCCATGCAACCATCCAGGCGTCCTGCAATTCTCGTAGTCGCTGATGCACAAGGCCTCAACTTCGGTAAAAACTGTCTTGATTATACGGGTAGCCAACGGGTAGCCAACGTAGGCTTTGTGCAGCCGATTCTGCTCGGCCAGCTGTTTGCTAATGGCTGTGTAGTTGTCATCGAACTACTCCTGGTGCTGGATACGTGGGAGGCCGAGGACATCCAGGGCGGTAGACTTGACCATTTCTCAACGGAGGCGTCATCGTCGAAGACTGGAGAGTAAGACAGCCACTGAGCTAATTAGTTGCTGAAATGGAGATGGTGAGCAAGCACATTCAAGAAAACAGTATTCAAATTACCCGGATGTTGCTCAATTTGAGGTCTCGGGCGTCTCTGCGGAAGAAGCCTCGCGTTGGAGTTAACAAGGCGGTGATCGGTCCATCCATCGGCACCCGAGATCAACATTGTCATCGACACTTCCTGCTTGTCTTGCCTGCAGAAGGTGCCAGTGCCTCAACCAGGGGTGCATGCAGGTCGTCATCTCCCGAATCGGAAGGCAGAAGAAGGTATTGGTCAGGATGAGGCAGTGCCCTGTGCATGTCCCTAGGATGAGCAGGCCACTGCTATTGAAGCCGTGGAGACCATGGGGGTCCAGCACCCCACGTAGTATGGTCTTTGTCGATGCGGAGGAGGAGGTCCCTTGCTAGAAACCGACATTTCACCGTCGAATTTGACGTTGTCAGCCGTCTGACCAACAGGAGGGTGGTGCAGTGAGGGCTACTTGCGAAGCATTTAACTCACTCTCTGGTACACTCCCCAATCTGGGCTCAGTGTCAAGGAAGAGTTGAAAAGACTGGAGATGGGAGAGGGCGCAGGCCCACACACTGTGGTCCAACGCAAATTAATAACGCTTCAACAAAAGCAAGGAGCCGCTCGATTCCCAGCTGTCACACTTTCTCCGGGAGAATCCACTTAATCCTGTGTTCGCAAAAGATATGATTATCAGAAATATTCATTGAAAGTTGCTGTAGGTTTCGAGCTAGTGCCCCTTAAAAAAATAAACCCAGATATGTTTAATCTCAGCTGAACGATATATTTACTATCTGCAGTCATATGACAACTCAATAAAATGCCTAGATTATGTTTTCGAACATGATAGAGGACAATCGCTCACGGAGAAATGCACTAGGCCAGTGTTCGTTTAAATTTCGAAATGGAATTACCTGGTTATATAGCCAAATTCATTCAATTCCATGGAAAATATGTTTAGAAGAAACACCCTTCTGATTTCTAAGTTGCAAGTTTCTAAGTAACACTATTCAGAGGTGTCCTGGTATTAAAGTGGAATGTGAGGATTTTTACTCTCTGAGCCGATTAACTATGCACTATGTACACATAAATCCCTCCAAATGTGGCGTCTAGACATTCCCATTCAGTTGTGATTACAAACGCTGCTTTTCGCTCTTGTTCTGAAGGAAGACCTGGTTCGGTGTGCGCAGAGCAGGCGTGTGTGACACGCGTAGAAGAGCTGTTAGGCTGTGCAAGATATTCCAATTGATCTCGCCCACAGACCTCCTGCAACTGTGGGTACGAGAGGAGAAAATTGTGGTAAAAAGACAGAAAATCTGCTACCGCTAAACACTAATTCACACGTGGATCACTGTCCTGCACACACCATGCTCTGGGGCAGAGGGTGGATATCGTCGATCGTGACATTTGAACTGACATATTAAACACCATAGGTCGGAGTTGTGGACTGGACAATACCACACTCCTTTCCAAAATGCAGAAATGAGGAACAAATTTAATTGGCTGAATATGCAAATTCCTTTGTGAACAATGTCTTTGTCATTTCTGTAACCTGCAAATTATAGATCACTTTGAAAATTATCAAACCATTTGCATGTAATCGGCAAGGAATTTAAAACTTTCAGAATGAATTTCCTCGAGAATTTTTGAGGAGATAAAATCCTGTTGGTAGCAATCCTTTCCAGACTATGCTTTGCGGGGATTTTACGCAAACGAAGAAATCAATCATGCAGTTTTCCACTGACCTGCTGAGATTTGTTTGACCAAACAAGTCGATAAATATATGCGTGAACGTTTTACCTTCTGAAACAAAGTGGTGGCCACTCATGGATTTTTGCTGCAAACAAATGGTCACTGGTCATCACGATGTGCTTTAACTCTACCGTACACGCACACGCTTTGCCATTAACTGGATGGGAACACGGCCAGTTGTTTAAGGCTTTTATGGCACAGTCGAAAATATTCTCTCTACATCCGCGTCTGCCCTCGGATCTACGAGAAGAAAGGTCTGCATGAGGACCATAATAACACCCATTTTAGGAGAGAACAAAGTCTTCAAGAAGCTTATGGTTGTCGCGTCAAGGTACTAAGCGCGTGTGTTTTGGTACGAGAACGTGGACTCATTTACGAAAGTTTACTAGTTTTTAGGGTGAAGGTTGTAAGGATTACATTAAGCATTTGTTTTTAGAGTAAAGGACAAGGTACAGGAACAGATACCGCTGGAATATCGCAGGAGACTTCCTGCAGTACGGACATTCAATCATACCGTCCCAAAACGCCAATGTGGTTAATTAAAGAGTACAGGAATCATTATGGTTAGGATTCGCTGGTTTGTTGTGAGGACAGACTGCACCTCAGAAATGATCCCATGTCTCTTTAAACTCACCCAACCACCAGTCACTATTCCAAGCATGTCCGTCGAACCAGTGTTGCTGACAAGTGCATTTTAGAGTTTTTTCAAAAGTTCATGCTACAGAAAATCTACTGCAGTTCCAAAGGACTTAAAATAGACGCGACGGGCAGTTTAAGTTACTTTTAAAAGAAATCTTCCTACTCGTTACTAGAACAATTTAGACTTGAAAATGCACAGTTAATAAGGATGCAGTTCTTATAGTGGGTACTGGATATCTTCATATCTTGGATATTTTTGAATATCGAACGACAGTTTTCGACGTCATGTGGCTACAGGTCGGTGATTCTGGAGGCGCTAACTGTGTCAGCGAATGGGCTTGAGGCGGTGGGCCTTAAACAAGGACATCGGACACAACAATTTCGGCTCTCAGCTAAAACACTTCCACACTGGAGATGCAGCAATGCAAACGGTCTACAATGTCCACGAGGACTGTACGCTGGCACAGGTAGACAATCACTTGCATGGACGTTCCTAGGCGCTGTTTAACTCTTAAAATGAAATAAATGCCTCTAGACAACCTAGTCTCAAAAAAGGGAGGTTAAGAGATAGGAAGAAAGTTCCAAATTATTCCCAGACAACTGACCGATTGGGCGTCAACGAGTCCTCGCACAAATTTAACCCGGTAAGAAAATCAAATCCTAGTCGAGAAGAAAATATGACAGCTAATTGTTGGCTAGTAGATAGCAGGCAACATTTGATTTGCGGCGGACTAATGCATAAATTGGAAACGGCGGAGCATATTACAGAGACTGCTTTTGGGAACAGACATGCAATATATTTTGTTATTACGCTGGGCCTACTTTTTGCTATTATTGCATTGCTCCCATCGATGTAACAATATTCGAGGTACATTATCATCTGGTCAATCATTATGTTCTCTAGCGCACAGCTCTTTCCCACTTTCGCAAAATCACTAGACACAGTCGTTTAAATTGGAGGTGTGCTCTAAGGTGGCAGTAATTTGATATTTCCAGAGAGCAGTCAAGAACTTATATATATTGATATTCAAGCTCTGAGATAGGTGGAGATATGGTTTTCCGAGCTTTCAATAGAATCCAATGAATTATAAAATATGCGGTCACAAATGGATAAGCTTTTAATTGTATGTCAACAGTTAGGGCAGTGTGCTTATTCGCGCGATTTCATTATACGAAACGAAATTTTCTGAGCTGGGATGCTGTATGAATAAAAGTCAGTTGTTAAGCTAAAATCAAATACGGAAATAACAATTTCTAAAGTGTGTATTTAATTATATCTCAATTTCTTTGTTGGCCATCTAGATATGCAATATAGAGAGAAGGTCGAATGCAGAGACGATTTCCTCGATGCGGCCATGAAAGCTTTGAATGCAGCACTGAGATATTTTAATGCGTATTCAAAAGGATTCCCAGTAAACTTTCAGTTCTACAAAACGACACCTTTGAAATGTTGCATCAAGTCGACGCTTCATAACTCTGAGGAACATTTCTGTTCAAATGTGGTGTTGCAAGCTAAACTTTTTGTCAAATACGTACGTCTCGTCATACATTTTAGATAATTTGTAAATCTAGAGCACTCACTTTATAAAGAGTATTTACATGTAACGTGGTGCAGACAAATATTTGAGTATATTGCAATCATAATTTCTGAGTATTTGGAGCGCAAACATATGTACAGCTACGATTTCAGGACGCAAGCAAAGATGTTGGCAAAAGTATTAACGACGTTTTGGGGCATTCGAAATCCCCTCAGTTTGGAGAACAACTGCACAGTAAAATATTTCATGGGCACACAACTAACTGAAGTTGTGATCCAAAAAGTGACACTACCTACAGGCGTTCTCTATCCAAACGATTTTAAATTTCTACTCCAGAGAGTTCTTCGATTCACAAACAACTACATGCCCATACCCTGTTAAGACTTCCATTGAAACCCGACTGTACTGGCAAAAATAAAAAGTTTACATTTACTGTTATTAATAGGTTTCTTCTTTTGAAAATAATGCATCTGGTTTTTTTAACTCACGAGGGTGACTTATATAAATGTCATTTAAAGAAGAAGCAGTTATTTTCTGTTTTTTAAAGCTGACTTCCCATGCATAAGCATCGGTTATTCCAGCTTTCATTGAATTATTTGACATTTTTAGGGCTCTTTTTGTCTTATTTACGCACAGAAAAATTAATTTAAACAAATAAATCATTAAGACTGAGTTTGCATTGCATGGGTGTCTCGACGTTTCAGGCAAAGATGAACTCTGTCAGAAAGAGGCATATAACGTTGCCACCGGATATACGAGGCCTATTAATTGTTGTTTTATAAGTGGCAGAATTCGTTTTGAAAACGAGGTTCATATGATTAGAGAATTCGTCAAATATGTTTGGCATGCACTAGCGCTGGAATGTTTACATGCGATATCCAAGGGATTCGGTGGAATGCCGGTTTCTTCGTGGGATAATTATCTATTTCAATCGATGAATGTTTCGGAACTACATTTTATCAAATATCATTGCGAAGTGTGTGGGTAAGAGAGAAGGCTTGAATTTGGAGACTTTTTCAGAAGGTACCCTTTGCCCATGAAATTGCTGTTTACTTATCATAATTTGCAGTGCCAAAATATCATTAAGTTCATTTTGCCTCACAACCATTTGCGGAGGAGCATAAAGATATTATATATTTTTCATATACATTTGTTAACCTTGAACGGCATTTAAGAGAATGGAAGCAATTGATTAGCAGTTCATAACAAAAACTGAAGATCATATTTATGCGAAATAGATAAGGCAAAAATAGTGCTACGCCCACTTGCATATAATTCCAAGATGTAAACACAGCACATTTAAGATAATCTAGCGCCTTCCTAAGTTGATGTTAACATAAAAGTGTACTGTCGGAGAGCAAGGTTATGACTTCGCACTGTCTTCTTAAACTGGCTATCATAAGAAGCGAAAATCAAAATTAAGGGAGATTCGAATGGCCATACGCAGCATATTAACCATCATTTGCCAATCACACGACAATATGAATTAAAGAAGATCCAGGAATTAAACGCAGGTCGGTTGCTTATGCAACATTTCATAATGAACACCTGAAAATTTGAGGTACACGGGTCATGTCGTGTCAGCCAGAATGTGAAAACGCAAACCCGAAGAGAGAGTGCAAAATCAATTGACGTAGTAATCTCATCATCTGTTTGTACTGTTCGTTATTTCTTCGAGGAAAGTGGCTACCTGTTGCTACGTAACCGCCTTCATTTGAGAATTACACACCAGCTTCTTCATTACGTTGAGAGGGAATCACTGACGCTCCATGAAGGGATGCTTTATCCTTCCAGTCAGCTGCAAAGCGTTACTGTGAACAAACATATTGAACTACCGAAAATACGAACCGTACAGTTTAATCATTTTGACGTAGAATTTTACCGGTGCACAGGTCAGAGCACAATGACTAATTGCAGCCGACCAACTGTGCAACTGCACAACCACTTTAACATTTAACTAACTGCACACCATGGTGTTCGCTAGCAAGTCACCGCACCAACTTCGAATCTTGCCCCAAATGAGGACATTGTGATGGAAGACACCCCTTTGCTGTTCTTCAGACCCAAGCATCCGCCGAAGTAATTCACAAATTTCCTCCTTGTAGTCATACGCACGCAAGTCGTACATTGCTGAATAGAGGGCCCATCTAATCAATAGAAATACTTGTTGTTCATATTTTAGAACATTTTGAAATAACTCTGTAGCTTGTCACCCTTTTAATTTGAAAAATTTAATGCACAATTTACGAGGAAATTTACGATATCGAGGCATCAGAACGGGGATGCAATCCAAGAATAACAAGCATATACAATTGATATGGAATTAACAGAATGGGCTTTCACCTTCACGAAAAGCGTTTCTAGTATTATGACTTTAGAAACGTTAACTGAGTTCTGTTGATTTTGAAATTTTACATGTGTACAAACACCAGTGTACGCGTTATATTGCTCCAGATGACAGTGGGTGTATTTCATGACGAGTATCGCAATAGTCTATGAGTGTATAATTTGAGTAAACAGGAAACTGGTTTAGGTAGGCAAAAGTAAAGTGCTTTATGAGGGAAATTAAAGGACTGAGACAACACAAATTTACATCGAGTGCCCTAAATTGTTTGAAAAACTGGCACAAACGATCACCAGATTATCCGTTTTCAAGAGATTTGCTATCACTAGCCACATCACGCTTAATGTCAATGTGTCAAGATCAAAGACTGGAATCCACTTTGGTTTATCAGCGATGACTGTGTCCGGAGTTCCAACAATGACCTCAGGGCTACTCAGGTCAATGACCTATTCTTTGAAATTCGTACCGTCTTTTGACTGAGTGGTTTAGGAATGACCGTTTTTAAAAACAAGATCGGATTAATGAATGTTCTCAATAATATGCACAACCTTATTTGACATCAACTGCCAGTTCGTTTCTTTTAAGACGCCTTGCATTATCTCAATGGATGAACTTTAAGAATAAGTGCTACTTTTTCGTAAATACATTATGCTGAATGTGCTGTTTATGCAGCAAAACCAAATTATACATGCTATTTAGCCAGGAACTCTACGATAGTAATAGCAAAATTTAAACGGTCTATGTATAACCATTGTTCATAACAAGACCGAAATTAAACGGAATTTTTAAAAATGAATGGATACAATTATTTATGAAGGAAAAGCTCACTATCTGAAAACGTCTTATAAACACATAGGAATATTTCGAATTTTACATCTACTCGCCCATTAAGAGTTATATGTGATGAACATGTAGTGTGTTATTAACTTTGTACAAGAACCAAAAGTTTTTGGCACGTATCTTTGAAAGTTCATCATAATTAATAAGACTATCGAAAGCAACTAGAATAATTCATATAATTTAAACGACATTTTTTACAGAATGTTTTGAATGCAGACGAGCGAAAAAAGGTTGTGAGATTAAGATAAGGGCTGTTGTGCGTAGGCATGCTCATTTCTTGACTTCTCCTCTGCTTTCAACACCACCCGCGCCATCTCCTCCTGAATAAAACATCCGCGTTTGACTCTCCCGGCTGGGTTGTCTCTTGGATCAAAGACAATTTTACTTCCTGCACAAAATTCATACAATCCGGCAAGCGGCAATCTACTATCCTTTCAAACAACTGCGATGTACTTCAAGGTGCCATCTTATCCCTCACCTCTTCTCCCTTTATACTGATGGTTTGAGATCATTAAACGACTGTCTGTACATTAAATATGCTAAAGAAATGGTTTTTAGTATTTCTCTTAAAAAGCAGACACATCTCCAGTGACTGAAGGCTAGCCTCGGCCATGTTTCAGCTTGCTCATCAGACATTGGTCTTCAACTCAACCATGAGAAATCTGCCCAAAGTGCTATTCCCCTGCGAGCATCCCCTTGTTCTCAATACTCAGCCATCCTTTGCAACGACGTATCCTATTTTTGGTGCCTTGGCATTACTCTGATATCACATCTTTCATTATTCCATTATTCGATACTCTTTTTACAAAAATTCGTAAACTTCTATATTATATTCACGGTTAAAGTTCCTATCAAACACATCAAGCCCTTATCTGGCGATTTATAGAGGCATGTGTTCTTCCCCTCATCCTTTATTTCTACCGTAATTTTTCCAGCTTTGCGTTAACAGGATTTTTGATTCTAAAACGAATTCTCCGAATGCTCTCTTCTACTGCTGGTGTTTCTTATACTGTTTTAGTGGATTTGATACAAAGATGGCACTAAACGCCAGTCAAAAAATTTGCTGGGGGAATACTTGATGATGTAACTCATCCCTTTCTACTCTGAGCTGATTACTATAAAGTCTTTCCGTCCGCTGCGCCGAGGCTTTCACCATAGAGTCTGCCGTACAACGGCAATCCAGCGCTCCATTTTTCAATTTCTAGCATGCTACCTTACGTGCGAAGAGACTGAAATGAAAAACCTGAGACTGGAACTGTCTATCCACTTGATGTCCATATTTGACTCTTTAATTTTTGCCTATTAGGTGTAGTGATCCTATTATCTCAATGAATGGAGCCATTTATATTTTTGCTAAAAACTTTGAATTATAATTCAAAATAAAGCGTATTCCACTATCTCTCTCTATCAACTTCACTCAAATCGTCAACTTGCTGGGAAAAATCTTTACCCAATTTTTTTTGTATGGTCTTACGACGATGCTATATAGGGTACATACATTTTGAGGTGGATATGTTCCATGTGGTTTGATTTACACGACACCTTAAAAATGAACGAATACGATTATTTATGAATGGAAAGCTCATTATCAAAAACTTATCCTAAACAGATAGGAGTGTATCCAATTTGACATCTACTCGTCATTCAAAAGTTATATTTGAAAAAGATGAAGTGTGCTATTGGCACGCATTTTTGAAAGAACAAAGACGGGCAAGAAGACAGTCGTTCGAACGTATGCCTGCGGAGGTGACTGAAATAGTTTCCCATTATACTGCACGTTAAAGAGTATAACGGTCCTAAGCAAGCATTATTTTTCAATATAAAACACGCTTATATTACGGTTGCACTTTATTTTTGATGCTAGGGTAAGTTTTAAAATAAGAAATGAGCATATATATCCTTCCTAAAATTAACTATAAGTGCGTTGATTCAAAGTGGATGGTACGGATCTTTTCACTTGTAATGTGAAGTTGGCCATTCAAGGCATCCCAATCGGTGCTAAGATATGCAGCATCCTCTAAATGTATTATCCTAGTAAAACAATGAATTTTTGCATTATAAATTTTATTCATAAGAAAAAATCAGAAGATCACTAAAGTAATTATCAGATATCAAATCCTTTTCCACTGAGAAGATGACAGACGTTCAGAGTACGTCTGGTCAAACGGGAGATGTCACTTATCGCAAAGGTTTGCTAAGGTTAAGTAATTCAGTCTAGTTCTGTGCACTGAACAATGCCTTTAAAGACCTTTTAATATTAAGTGATCAAATCATGTTATTTTGCCATTATAAAAAAGATAGTTTTAGAGGCAGATATGCAATCCTGGCATTTCTACCTGCAGTAAACACATGCGCTGACGGGATGACATGAAAATATCTTCAAAGGGACCGTTTATGGCAATAATCCCATTTAAAATTGTAGCTTGTCAAAAACCTAATTTTTAACAAGAATTTATTTGTCCTTGTACGTCTTTTTCACTCCCTTCGTCAACTCGCTGTAAAAAAACTTCACACAAATTTACTTTATTATTTAACTGGGCATTTCTGAATAAAAATTTAAAGTCTTCTTCATCCATGTATTTACTGTTGTTATGTGATAATAATGAGCTTATAACGAATAAGTGCGTTGAAAATTAAAATTTTATAAAATCTCTGAGTAGCTTGCAGGATAGCTGCACTGTTAGCTCAAAAAAAAATCTCGATGGAAAATACTTTTTAATATTTTCCATCAGATGTATTAGCAAGACGACGCTGTACGTAGCCCTCTTCACTCCGTTTCTTCTGACAATCAGAATTTATGAGCATGGTTGACCTACCAGATTTGTTCTATGTGAATTTTTGATGTCGCTGAATGAATGCAAGATTCGGAGAAGGCTCCCAGGTTCCTTCATTAATGACGATTACACAAATCATCCTTAAGAAATATATACCCAAAATTTGCAGAAAATGTTGTAGGTGACTCTTTGCTTGACAAATGTTCTAGAATTTCTCAGCAATTCACCAATGAACAAAAATTATTTGAAAGTTGCTTCCTCAAACGTAGGCTAAAGAAAGCAAGGACAGTTTGAACACCACAGGTCCTCATTTCAATATCCTTCCTTAACAGGCATTTAAGGAATTTTGTCAAACCGTATGAGAGCTCCAAAGAGACAAATTTTGGTTAGATGTGACTAAAGAGTTTCAGATTATTGGTCTCGCAAAAACCTTGCTAGTGCTCAACAAATATTTATATCGTATGACATCATGGCATGTGTCAACTCCTGTTTTATCCACACACATGCTCTGGCACTCCAGTCTCCCACATTAAACGAAGTGTATGCTAAGCGTAGGAAAGCAGCTTTTCGCAACGTCAGACGCCGCATACAATTCAATCTAAAATTGTTTTTGTGAGAGCAAACTAGTGCTGTGTGGGAGGCTGAGGGGCGAATAAGTTTGTGGCAGTCTACTCTCGGAGGCTCATGTTCAGTTGCCTGTAAAAACATTGCTTGAGGTTCACCTAACAGCTGTTTCCAGTCGAACGCCCGTATCTCACGTAAATTAACAAAACTTTGAAGTGTCAACAATATGATGATATTAGAATAGCAACCTTCAGACCGTCCCCACTTGCGAGCCCTGTGCGAGTTCCGCATATGTTCGGAATGTCTTTTACCCTTCGCGGAACAGCATGGAATGCCTTAACACATGAGAATGTGTTTCCAAGTATCTTTAAAGCAAGTTCCTCGTTGGAATTTCACAAAAAAATAGAATGTCACTTCGTTGGCTGGTTCTAAAGGGTGCTTAGTAAATTAGGCTCTGGACGTGAGAATGTGTGACTTAGACTTCTTTGAGATAGTTGGCTCTGGCGGAACCGGGGAGAGGACACATGCACTTTGGCGCATACGGTTTGGAAAACTGAGGGGATAATCATTGGCGCCTGTCTGAATTTACTGGAACATTCTAACATTGAAGGCGTGCGTATAATTTGACCTGAGCAACAGGCCCCCGTTCTTCAAACGTGATCTGATTTATTAACAGGCAACCAAACAGGCTGACGCGGCATCGCAGTGTGCGGTAGCAATGGAAATAGGTTAATCACGTGTCATTAATAATTGTGCTAATGATGGTGGTGGTAGTTGTTTTGGTATTGGTGGCAGGGGGAGTGGAGGAAATGGTTCCAATTATCTGAGCGTGTTAGGAAGGCTTGGACATTGGTGGTGTTGAAACGTGGTGCTTTTAATTTATGTGGTCCCCTTTATGGGCTTGGCAGCGGTGATCTGATCGGCTTCATAGATTGCTGCTCGTTTCTTCACTATCATCGTCAAGTACCAATGTTCACTGTACGCGTTGTTGGGGTGGCGACTGGCACAAGACCATCACTTTATCGTGTTGATGGTTAGTCCAAAAATGTCACAAACGCAAGCAAAGAGGTACATGCTTCTTTTTATGTTCCTTTCTAACGTTTCGTTTAGTGCGAACTCATCATCGAAGAGCAGTTCGTGGATATTATTTGTAGATACAGACGACGAGAAGTGCATCCGCCGTTGATTGAGCAGTTGGCAATCCATCCGGTAGGTGATGCTTATCCCGGGGCGTTCGTCACGGAAGACGTCCATTGACAGGACAGAATGCGTGAGGTTGAAGACGGGAGGCGTGAGATCACAGCCCTCCGTTGGTAATTGTTAATGTCTTTTTGACGGCTCTGTTGTTAGTGACGCGCGCCATCATGTCATTATGAAGTTGCCGCACCATGTAAGTGAATCACTCTATGAAGCCAAATTTCTGCATTCAATTCCAATATCCTTCGATCTTTATCCTGTCAAAGACTTTCGGTAGATTCACGAAGGTTGCGTGGAAGTGGACCCGCATCTCCTGGCACTTCACCTGCACCTGGTGCCCGGCGAAGATCACAGCGGTTATGCCGTGAGGATGGCGGAAGCCAGACTGCCCTTGATTCAGATGACTGTTGAGGCAATTGAAGGGAACGTGGACAAATATTTTACCCATCATTAGGTGTTTGCCATCGAGTTGGCGGTTTTTCTTGTTTTACTAAAGGTGGAAAATTGTGGCGTCCTTTCAAATCCTGTGGGATCGGTGTTTGGCATCACATATCATGGAAAAGCACTGTTAGCTGGTTCGTAAGATGGTCACCACCATACTTGTACATCTCTGCAGGACTCGCGTCTGATCAGGATGCTTTACCGCTAGAGAGTTGCTGAATGACAATGATGGTTTCTTGGAGAGAGGACGGGAGGTCAAGTTCGGTGTTTATCACCACTTGAGGCAGTTGGTTGTAAGTCACGTCGGAGATGGTGGAGGGGCAATTGAGGATGCTTCTGAAGTGCTCAGTCCTGCCTTTCAGAATTTTCGTCTTTCACTGAGTACAGGAGTTGCGTCAACACTGGGATAAGGAGTGGTATCTTTAACGTTGGAATCGAAGGCGGCCTTACTCGCAGCAAAAAATGTTCTTTTATTCGTTTGGTATGCGTACCCTTGAATGTCATGGGCCTTGTGAGCCATCCAGTCGTCCTAAAGATCCCGCAGCCGCTGCTACACATGATGGTGACTTTGTAAGAAGGCTGTCTTGTTTATGTCTCTAGGGTGGTCAAAGTAGATTTTGTGAGGCTGGTTCTTCTAGGCGGGCAGCTTGCTGATAGATGCCTCCTTTTTAATGAACAAGTCCTGGTACTGACGACGTCCGCGATTGAATTCATCCAGGGCGGTGAACTAGACTATTAGTCCACGAAGCATGTTCTGTATTGATCTGACCTTTGAAGTCACGAAGGCCAAGGAGCCTTTCTGTTTTCGTCACATCCATGAGGATGTCATGCAGATTGTCGTAGAAAGTTTTCTTATCCTCGTCGCAACTAGTTATTAGGGGAGGCGTATAGATGCTGATGCATGTGGCAAATTTGTCTCACCAAAGAGATAGATGGAAGCTCGTCAGGTGATCACTAATGCTCTGCGGCAGTCAGGGCAGGCATTACACGAGGCCGGGTTTGATGTCAAAGACGACAGTACGTCGTGTCGCACTGCATGTGGGTGACCGTTCCACGAGAAGGTTAACTGACACACCATTTGCAGTTGGTCGTAGTCAGAGAATCCGTTTTCGGCTATTTTCACCTCGTAGCGTGCCATTTCCAGCACGGCAAGCACCGTTCTCCTTTCCTGTCGGCTACTTCTCGGATTGTTTAAAACGGAACGAAAATTCCTGGCTGCTAGGGGAAGTAGACTCACACCATCTCCCGGAGAATCCACGTAATCCACTGTTCCTTATGGCCAATGATGTGAGCCATTATGACAATAATGTATGCTCTAGAAGCAGGTTTTATAACTCGCGTTTACAACTCATAATGATCAATATCTGTGTACTGCTTTGGGGCTTTATAGCGCTTTATTTACAATACTTTTACGGCTGTAAGATCGGAGAATGTAAGTTCTGTTAAGTCACGTATGATATTAGCTCATACGCTGTCCGTTCACAATTTAACAGCATGATCAGATGCAGTTGTTTCACATTCAAGTTATATGTTATGATTCAAGACCTGACTTTTGATCTGTAAAGGCAGAACCGCATGCAAATTGGACGTCACGCTTAAAGTTGACGGACTAAATGGTCTCCTTTGTCATGCATTCCATCCAGGTGACCTGCATTTCCCGCAGTCACTGTTGTACGAGGTTTTGCCTTCGGTAGAATAATGTCTTGATTTCGAGAATAGGGCAGGCATTGTAGGCTATGTGCAACCGAATAATATCAGCCAGCAGATTGCTAATGGCTGTGTAGTTGTCATAGAACTAATCGTGGTGCCGGATACGTGGGAGGCCGAGGTCATCCAAGGGGGTGGACTTGACCAGTTCTCAACGGAGGCCTAATCGTCCAGGACTGGATAGTTGGACAGACATTGAGCTATTTCATTACTGAAATGAAGATGGTAAGCCAGCACATTCAAGAAAACAGTATTCCACTTACCTGGCTGTCACTTAATTTGAGGTCTAAGGCGTGGCTGTGGAAGAATCCTAGCGTTGGAGGTTGTAAGGCTGTGATCGGTCCATCCATCGGTACTCGAGATCACCATTGTCTTCGACACTTCCTGCTGGTCTTACCTGCAGCAGGTGCCAGTGCCTCAACCGGGGGTTCATGCAGGTCGTAATCTCCCGCATCGGAAGGCGGAAGAAGGTATTGGTCAGGAGGAGGCAGTGCCCTGTGTATGTCGCTAGGATGAGCAGGCCACTGCTATTGAAGCCGTCGATATAACCGTTGTCCAGCACTCCACGTAGCCTGGTAATTGTCGACGTGGACTTGGAAGTTCTTCAAGGATAATCAATATATCGGTATAGGAGTGACCTTGCTAGATGCCGACAGTTCAACCGCCAATTTTGACGATGGCTACTATTTGACCCACAGGAGGGTGGTGCAAGGAGGGCAACTTGCACCAGATTATAATGAGAGTAGACTTGCATAGCATATACCTCACTCTCTTTTACACTCAAAATATAAGTATCATTATATTTGAGGGAGATATATGTGAAGTCATTTTGAATTCTCTATTTGTACGTGCGAGTTGTGGTTTCAAAAAAGAGTATCTCGGGATGCTGACGAAGCCAATTTATATGAACCAACTAGATGTAACAAAGTTGAAAAAAACAGACTGTAAAAAAATACCAGTGATATTAAGAAGAAAAAAATGGATATTTGTGGGGAAGATGTGCAATCGGAGGCATTGCGAAGGTCACCTGGATCATCACTGAAGTGCGAAAGATGCAGTCAGCACTTCCCTGGCTGATTGCAGTGTCCGCCGAGTGATTTCAAAGCAGAAATAGCCGCCCAAATCATCCTTGGTCCAATGCGGTTCAAACCAAGGAAGAACGTTCTTAGACTGCATGCACTATGGCCGCCAGGTTTGGTGTTACCAAGGTGTGCCGATAGTTAGGCCGGAAAGACATCGGCGACCTCCAAATGGGAGTAATGGGAGAGTGTGAGCCCTCAAATGGAAAAAAATAAATTTAAAGAAATATAACTCAAATATAACTAGCAATATTATAAAAAGGCTTATTTTTTGACGATATTCTTGAAGCTTTAAGTTGAAGTTGTAGCTTGCAAAATTATATAGATCTACCTTTGGCATTAAAACATACAGATGAAAATTATTCCAAGCTTTAACTACTCTTTTGGAGAAGAAGTAGTTCCGAGTGTCAAACCTAGCTATAGTCACACGTAATTTGAGAGGATGACCTCTCAAATGTGTGGTTGCTGCTTACTGGAAGAAATCACCTGGGACATGTCAATAGTCCTGAAAGCGTAGTATAGGGAATGTTAGTATCAGTTAACCCCAAAGCTGGCTAAAGCGCAAGGGAAAGCGATTGAGATTCGACAGCCGAGTTTTATAAGGCTGTGAGCCATGTCTAAGGACAGGTTTGGTTGTTCCCCTTTAGACCACTTCGAGGATGTTGATGTCCTGCGCCGCCCAGGGTCTCCAAGCTTGCGTATCGGACTCCAACTGCGGCCGCAAAAAGGTTCTGAGGTACAGCATCGACATCGCTGACTTCGCTAACTTCGCCCAATGTAGGGAGAGTTTAAGCAAGGGCGTAATCCATACTCCCAGGTCCTTTTAAGCATCCAGTTCTTTCCATGGAATGCCATTTAGTCGGTAAACCGTACGATTCGAAGTATTGCTTTTCCCGACTCTTATGATGTTTCACTTGCTCTCATTAAGCCGCATGAGCAAGTCATTTGACCATTTCTGGACTCAATTCAAGTTTGCCTGCAAGTTCTCTTCGTCAGCCGCATTTTGAATGACGCGCCAAAGTTTGAGATCATCGGCAAACATAGCAATACGCAGTCCAGTTCGTTGGCACAATCGATGATGTAGACAATGAACAAAATAGGGCCGAGAACAGAGCCTTAGGGAACACCACTCTCAACCTCAACCTTGACCGACTGTTTGTTGCTGAGAGTGACAGTTTTTAATTGGCCAAAAAGGAAGTTTTCTATCCATTTCAGAAGTCTACCTCTTACTCGTTTGCGGTTGAGTTGATAAAGAAGGCTATGGTGTGGAACGCTATCGAAAGCCTTTTTGAAGTCAATATAGACTCTGTGCGCCGTATTTTCTCTATCGACTCCCCCAGTTCAAGTTCTTGAGAGAAGAGCAAATTTTGACGCAGGACGTACCTCAACGGAAACAGTGTTGGACCTCGAAAAGCAGATAGTTATGTTCTAGGAACTGCTTAATTAATTATTTTGAAGCAAATTAAAGTTATGATGACCGGTCGATAATTGTTTGCGGAGACCTGGCTACCACCCTTATAGAGCGGCGTAATCCATGCGGATTTCCAATTGGCTGTTAGATGGTTGGAAAAGCGTAGAGACTGGTTTCGCCAACTCTCTCGTGAGCTCTTTCAACAGCTTGGCAGGCACTTCATCATCATTGGTGATTTCGATTCCTTTAACCCCAAAAGATCCTTAAGTACAGTAGTCTCGGTGAAATAAACAGTCTTGAATTTTGTATCCACTTCAAAGCCATTAGTAGGGTGATCGTATCTCGTTTCCTTTGTGAAAACCGACTGGAAAAATTCCGAAAATGATCAGCCTTCGCACCGTCTTCAGTAAGGTCTATGTCCTCGGTGGTCCTCAGCAGAGGTATCGTATTCTTGTTCCGTGTATTCTGCCTGAGGTAACCGTAAAACGGTTTCGAGTTCATGGTGACCTGGTTCAGCAGGTCCATTTCGAAAGCCTTCTTGTTCTAACAAAAAGGTCCTTGACCAGATTTCACTGCATTTGTACGCATTTAATTAGAATTAGTTCCATCCGTAAGCGTTTTTTTCCACAATCTCTGCTTTTTGTTAACTTCGATTGTTAAGTTCTGCTTAAGCCATCGCGGTCTCTTGGTTAACCTTTTTCTTAAAATCGGACAGTGACTTTCGATGAGCCTGTGCAGTATGTCCCGGAACGTATTCCAGTCCTCGGTCATGTTTCCAACGAATAAAGGTTCCCACTGAGTGCGTGTGAGTTCGGCCCTTCTCGGTGGACGGTAGACAGTCAGGACATCTAGACTTGATGAACCTGGCTTTTTTATGGATAGTCATAACGCCTCGGAAGTAGACACCAGTTTATCCATTTGGCCAAAATCTTTCAACTCACATTTTGTATATGTGAGTACGCCTCCTCCTTGATGGCCTTTCTTGGAATGTCTGGGACAACCAGGTTTTTGTTAGGGAAATTATAGTTTACAGACATGAATCTCCGGGAGAATTTATTTAGTCCTGTGTTCGCAGAAGATATGATAATCATAAATATTTATTGAAAGTTGCCGTAGGGTTTGAGCTAGTGCACTTAAAATAATAAACCCAGGTATGTTTAATCTCAGCTGAAGGATATATTAACTCTCTGCAATCGTATAATAGCTCACACATTTGCACAGATAATCTTTTTGACCGTAATGGAGGACAAAAGCTCACGAAAAATGAAAGTGTTTTTTTTTAACTTTGCCATGGAATTACCTGGTTATATTGCTAGTTCTGTCATATCCATGAAATATATGTTTAGGAAAAATGCCCTTCCGTCTTCTAAGTGGCAATTTTCTCCGTGACAATATTCAGCGGTGGCATGGTATTCAAGTGGAATGTGAGGTTTTTACGATCTGAGCCGGTTATTTATGCACTGCTCAATTTTGTACCCATAAATCTTTCCGAATGTGGCCTCAAGGGCATGCCTGTGCATAAACTCCATCCATCCATCACATTCTGTGTCAGTAAACATCCTCTCTGTGAAACTTGTTGTGAACCCCGCAATAGCAATACGTCATCAGTGGTAATCAAACTACCGATGTCTCTCCGCCTTCGATCAATGCCACCATCGTCCTTCCTACAACCCCTGCGTCGATCGAAGTGTCGATCACAACTCTCATCATTTCCTTCAGTCCGACCACCAAAGAAACCATCTCTGAATACCCATTTCATGCTACCACCAACAATAACATCACCACGACCATCACAACTATCAGCAACATTAGTAAGGACACGTGATCAACTTGTTACCATTACCATCGCATACTGCAATCCTGTGTTAGCATGGCTGGTCACCTTCGAATAAATCATAGAGCGTTTAATGAACGGGTGCCTATAGCTCAGGCCGACTATTATGCGCACCTTCCATGGCTACAGTATCTCATTGTATTTAAACATTAAATGTTCCTTATTGGTTATATAAGCACAAAGAATTTATAAAGGTTTTTTTATGAGAAAAAACAGCCCTTTCATTTGAAGGAAGATGCTGTCGATGGAGAAGCGGCATATCAGAACAGCCCTGTTTCAGTTTATTATAAGAAACAGTGGATTCCCTCGGAAATGGTGTGAGTCGTATGCCCTGAGCAGGCAGGAATTTTCGTTCTCTTTTAGACAATCCGAGGAGAAGCCGACCGGAACAGCGAATGGTGCTCGTCGCGCTGGAACTGGCACGCTTCCAAGTGTAAATCGCCGAAAAGGGATTTTCTGACTAAGACCAACTGCAAGAGGTGTGTGCTCATTAACATTCTCGTGGAGCGGTCGCCAACAGGCAGAACAACATGATGTAACCGTCACCTTTGACATATGAACCAGCATCTTGGGATGCCTGCCCTGTCTGCCGCAGAGCATTACTCAATACCTGCGACTTCGTTAGAATAAGGTCTAGCCACGAGGCCTGTTGTCCTTCGCGCATCCTTGTTGAAAAATGTGACATGCTGTGTGAGAAGAAGCTTTAGCATCGTGCTCAGAAGGCAGCCGTCATAGGCTAGATCAGAGATATGTGCGCAGGCCGAGCTCCAGTGGATGTGAGACGCAATCATGTCACCCATGATCAGGATATACAACCGTGTAGCAGCAATCTTTTCAAGCTCATCTAGCAGTAAAACATCGGCTATGCGGTCTCTTCTCGTTGGACGGTAGACAGTCAGGACATCTAGACTTGATGAACCTGGCTTTTTTGTGGAAAGCCATATCGCCTCGGAAGTAGACACCAGTTTATCCATTTTTCCTAAAACTGTCAACTCACATTTTACATATGCGGGTACAACTCTTCCTTGATGGCCTTTCCTGTAATGTCTGAACAGTTGGTAGCCAGTCATAGTTACCCCCCGGTCGTCCACGTGTTGGGACAACCAGGTTTCTATTAGGGAAATTATATCAGGAGATAGTTCACATACATGAATCTTAAGCTCGTCAAGCTTCGATAACATACTTTGTGCATTTTTGTACATGAATGTAGATTTTCGGTTTGCCTGGGAAGTGCTTACGTTCGGGTGCGAGCCCCCCATTTACCGGGTTGACTGCGTGGTGTTCCGGAATGGGCCTCTCCAGAGGGATAACAATGAACGATGGATCACTTGGTTGTTGTAAATGACCAAATTTTTTTCCCCTTCGCTGAGCCACTGTCTTAGTTCGTTAACAAGTTGATGACATTTTTTCCGTTCCGCAGGTAAGAAATCCTGTTGAAAAAGAATGCCAGGGTGTAGGTTTTTTAACTTAAAGTGCCTGGCTTCCTGTCTACTGGTCAAGATGCCTTTTAGAGGCCTAGGACTTGTTGATTCAGATTGGCTTTCAGGCCGTTTTCGAAGGTGGAAGACTTTTTCCAGTTCAATCGACGCAGTGGGTTCAAAAGTTCATGAAAATGGTTCATGTCTTAGGAATATCGGTCTACGGGAGTTGTAGCTGTTAATAAAGCTTTTTTTCTTGTCGGTGGCATTTTATGTACCTACGACGCTATCGTACACTATCTGATGGGAAGGTTCCATGCTGCGCACTGGTAAGGAAGGAGCTGATAGTGCTGGGCTCTATGAGGGCTTAATTCCGCTTTTTTGATTCCGATGAAATCCACGGCTTCGACGAGTTTGAATCACAGGTGGCCGTTCCGTTTGGAGAATCGAGACCACTGCTTGTGCTTGATGTGTGAATCGCAGGATTTCTGTGGTGGACGAGGCAATCGTCAAAGCCCCTTGTTCGAGATTTTTTGAAGCATTTCTTGAAGTCCGTTGTCCATTTACGGTTTATTTCTTGGTGTCAGGTCTGCGTTTTTGAAGGCTATTTTGTTTAAGTCGGGCTGCCTTTGTCCTGCGCCATTGCTACTTGTTATTCGGTGTTTGTCGCAGCTCCTGACGTTTTTTGGATGCACTTTGATTGAATATCAATAGTTTTGCCTCTAGTTAGTCGCTCAGTAGACTCCTGTTCGCATCTTTTGCGTTAAAGGAGACTTTTTACGAAGGTTTTTTTGCCTTATCTCATCCTGGAGCTGGTGTAGCTTCATGGACAGTTTCTGCCACAGTTTTCGCCACATATGGCAGTGCTGTAAATAGCGTGAATATTAATTTGAGAGAGCATCCGACTTCGTTATGAAGTAGTTGAGTGATTAGCGAGCGTGGCCATAGCACCTCGCGAGCTCAATCCCGGCTTGTGGAATGAATGTTTGAGTTCTTGTGTGGTGGCTTAAGACTTAACGAGTGGCAAGGTGTAAGTAAAACTTCAAACGTTTTTACACGCACAGTATATAAAAATATCTACTTCGCCTTTTTGGCAAATTAATGAAAGCCCTCAGAACGTTCTTTACTACTTCTGCTAGTGGAAGTGTTTGCAATTATATGTTATAATGGGTTACTCGATATCTGTTTCACAAACAGTTAAACAGAATAAGGATAATGAACGACTCAGACTGTTTGTTCATACTCCTCAGAAACCCGGACGAGCAGTTAGAGGCTAGATTGGACTGGTAGGCTAAGGTCAAGCCAAGATTTCCTGCAGGGTGCTTGATTTGGAAAACTACCCTGGTCAAACAATGAGGGAATCGAAGGCAACTTTACGAAGGATTCAATTAATTGATTCAATAATTTGACTCAATTAATGTCTGTCGACTGTTTGATTCAGTGCATGACTCGATTGAAAACAGTCTTATTGCCGCTTAAAATGACAACCGCACCGCCCCTTGTTCGAGTTTCTTTTTAGGCGTTTCTTGAAGTCCATTGTCCATTAACGTTTTACTTCTTGGTGTCAGTTTTGCGATTTTGAAGGTTTTTTGTTTAAGTCGGGCTGCTTTTGTCCTGCGCCATTGCTACTTGTTATTCGGTGTTAGTAGCAGCTGATGACGTTTTTGGGATGCACTTTAATCGAATATCAATAGTTTTGGACCTAGTTAGCCACTCAGTAGAACTATCCTGGTCAAACAATGAGAGTATCGAAGGCATATCGACGAAGGATTCAATTAATTGATTCAATTGATAGTCTGTGCTCGCAGAAGATATGATTATCAGAAATATTTATTGAAATGTGCCGTAGGTTTTGAGCTAGTGCACTTAAAAAAAAATAAACCCAGGTATGTTAAATCTCAGCTGAAGGATATATTAACTCTTAGCAGTCGTATGACAGCTCACAAAATTGCACAGATTATCTTTTTGAACGTAATGGAGGACAAAAGCTAACGAAAAAGGAAAGTTTTTTTCATCTTTGGCATGGAATTAAGTGGTTATTTTGCCAGTTCTTTCATAACCATGAAAGATATGTTTAGGAAAAAATGCCCTTCCTTTTTCTTAAGTGGCAATTTTCCTCGTGACAATATTCAGGGGTGGCATGGTATTCAAGTGGAATGTGAGGTTTTTACGATCTGAGCCGGCTAATTATGCACTGCTTAATCTTGTACCCATAAATACCTCCGAGGCCAGAATAAGTGAGAGCAGAACAACATGTATAACGATAAGCCGCCTCGTGGAAGGGAAAACAGAAACGGGCAATCAGCAGGCGGCAGCCTTGAAACACTGAACTTCAAGATGCATACATTTATTAAGCAGAAAATAACAACATTATGACAGGAACGGGATAAAAACACAGTTGTTGTGTATTGGATTGAGCGTTAACTGCCTACCATAAAAGAACACTGATTCGCGAATGCCCAGAAAAACTTGAACACGCACGTACACGCACGTCCTATTAGTGTGCATTTAATCGAACGCCACTCAGGGTTTCCTAAATATGTGCCCCTATGGCTCACAAGGCCCATAACATTCAAGGGTACGCTGACCAAAAGAACATTTTCGCTGCGAGTAAGGCTGCCTTCGATTCAAAAGTCAAAGATACCACTTCTTATATCAGCACTGACGGAACTACTTTACTCTTTCAGTGACGAAATAATCTGAAAGGCTGGACTGAGCACAGCCATCTCCACCATCTTCGACGTGACTCACAACCAGCTGCCTCAAGTGGTGATAAACGCCGAACTTGAGCTCCTGCCCTCTCTCCAAGAAACCATTAGTACCATTCAGCAACTCTCTAGCGGAAGCATCCGGATCAGACGCGAGTCCTGCAGAGATTAACAAAAGGCATTTACAATGACCAACGGAGTGAAACAGGTCTGTGCTCTCAAGCCTACCGAATTCAATCTCACATTCTCTGACCTATCAATGGACGACTTCCGTGACAAAAGTTACGGCATACGCATCGCCTACTGGATCGATTGCCAACTGCTCAAAAGCTCGTTTTTAAAGCTAAAATACTTAGCAGACTGACATATTCCAAGACTATGCTGTAATTAAAATAAAATTAAAATAATATTAAAGAAATTGTTTCGAAACGAAAAGGCATTTCAGAGATTTTTCAAATAGTTCGTGATATAGAAAATCTACTGCACTTCCAAAAGACTTTAAATAGACGCGACGGACAGCTTATTTACGCTAAATACGAAATTGCTTAACTGTTCCCAGTATGATTAAGACTTGAATATGCACAGTTAAAAAAGACTCAAAATATTTATTTTACAGTTCAGATAGTGGGCACTGGCACCCAGCCATGGCTGAGAATGAGAGTGGCGGCAACTTCTAGTGGGGCAGGTTCCGTTGCTATCCCATTCGAATGTGTTGCAGTACCCTTGTGGAGTCGTGGCATATGTTGCGTAGGGTGAGGGGCAGAATGGCGTATAGAAGTGGCACATGGGCAGCCGTGACTATCAGGACGCACATGCCCGTGTCCAAGTAGACGTCCATCACGTGGATAGAGTTCAGCGTGTCTGGAAGCGCTCACTGTGTTCGCGAATGGCCTTGAGACGGTGGGCATAAACAAGGACATTGGACACAGCAATTTCGGCTGTCGGCTAAGACGTTGGAGATGCAGCAATGCAAACGGTCTACAATGTCCAGGAGGAAATTACGCTGGCACTGGTAGAAAAACACTTGCGTGGGGGAGCCTAGGCACTTTGTACATCTTGAACAGAAATAAATTTATCCATAGGACGAAAGCTTCAATTTATTTCAGCACACTTTACCTATTGGGCGTCAACGACTCCTCGCAATATTTTGAACTGGTGAGAAAATCAAATCTTAGTCAAGAAGAAAATTTTACCGCTCTTTGTTGGCTGGTAGATAGCAAGCAACGTTTGATTGGCGGTCAAGTAATTCATAAATTGGAAACGGCGGAGCATATCACAGAGACTGCTTTTGGGAACACACATGCAAATCATTTTGGTATTATGTTGGGCCTACATCTTGCTATTTGTGCATTGCTCCCACGGCTGTAACAACAGACGACGTACGTTATCATCTAGTCCATCAATATGTACTCTACTGCCCAGATTTTTCCCACTTTCACAAAATAAGTAGACATAGTCATTTAAAATGAAAGTGTGCTAGAAAGGGGCAGTTATTTGATATTTTCAGAGAGCAGTCAAGAACGTGTATATACATTAATTTTCAAGTTCTGACATAGGATGAGATATGGTTTTCAGAGCTTCCATTATAATCCCAAGAATTATAAAATATGCGGTAATCAAAAGATAAGCATCTTATTGTGTCAGCAGTTCGGAAAGTGTGCAGATGTACGCAATTTCATTAAGCGAAACGAAATTACCTGAGACGGGAGGCTGTTTGAATAATATTCAGTTGTTTAGCTTAAATAAATTACGGCAATAACAACTTCTCAATCGTGTATTTACTTATATCTAACTGAAGTCGCGATCGAAAATGTAAACCTACCTACAGGCATTCTCTATTCAAACGATTTGGAATTCAAACTCAAGAGTGTTCTTCGATTCATGAACAACAACATGCCCATACCTTGTTAAGACTTCCAGTGAAGCCCGACTGCAGAGGCAAAAAAATATTCAAATAAACTGCCTTTTTAAGCTTTACTCGTTTTAAAGGAATTCATCTGGTCATTCCAACTCAGAAACGTGACTAATGTAATCGTTGTTTTGAGGTGAGGTAGTTTTTATGAGTTTCCTTAAGCTGAGCATTTATGCAAAAGCATCGGCTATTTCAGCTTACGCTGTATTATTTAACATTTTTATGGCTCTTTATGTCTCATTCCGCCCAAAAATTGAATTTAAACAAATAAACCATTAAGGCTGAGTTCACAATCCTAGGTGTATCTAAGCCTCGGCCAATGTTGGACCGCGGCAAAAAGTTTTCTATAACGTTGACACCGAATATATGACGCCTATGAAGAATTGCTGTAGTTTGCAGCATTACTTAAGAAACTATCAAAAGAGAAATCGTCAGAAATTTTAGGTTTGCATTGGCGTAGGAAATTTTCAATGCGAAATCCATTAAATTCGGTGGAATGGCAGTGTCTCTGTGGGATAATTATCTTTTTTAATCGATGAATGTTTCGGGTCTACACTGTATCAGTGTAGTTGGTTAGAGAGTAGTGTTGAATTGTGAGCCCGTTTCCGAAATATTATAAAGTTCATTCTGCTTCACGACCAGTTGCAGAGCAGCATTAAGAAATTATTTATTTTAAGAAAACGTTTTCAGCATCCAACGGCATAAACGGGAAAAATTAGCGGTTGATGAGTTGTTTATTCTAAAACTGAAGATCTTGTCTATGCGAAGTTAATTAGGCAAAATAGTGCTAAGACCACTTATATATAATAACCAGATGTAAACCCAGAACATTGTAGATAAGCCGGTGCTTTCGTAAGTTGATGTTTACATAAACGTGTATTGTCAGAGAGCAGGGTTATGACTCCACACCGCCTTTTTAAGCTGGCTAACATATGAGGTGAAAATCAAAAGTATGGTAGACTGGACTGGCCTTTTTGCGTTCCATTTATCGTTATTTGCCGATAACACGACAATATTAGTTATAGAAGGTCCCGAAATTAAACGCAGACTCATTGCTTATGGATCTTTTTAAGGTTAAAAACCGAAAAATGAGGTACCGGAGCAGTTCATGCCAGCCAGAATGTGAAAACTGAAACCTAAAGAGAGAGTGCTAAATAAATTAACGTACAAATCCCAGCATCGTTTGTACTGTTCCATATACCTTCGAGGGGAAGTGATTGCCTGTTCCTAAGTGACCACCGAAATAGTTTCCAGGTCCTGCAGTGTTGTATGTTGATCAGCTAGTTCGTTCCAAGCAAAGCATTAGCAACATTTGTTTACTGATTATAATCCATTTTCTTCATCAGGGGGAAGGGAATCACTGCTACTCCAGGTAGGGATGTTTAAGAATTTCAGGCAACTGTAAAACGTAATTTCGAACAAACATACTGACGTTGAATTTGACCGGTGCAAAGGTTTAGATAACAGGAACAAATAAAACCGAAGAACTGTGCAACTGCTCACCCACTTTCAAATTGAACTAACTGCACGTCAACGTGTTTGCTGTCAAGCCACCACAACAACTTTGAATATTGCCCCGACTAGGAGCATCGTGATGGAAGACACCGCCTTGCTGTTTTTCGCACCCAAGCGCACGCCGAAATATTTCACAAAATTACTCCTTAGAGCTGTACACTCACACGTTTTACATTGCTGAATTGAGGCCTCATCATATGAGCAGAAATACCAGTTGCTCATATTTCAGAGCATTTTTTAAATAAAACTGTAGCTTGTCAGCCTTTAACTGTGAAAATCTATGCACAAATAACGAGGAAATTTACGACATCGAGGCATTTAAATGGTGACGCAAATCTAGAATAAAAAGTATATGCAATTTATATGAAATTGACAGAATGGAATGTCACCTTTACAAAGAGCGTTTTTGGTAGTATGAATATAGAACAATAGATGGAGTTCTATGATTTTAAAATTTCACATGTATACAAACTCCAGGGTGTTCTTTCTTTTTCCAGATGAGTGTAGAACTTGAATTAGCAGAAACCAGCTTAGGTAGGTAGGCAAAGAGAAAGAGCTTAATGAGGGAAATCATAGGACTGAGACAACACACATATTCACCGATTACCCTACATTGGTTGAATTATTGGCGCAGACGGTTACCAGTTTATCCGTTTCCGAGACCTTTTCTATGACCAGCCACATCAAGCTTAACTTCATGCATGGAGATCAAAGACTGGAACCTGGTTTTTTTTAGCAATGACTGCGTCCGGAGTTACATTAAGGAGCTTAGGGTTACTCAGATCAATGTCCTTTTCTTTGAAATTTGGAGCATTTATTGACTAAGAGGTGTAAGCAGGACCGATGTTCATGACCAGACCGGAATTTTAACGATTCAAAATTATCTGCAGAACCTACTTTGATATCAACTGCCAGCTCGTTACTTCTAAGACGCCTTGCATTACCTCAATGGATTAACTTTACAAATGAGTGCGACTTTTTGGATTTGAGTGTAGTTCAGAAATTAATTCTGCTAATTTTGCTGTTCACGCAGCAAAGCCAAAGATCGAATGCGAATCTAACCACAAACTCTACAAAAGTAATATCAAATCTTGAAAAAAAATATAGAACCACCTTTCTCTTTGAAAATGACTTCGTCACGTTAAAAATACTAATTTGTGAGTTTAAATGCGATTAACAAATTGCAAGTTAATCGTGCAGAAATTTACTAGCTCAAAATAACCAATAAACCCCAGTCCTTGATCCGAAGGTAACTTCAAATAAATATTTTGTTATTCATTTCTTCCGTGAACACAGGAATACGTGGATTTCTGCTGAGAGCGTGTGAAAACTGACCAAAGTTTTAAATCGTCAAAACACTAACAAGACTCCTATTCAGGTAAACGCAGGAGCTTGCTCGTTAGATGTTTGAATCACATCCTTGAAGGCTGATGTGATACTTGTTATAATGGAATAGTAAATATTAACATTAACAGTAAGTCCGGTGATATTCGGTAGTAAACCAGTCCGAAACATCTCACCTAGATAATTTTTTCTCATGAAACGTTTAGCGAAATTCGAACATTTATTTTCAATGAAAAATGCTTGCAGAACTAACATTGTACTGTTTATCAGTGTTAAAAAAATCCTTCAATTTTATTTTAAACTTATGGTACCTGATATAGCAAAGCTTCCCTAAGTCTTTCTGACGTTATCACATTTGGTTAAAAAATATCTTTTATATTCTCATAGAAAATTGTCCCCGACTTGCTGTTACAACTGATCTCAGTTTTTTTAAACAACGAAATGGGCTTTTTTCATAAAAGGAAAGCATACACTTCTTTTTGCTATTTAAATGTCATGCTCGTCAATTCTTAAGCACTTTTGCACAGGATCAGCTAATACACTGGAATTCAGGGTTTCCAAACTACAAGGTGTATATTTCACAGGCATTAAAATCATACGTTTCTTCATGTTATTAAGAAACGGGCCACGCTGTAGATGCGTTAGACCAACACGGGGGCCACATCAGGGCACAGCATGCGTAATTCGGGTTGCGCTCCGCTAACAAATGCCGAACGTGGAGGTATGGTGGCACGCCTAGGTGCGGTTTGGACTTAGGGGACCCAGCTGCACCAACTACCTGCATCATCTTCCGCGTCCGGTCTTCTTGACTCTGTCTTGACACCGGGCTCAGGTGTGGGAGGAGGAGAAGAGTGCGGTAGATGTAACGCAAGTCTACTATTACTTTAAACTAAATCACGGTCAAGTCACCGTCCCTGCTCCACTTTCCCGTGGAGGATACGGTGAATATCGTCGGACTACGACGGTCAAACTGTCGAGAAGATTTCAACTGGGGTTCATAAATTTGTTTGTGTAGGTAGACCACGTTATTCGCTTTACAAGCATAATTTATAAATGAACAGGCACAATGACTTATATGTGGACATTTTCCGGTCATAGTTAATCTCTTAATTGTAACAATATTTCACCACAACAACATGTCTTACAGAAGAGGCTGCTTATAAGATGCGATGGATTGTTTGGCTTATCTTGACTTGCAGAGAATATGACTGAAATTGGTACGCTTGTGCAAGTACACGCGAGCGCTGAGCACCATCAAAACGGGCACCATGAGAACGGCCACTAAACTGTTGACTTTATATTAAAACCTTCTTCAAAGCTGCATTTACTTTGTAGAATAATAGTCCGCTCCATTACATCAGGTGGTTCCAATTGTAATACAGGAGTGCTCGTTGATGAAAAGAATTTCCAAGTCAGCTTTTATGGATAGAATATTCCACATAGTACTTGATCTATCCGTTTCAAGCAAAATTAGTATTGATAATTGGTGGTTCATTAGTTTTAAATATTATTGGCCACTTGGTTGAGTATCTATTAGCTTTAAACAAGAAGTTATTTTTACAAAAGTATGCTATATTCATCGAGTTCAAATCCTGACAAAAAAAATCTGTTCTCATTCGCAATAAATTCTGCGATTGGCTTTGCTATGTGACCAAAGTTTTTCAAACATAAGTGGGTCAAAAGGACTTATTCACATTTGCCAAAAATCCTCTACTAATTTATTGTGCCTGATAGTCATCTGGTGGATTCTATATTGATTGCTTAGGAAATCCTGCTTGGGCAGTCAGCTTGCTGTATCAGAATCGGTGGATTCCATACGTAGCAGTAAGCTGGGCAGGTAACTTGAGCCTTGTGTGATTAAACTTATGGCCTCCGGTGGGGCCTTGTAGCTCAGTTGGCTAGAGCGTTGGCTGTACTAAAGCCTTCCATTTACTGGCGTGGGTTCAAATCCTACTAAAGCCACCGAGTTTTTCACAAGTTTACATGATTTAACTTTTTTCAATCGAAACCTTATTCCGGAATTTTGGCCACGGGCCTAAGGCAAGTAATGCTAAAACACTTTGAATGTTGTCAATGCTCGTCCACCTGCCAACCGTTTTCATCGCTATTCAACTAGCGTGAACATGGAGCGAAGAAGGATTATGTTATATTTCCGCCGATGCTTCAAAAGTACAAGCTGTATATATTTCGCTTATGGAAAATCATACATTCCCGGTTATGGTATTAAAATTTTTTTATATAGGGTAAATAAATTTTAAAGTTGATGTTTTCTATGAGGAACCTTAATAAATTAACGGATACAATTATTTATGAATACAAAGCACACTATCTTAAATCGTCTAATAAACAGATATGCATTTTTCTAATTTGAAATCAACGCACACTTCAAGAGTAATATTTGAAGATGATGTAGTGTGCGATTATCTCAGGACAAGGAAGACTAGTTTTTGGCAGGGTCTTTGAAAGAACGTCATCATTAATAAGACTTTTGAAAGTAATGAGAATGGCTCATATTATGTAAACGACATTTTTTACAGAATATGTTGAATGCAGACGGGCAAAATGAAGGTTGTTTGAAAGTACGCCTCCCGAGATGACTGAAATATTTTCCCGTTATGCTGCACGTTGACGAGTTTTTTTCAATCCTACTCACGCATTCTTATCTTCTCCAAAACACGCTTTATTTAATGTAACAGTTTATTTTTATGTTAGGGTAAGTCTTAAAATTAAGAACAAAATTCTCCATGCGGCCACCGATTTTCAGCTGTTGGTACGATTCCTTTTCCCTTGTCGTGTTTAGGAGACCATATAAGAAATCATTACTCTTGCTTAGATATGCAGCATCCTCTTATTAAGAAATTCTAGTTAAACGTTAAATTTTTATATTATCAATTCTTGCATATGAAAAAAGCAGAAGATCACTAAAATAATTCCCAGACATCAAACCCCACTCAACTGAGTAGACGACAGACGTGAAGAAGGCGTCTGGTCAAACAAGAGATGTCAGTTATCGCAAAGGTTAGCTAAAGGTAAGCTTATTCAGTCTAGCTCTGCGCACTGGGCAGTGCATTTGTAAATCTTATAACTTTAAGCGATCAATGAATGTTTTTGCACCACGTAGCAAGGAGAGAACTTCAGACGCAGATACGCAAGTCTGCTTGTGTGCCCACGAAGGAGATTTTGCAATGACATAATTAAAAAGAATTGAAGACAGTCCAAAATTTCTGATCGGCTTCTTCAATCCTGACCTTTCTACCTGCAGTAAACACATATTCTGGCCCAATGACATGAAAATATCTTCAAAGGCACCGTGTATTGCCCTTAATCACATTTACAACTCTAGCCTGTCAAAACCGATTTTAAACTAGAATTTCCGCCGTGTCTTTACGTCTATTTCACTCGCATCTTCGAGTGGTGGTGTGTGGTTAACGAAAGATCGCAATGCTAGAAGACCATGGACAGTATTTCATTTTTGCACTTTTACCACACTCATTGATTTACTGTGGTAATGTTATAAGAATGACGTTGATGTCGATTTAGTTGACTGCTAAAGTTATTTTGATAAACTTTCAAAGTAAAAATCTAAAATTCTCTTAGAAGCTTTACGATAGCAGCTCCACTAGCTCACTACCAACTCTTGATGAAAAATACTATACAATATGTTGCATCAGAAGTTTAAGCAAAACGGCGCTGTATGTAACCCTCTTCACTCCATTTCTTCTTACGACTAGAATTTATGAGCATGGTTGACCTACCAGCTTTGTTCTTAGGCTCTCAGTTGTATTTATGAAAGTGGTACTGCTAGACCGCAGTCAACAGTCGATTTAAAGCCGGAAACATATCTTTTATCAGAATTGTAGCTGAAAGTCAATGCGAATCGCCTTCATTTTTCGCACCCCTCTTCAAAACTGGTCGTTTTGAACGCCAGTGTTTCGTTGTAAAAAACTGAACATAACGCAATTTTTAAACAGGTTTTTGCGTAATTTTGCAAAGTGCACTTCCTTTTACACAATGTGTGTTCAAAAAGATATACCTTTGTGCCTGTTTTATTAATTATGTTTCTAAATGTGCATCAACAACTAAAATAAATAAATTAAGCGACAATATTTTTAAGAGAGAGATACAAGGCACATTTTTCAGGGAAAGTGGTCTGAAAATGAGGAATAAGCAATCCCTCCTTAAGAAAAATATACCAGAATTTCGCGAAAAGACGTGTAGGTGACTATTCGCTTGACAATCGATACAGGATTTCTCACCGATGCTTTCATGAACATAAATAATTTGAAAGTTGCTTCACAAAAGGTAGGTTCTAGAATGCAAGGAAAACGCAACCACCACAGCTCTTTATTTTATGTTCGTTTCTTAACAGGCAATCTCAGGGGATTTGCTCAAAACCGTATGAGACCTACAAAGAAACACATTTTGATTGATGTTTCTAACAATTTTCAGGTTATTTTTCCTGCAAAGACGTCGGTAGGGCTCAAAAACTATTTATGTTTTCTGGTATCATGGCTATGGTCTTCTTATTTTTATTCGCCCACGTGCTCTGTTAACCGAGGTCTATTCTGATTCAGACGTAGCTTAGACGGCGATGCATAAGATTGACACCACTAAAAAATTATAAGTTTCTAGGGAAAGCGATTGGCTTCATATCCTTAATATTTTAAATGGAAATGCTGGGAGATAAGATGGTGTCCGTAAAGCTCAATATTGTACGTGTGTAACTGATTACGTCACTTGGACACGTCCATATACACGTTTACGCTATGCTGTTCATGCTTCTTCAAATCCTAGCATGAATCCTCCTTGTGATTACGGTTCAATCGACCACCCATAACTCTTTTTACGAGTAATGATCAGAGTGAAACACAGGCTAAGGCCTTTGAACTCCCTCTTGGTTACAGATTGTCTAAAATGCACTAATACATCAGGAAATAATCAGCCGTTGGCTAATTGAACAGAGTAAACATAAACGTGTACTCACATATGACCAGTAGTATAATGACATGCTCTCGTTGTGTAATCACGCATTCAAAAAGTCTATCCCACTTCTTGGCTTGCACTGTTATCTACACCCCACGAGAGAAATTTGCGTTCGTGAGACACCCCCACAAGAGGTTTGCGTGCCGTAGTCTCGTATATCTTACCGTATCCCGATTTCTTCAAACAATCGAACGTCCAGTGGTTTCGTATCTGCCTTTTTAAAATTTAAAAATAAACGTTTTAGTATACACTGTCTTACTGATAACATTAAGGTTAGACCCGAGAGAACTCCTCTTTTTAACTTAAGAAGGACCTCCGCTACAAACTAGACCAACGTCACAATCGCAGAAACGTGAACATCCTAACAAAAAAAACTTTTTAAACTGAACAACCTGTTTGCTAGTCAGCTTTTGACGTTTAGTCCACTTTTTATTTTTCTTTCCTTTCTGCTGAAATTCAATGAAAATTAAGCGTTCACTGCCAACGTAGAATATTGTCAAATGCGCGTGTTCATTTTGACACAAAAAGAAATGATAAGGTTAACCTCACTTACTCTTATCTGCATACAATAAACGTTATGGTACCTTAATGGCTCTTATATTCCGTTTTTTTCATCTTTCACTGAAAAATATCCTTCTCTCCTCTTCTCAAACAAATCAATATATTCGCACCATAATTGACCGTCAGGTCTCCATTTTAAGGTAGAACAAGCATATTTTGTTCAGCTTTGATGTCCACCTCGTATATCAATTTTTAGCGGGTGACCGATCATGTTGTCTGTGCCTGACCGGTTGCCCGTCGGTTACCATAGCAATACCAGGGGAAGGAATGTAAAAATGAAAATATGCGTGCGATGCAACAATCTAACATTCTCTCATACTTAGACCAATATAAACTTGTTAACCTTTTGAAAGGATATTTCAAACGCTTCTACCGCAAGAAGATTGGAAGTGCTAACCAAAGTTAGTCTGTTTACCATTACAAACCTGACTACCAATTCGGACTTGAAAAGCGACCCTGCTTTTCCCTGGATAAGTCGTATGCATATCATCCACATATATTGACCTTGTTACATGAATGCAGATTCGAAGGTATTCTCACATGCACTGAGCTAAACTGAAGTATTATAACAGCGAACTCATTGGCGTACAGTAAGTTTAATTTTAAAGGGGTTTTTAAAGTTGCACCATTGGTCGGGTGAATTTAGATTTTGTACCCGGAAGTTTGCACCTTCCAGTTGCAAAGCCATAATTATGTAACGATTTGGGTCATCTTCTCGTTTACTCAAAATGATTGCTCTTATTTACGTTTTGCAGTCGTCTGTGATTGATAGGCATAACTAAATGGAATGGCGATGATTGGCTTTCACGGGGATGATGCACATTAAAAAGCTGCTTTACTTTGCAGAAGGAAATATTTGCGACCTACGTTTGACACGACAGAATGTGGAGACCTCCCAGACGGTCGCGTAGCAACAGGTAATCACCTTCTCGAAGAAATACAGAAGAGGACGACTGATGATGGGATGAATATGTCAACTTATTAACCACTGTAAACACATCAATACTTATTTCTGGCTTTTTTTCAATAGACGAGGTCTCAAATGACTTCCCCAGCTGCCAATACCCTTCAGGTACCCCAGTTATTGATCGTCAGTCAAATTGCACTTCATGATATTTCGAAACTGCAAATTATGATAAGTACATAGTTTTTTTACGAAGGGATACCTTCTGAAAGGGCCCAACACTCCAGCCGACTTTCTTACACACTACGCAATCTTCCTTGACACAATGCTGATTAGCAGAAGTGGTAGACTAAAAAGATCATTATCCTGCAAACAAACCTGCATTCCACCATATCCCTTGAATTTCGCATCGAAAAATTCCTGCGCAAGTGCAAACCTTAAATCTTTGACGATATTCTCTCATCTCAAAAGAAATGCTGCAATCCTCAACAATTCGTCAAAATTCTTGCCAATCCGGTGAAAACGCTTTGCGGCTATTTTTGACGGAGACCAACTTTGGACGAATCAAACAGGCATCTAGTCGGTTTTCTGTATTTTTAGAGGCAACTGTAAAGGCTTATTGATTTTTTCGTCCCAAACATTTAAAACGTTAACGGGCATCTCAACCCAGCTTTCTGAAAGTTATCAAACATCAGCTTAAGATACCGCTTAAGTGTGTATCATGTATGTACGTAGGTAGTTCCAATTTGTTTAATGATTTTTGGATGTCTTCTAATGAGTACTCGGAAATCAGTCCAGTTTTTTAATGAGTGCAACCCTCTCCCAGTAGTATAAATTTCAAAATTATTATCAATGAATTATCTTATTTTTGTTGCTTGGTGTTACTCTGACGTCAAAGTTTTTATTTTATCTTCATATTGAAGCTTTTCTTACTCAAATTTCTAAAAATATTTATTACCTCTGCAGCTAAATTTCCAAACCTACATATCAACCATGTAACCTAGTGACTCTTTGGGGGTCAGCAATCGCCCACCCATAGAATATTTTTCTATTGTTATTGTATCTTTTATGCTTAAAAAAGCTATACTGATTTTAAACCACATACTTTAAATACAAGCTTCTGCTACTTATGTTTTTAAAGCATTTTTTCTTGATATGATAATGTAATGACATTCCACAACAGTCAATCTATTCGTTGATTGACTTCAGGATGACGTTGTCCATCTCCCCCTACTTTGATCTTACGCTTTAGAATTCATTCTGACCCATGCACCTAGGTTTCCAATATATTTCTAGCCATATACACGCCTTCCATATTGCCATTTCTGGCAAGACATCTTTTGTATAGAGAGACAGAAATGCCAAAAATGTAACCTAAATTGTATCCATGACAGATGTTCGTTCAGTGCAAACCCAATAGCTAAACCCACTGAGAATATATATTGAATTTTCTATCGTTTTACATTCGTTCTTCAGCCACATGAATTCGCAGTAAACCCTTTATAGCGTTAGTTTAGATTTTGGTTCGCTTTCGGTGGGCTTTTGAAATTTAGCTGCCATATTTTCTGCCCTCCATTCACATGGGAATCCTCATATATTATCTCGGTTGGCCTGTTTTACCCAATTTATACCAAATTTTTACCCTATTTGTTTATTCGAACAACAAAAATTAGGTCCTCAGCGCTCATCCCTGGCACCGTTATGAAAGAAGTACTAGTTTGTCGATATTTTGAGACGGATTTAAGGATGATTCTTCATGATGTCAAAATATGCATTCTTCGGTCATTTGTTTGTGATCTTCCAGTGTTCTGTTGTTTGCGTGCCCAAAGTTATTCACGGTGAATGGTACAATTTTTTGCTGAAAATTGGTGAAATTCAATTTCAAAATAAAGCGTAGCTCACGCTCTCTGATCTGGAAAATCGATTTTATTGTCCTGCACCAATTGATATCATTCCATTTTCCAGCTTAAATCACGCAGGTTCCACTAAGCCCATTTTTAGTCGGTAACTGGGTTGCAAATACCTCTTCGTTTCGTTGGCTTTTCCTAGGCATTATGCTCTACTAAACACGATTCTGGTTAGACTTTTGGCTTTACTTGCTATAATATCATTTTATTTTTATTTATGCCCTTTGACATTTTGACCATGGACAAAATACTTTAAAGGGCAGTAAATAATGTTAATATATATATATTAAATAAAATTGAGTTCTTTGGGAACAAAATAACTTTATTGTGTAAATTTTCGAATCTGGTGCCCCAGTTCGTCGTCAGACAAATGGGAGATGTACAGAAAACAGTTAACCTTAAATAATGCCTAACACAAGATTCTATGGTTGGCTAAAGTTTGAGCCAATAGACATCCGGAGTTTGAAGTTATCTGATCGATAGTGGCTGTTTTCGCCTCCACTTTACCTTGAGAAATTTGTAATTGGCATCTAAATCGATATGCCTGTTAATGCATGCCTCGTCTGAGTGCATTGCCTCCAGGAATTCGCGGCCTCTTCTTGTTGGGCAGGCGCCAACGATGTGGGTATCCTCCCATCCAAATAGGTGTCCTGTGTCCAGTGTGTGCATGGCTACCTGCGATAAAGTGTCTCGTCTCCTCACCGCTAACTGATGTTCATGTAAACGGGTGGATAGAGGTTTTCCGGTTTGGCCACAATAAACTGCACCACAACTGTTACACGGTATTTGTAGACGACTTCTTTTCTATTGAAATAGCCAACCCCTGTCCTTAGGGTGTACAAGCTGGGTGCGCAAAAGTTGTTGTTGGTTTGTGCGCTATTTGTATATTGTGTTTCTTGAGCTGTCTTTCAACGAGCTCAGATACATTTTTAACATACGGGAGGGTTCGCCAGTTTGTTGTTTTTGACGCCTGGGAGGTCGTAGCTCTGGAAATACCTTTTTCTTTTAACTGTTGTCGTCGCATGCATCGACGGACAAAGTCAGGAGGCAATGCACTCAGACGAGGCATGCATTAACAGGCATATCGATTTAGATGCCAATTACAAATTTCTCAAGGTAAAGTGGAGGCGAAAACAGCCACTATCGATCAGATAACTTCAAACTCCGGATGTCTATTGGCTCAAACTTTAGCCAACCATAGAATCTTGTGTTAGGCATTATTTAAGGTTAACTGTTTTCTGTACATCTCCCATTTGTCTGACGACGAACTGGGGCACCAGATTCGAAAATTTACACAATAAAGTTATTTTGTTCCCAAAGAACACAACTTTATTTAATTAAATTTCTTGGGATGCCGATATTTCAGTACATATATATATATATATATAAATATATATATATATATATATATATATATATACATATATATGCAACAGGCAAGACGTGTACAGCTGTTTCACGGTCGTAACCGATCATCAATACGTCATATGTCTTGTGCAGTGAGGCATATATACATGTAAAACAAGCGTATGACACTCACTGATTTGGTTAGGATCACACTTTATCCCATTACGTCCGCCCGCCAGCTAGCCACTGGCGATAAACGAACGTTGTGTCATAAGACACATGCCACATATGATTTATAGGCATGTTGCTATAAGTGCAACAGGCAGGACGTAGACAGCTGTTTAACGGTCGTAACCGATCATCAGTACGTCATATGCCTTGTGCTATATATATATATATATATATATATATATATATATATATATATATATATATATATATATATATATATACCAGAAACCGCATAGGGAACGCTGAGGGACTCAGTGAGGAGCCGAAACCCTGGTTGCTGCGTCACGCAGCAGCAGAAACATCGGCGAAACACGTGTCTAGGCTTTAAGCTAATACCTATGTCGGAAGTACGGTATAATATATGTGCCATATACGATTCATACTACTTGTAGTACTACGTGTTTGTAGAATGGGCATTACGTGGTTATTCCTTACGGCGTTCTCCACCTTAAGTCCTCGCTCAGGTTTGGCCGTAGTTATAGATATTCACTTGGGTCGTCAACCCGCTGAGCTTGTGAGATCGTTGTCACTATCTAAGCTTTCGCTGAACGTAACACACGGTATCCAATTGGAGACAAAACGTTTTGGATTTTTAGTCTCCATAATCGACACTTTCTCTTTATGGAATTATTTTTGCTGGGTTGTATTAACTGTGCGATACATTCTTATAAACTCTTTCATATTTCGAGGGGTATCAAAATAAGTAAATAGCTGAAAATAGTGCAATTTATTTTCTTTCAATTGTTTAATAAATGAAAATGAGTTTTTTACAAAAGCACCAGAATCCTCGAGTTAACGCCAAAGGCAAAATACACCATGCCTTACGTCGCTAGGTAAATCAGAGACGGCCTTATAACAGTCACCTGAATTTCTCTATCACAATAATCAAAGATGAATGTTGATGATAAGTAGCTCCTTTTGGTCAACATTCAACAAAATCACTTCACTACGAGATCATACCTTGGCCACCTTCATCTTCGCTCGTTATTGCACAAATATAAAGTATGCATAAAATTAACGCGTGCTCTGAGTTGTTTTTATAATAGCTTACACGTATTTTGACGTAATTATTGAATTATCTAATTAAAGATTATCTTCAATGGAAACTAGGTGCAACATAAAACAACATGCAACACGTTTTATTGTCATAGTAAATTCTTAAAAAATAAAGACGCTCTCTACATTTTATTACGTCTTTGCAGATGAACTTGGGTAGTAAAGTTATATGTCAATCTCGCTTTGAAATCACAAGTGCTTTTTTCGAGCCAACGACCATATAAAAATGCCACTTGGCACAGTAGTAAAAGTACTAACATCCTTGATCTGTTTATATGGATGATGTTTCTAATAAAATTCGCAATAGTACTTGTGTATATGCAGTAGTTCATCTTTTAAACAGAAAAAAGTTTGGGAAGGGGGAAACGGACTACGACTGGGTGAACCGGTTCATATCACGAAGAGCTTGTAAACGATTTTACAGATAGTGAAAGCGACAATTACTGGCCTACGATAATGAGCATGTTTGTCAGTTTGTTATTTTTTTATGGCATATTGTATAAATTTTCCACTTAAAACACAGGTTCCACAGATCCGTTTGTCATTACACATTTGTAACAATTTATAAAATCATTTCGTTCAAAGCAATTAGATGGCTGGAATATTCGTCAAAAATTTGGAGTATTACGATGCCGTCATATGTAGAAATTTTATTATCTCTGTGTTTACTGCAGGCGCAAACTATTGGTAGCGATTGGAGTGAGTTTCATCAAAGGGGAAGCAAATTGAATTCAGGAACTGTCATTGCTTCAGTTTAATGCTTTTGTGTTCTCTCGCGTACGTACCTGAAACGTGCACAATATTCTGTATTGGTATATGCTGGTCATTAAAAAAAATGGAATCATTTATATGCAAACGTGGTGGAATGAGCTATAGGATTTAATATTTTTTTAAGATCACGGAAAAGACAATAAGTAGGAAATTGTATAATGTTTAAATGATAATTCGAAGTATTTTCAATCATTTTACATTTGGCTGTGAAAACCAAATACAATGTCTGTCGCCAAGATTACACTTGCGTATTTCATCATGTTGGACTGGATATATTTTGCCTCATAAAGAGGATTTTTGTTCGATATGAATGCCATAAAAGAAGAGCGGTTGCGAAAATGCAGGATCACTTAACGCTTAGACACAATGTGCATGGTATATCCTCAAGAATAAAGTTCATCTATTCAGGAGAGATGTGTGGTCGCATTTGAAGCACAACGTTATTAAGTATTTGATCATTTAGCTGGCGATCATTTGAAAACGAGCATTCGGATTAATTAGAAGGACTGTCTATAGCCATGTTGTCGGAAATTATATCTGGCAGGCAGTGGGAAAATAAAAATACGGGTTTTTGAATTTTTAATTAGTGTCAGCATTTGACCAGCGGGACTTTGATGGTTCATATAAACGTCGTCGAAATACAAGGAGTGTGCAATTCAAATTAAAGTATAACAAAAAACGAATACTTTGGTCTTGAAACTGTTATCGTTAGCTATCTTTATGATAATTGGTCCCCATATACGTCGTCAAACTCCTTTCAACATCTTTATCGTTCACAGCGTGCGGTTCCAGTCAGGTCAGTGGCGTCTGCACCTACACGCGTTTCTGCAAATAAGTAAAGAAATTTGATCTGTTTGGCTTGACAACTCTATACCACTCGAAGAAACACACATTAAATATATAATCTTATCCTCTGCTTTTTTGGTGTTTAAGTAATCTCTTAACGACTTCATCCTTATATTTTTTGAATTGTGAATGCAAGATTGCGGCTTAATTGTGATAATGGCCACAGACGTGAATTAATGTTTTTATCTTGAAAGAATCCTGCTCAAGATACGGTACGCAGAACTATTAAAGTGGAATGCGTAATAAAAGCGCATATTTACCGAGGGATATTCCCTTTTGGTTCTCTAAGCACAGGGTAAGTGACCGGAGAAATTGTTTGAAAGTGATAACATCTGGGTTCCAATGCAAATTAATGGCAATCGGAAATATTTAATCATAATTTCATAAGAGTGCGCAGTTTTAATATATCAGATCTAGTCAGATTTTAAAAGGCAAAATCTTGCTGGAACAAATTAATGATGTTCAAGAGTGATGAAATGTTTCTAACAGTAGACCAAACATCTGCATATTTAAATTCGTCAATCGGATGTGAAAAATGTGTCCTTAGTATAGTTGCTTTATAATGGGAACATGTATAAGGTACGAATACTGGGACATCTTGGTTTTCAGCAGATGTTGAATTGTGCTTGCAGCCAATGGACTCATTTCCATGAATCGCATTTCGGGTGTCATATACCCGATAGAATGCAATTTCGATCAAACCAACTACGTTGGTAAAACCAGTTAATATGTCGGCACAAGGTTGCATGAACACGAGCTGGCTGTGGGACACAGATATTTATTTTCCTCAGAAGGCACCCACGCGTCCTCACCAGGGCACAGCTTTGACTTCGTGTAAGTGAGAATCTTGGACAATTCAAACCACTATATTTCGCGGCTACTGCACTCAACCGCCGGATTGAGCAATTGGCATTTCCATTTTTGTCAGCCGCCATGAAAGCACTGCGTGATCCAATTGATGGTTCAATTAAAGGTCAATCCCAGCGAAAGCAAATTAAATATGCATTGCGTTGTACAATCAGCCTATTTATTGATATGGGCGTACGTGAAAATTCAAAACACCCGATGGGTAAACTACTGTGCATAAAGATTTCACTTTCGTCTACTCTAATAGCCTGTCTAGAGCTTTTTAATGACAAATGGAAAGCATTTTTGATAGTAATATAATGATTTTTAAATCCCAGCTATGTTTTGCCGTTTACAAAATTGAGTGCATCCGCTTAAAGTGGTTGCTTTTCCATAAATCTTTACCAACGTTTTTCTTTGGGAACCCAATCATTAAACTCTTATTTTCACAACATTTCTAAGTGACGTTCTCCATATCAAAAGCATTTCCTTCGGTGGATTATTTTATTCAAGCAACTTGTGCTGGTTTCTATCAGCTGTGCAATATGCCTCATGAACATATCGTCAGTTTCTGCGTTGTTGTTAATGGCAAATCGGTGAACTGTGATGAAAAGCAATTCAAATGATTAAAATTGACAATATTTGACATGTGGCCAATTTTAAATGTCCTACCAGAATTCTCGCGGCACATAGCTCCCGCAATGAGAAGCTTTATTAAATCCGTGAAAGCAAACTAATTTTCTGGTTCGTTCCCTTTTTTGAATTGCCGAAATATTATGGGTACTGGTCCGACAGCGCTTTTAATTAACACGCAAAAAGATCACCATTTTCCAAGATCATATAACCTTCATATTAATTTTCTTAACTTATTGGACACCTAAAATGTGAGCATACAATTTCACACAAGACGAAAGTTAACTTTTTTAGACATTCAGTCCAAGTACCAACCGTATACGGGATTGTAAGTCTTCAATGGCTTCATTTTTAATTTCTAAGCTTAATACACAGTTAAGTATTTAATTAGGTTGCTTTTTTAATTGCGGATTTATTGTACACTTTTCACCGTTGCTAAAAACGTTCCATCATCAAATAAAAATTGTCCTTTGATTTCCAGACGTACTTCAACATATCTGTAAACAACGTGCGTGTTTGTGACAATGAAGGCATTAAAAAGGATTCCATGGTGACGCTCTATACAATTTAGCATTTATGAAATGTTTTGTTGTCACTTCCAGTGCGAAATCAGAAGTATTATAATGAAACAACGCCCATTGAGAAGTACCACACGGCCAAGAAACCTGCGATTTTTGTGATATAAAAAGGGGCTTTTCCCTTCATCCGTTAAGATGGATAACTTTTTTACATACAACGTGCAATTGGTTTTGTGTATGCTCATTCGAGTATTGTGAGAAACTGGGGTTCGATGTGTCCACACTTGACTGCATCTGGGAAACCCTATCCTTACCATACATCAATTGCAAACGCTTATGCAGATGTAAAGGTTATGAGTTGCTGGCTTACAATAACCAGAAGGTATGTCAGTCTGTCATTTGCTTACCGCAGTTAATATTAACATTCTACGTATAAAATAATATGTTTCACATCCGTTCTTGGTGCATACGTGTCACACTTTATATTCTAATTTTTAAATCGAAATCCCTATTTGTCACTTGAAAGCAATCATCTATCTGATAAATTCGGATAATATTTTCTGTAATTAGATGTGTTTTCTTTGGAACACATCAATAATTCTGCATTTTCTGTCGATGCAGAAGTCGCATACCGATCAGAGGTTCATCACTTGCAAAGCTGTCATTGTGCAAGTACAGAAAACTGCTGCTACAGGATTTCCTTGTTGTTCCCTAGGTCACACAGTTTATTATGATTACCTTCGAAAATGTGAAACTTTATATAAGCAAACATGTTAGAAAGATCCATTTATATTATTTGTACTAATGACAATTTTCAACTGAGCTTGCAAAGTAGAGCACATGGTTAAAACGCTTAAATTCTTATTCTTGTTCTTTTCAAATTCTTCATTATACGTTCCCTTAATACTGAACTTAAACCGATTATTGCAACATATACGCATGTGCCTGTGTTTGCATCGTATTGTGAGTATGTTATCTGGTTAATGGTTCATTATTTGCAAGTTTACAAAGATGTTTCTGTTAAGCGACACTGACGTCTTTTAATTTGCTACATTCAATTATCAGTGAAGCCCGAATTGAATGCACAAAAAGACTCGTGCAAACGGTGCCATTAAAAAAAACATTTTGTTCTTTTTCAGGATGCGTGTTTTTTATGCACTAAAGTTCTTGCCTCGGAAGTCTACTTCATTGAAGCGTCTGCATTTACCTCGTATGGACGCTGTAAATATTGTAAGCATTCAAAATTTTACAATAAACTTAGCAATAACATTTGAAAATATAAAGCTGTCTGTATACTTGCATATGTAACAGTAGTTTTGACCTCCATATTTACCTGCAGATCCCGAGTTTCACAGAATATACAAATCATTTAATCTATTGAACGGGAACGCCACGGGCGTTTCCCAAATATGTTTTTTCCAGGTATTATGCCAGAAACCAAGCAATAAATAAAGTAGTGGAACTTCATGCCAGAGGGCAGGGTATGTTCCTCATGGTAAAAATATAAAATAACAGTAAAATCAGACATAAAAATACTTTCAGTTTAATGTTTTTGTTAACTGCGCTTATTAGCGTATTTAGAATTGATAAATATATCCATTTCGAGACATGATGCAAACCGATACCCTCAGTGTTTTTCTTACTTAATTGAAAAAACCTCCACTTGGTGCAATGTTTGCTTGACAGCTTCTGTATCACGCACTTTTCCTTATTATGTTTTTTTTCATTTGGTAAATTTGTAAGATTCTGTGTATTTTGTGATATGAAACTCTATGTGAACGTTAATAAATGAATGTGATGTGGTTCGCTTAGCATTTTTTCTCGCTGTACTGGGACCTTCCTAGCGTTGGGATAACTTGCACAGGTTTTTGTCCTCTATAGACTTCCATTTTGGAAGGCACTTTACCCACGATATTATGATGCAGGACGATAGGTAGGAAAAATATATTTTGTTAACGATTAATGGAATTATGCGATATGTTTAATTTATGGATAATTGTATTAAATTGACAATTATTAGCTATAGGCATTACATGACTTTATTTTCCAATGCTATTTTTTTGTCAGGGCCTATTTTCCACAATACGTCTGAAGTGCGCAATTTAGGAAAGGGAAGCGTCTACCAAATGTCACTTCAGAAAGTATAAATTTGTTTATTACGTCTAACTTATCAGGAAAGTGTAAGTAAAGATATGCAAATATTTTCAGGAGGCAATTTATAATTAACTTATCAAATGCATACTTTTCAATTTGAGAGGAATTTATTTAATACAAACCAGTAGCAAGATCGATTATGAACATGTGTAAATAATTTTTTAAGGTAAATTTAGAATTCATGTTGATATTTGGAATTGGTGTCTTCCCTTGACTTTTTAAATCTGATAGTTAACGTTTCTTTGTAAGTTTGTGATTTAACGGGAACATGATATTGCCCTCAAAATTACATCACCTGCATGTTTGCAGCAAAATATCAAAGAATTAAAGTTTAATAAAATAGAATTCTCCATAAGAGTATGTCATTCTGATGTTATAAAGACAAGTAATTTTCCCACTTTGGGTTCTTTTTCAATTAAATAACGGTGAGCACAAGCAATAACTGTGGTCGACAGGCAATCACTGAATTCACTGAATTCCGTCATCCCGTGGTCCCTTGTAGCTAACCACCGGACACTGTGAGCATCCGCCCAACAGCTGTCAGTAGTAAATGCAGAATGAAGTTACCAAAAAAGATACGGTTATTATGTTCTCAGTTTTGTTACGAAAGGTGGTGATTATTGTAACATAAAGAGGGAATTGGAAGAAATCGCACTCTGTTACCCCCTTAAAACAGTTATATTCGTTGTTTTGAAAGAAATCGACTGCGTTTACAGCAGTATACAAAACTATTTTAAAAAGTCTTGACTGATAAATCACAAAATCTCAAAATCGTCATCATCAGCCCTCACCGAACCGGTATGATTTCTGGATTGCTAGTTGAAAGATGTGGATAAATTCAAAAAAATCGGGAACTTTTATTTCGCACATTGATCCACAAATTTATTCGTTTTGATGCTGATTATTATAAATGTTCATGCCTTTTGTCGTCGTTTTTGATTGCTTACTGCTCCTTATTTAACATTTGAGCAGATCGTGTGGTCGTTCTACTTGAAAAGAATGATCTCGGATCATTTAGCTGGTAAACGAGGGTTGTAGAAGGCAATTATGTGGCTGCAAATATAATAGCGTACAGAGCTACCCAAAAGCTTGTGAGAAAGTAGGACGCATAATGTGACCTTTTGGTAAATCCAGTTAGAGGCTATGCAACAGACACATCTTATTATACTACTGGCAGCCTTTTGAAATTTACTAAATATAACGCCATTTTTTCACTAACAGAAATCAGGCAAAATATTCATATCACATTTCATTTAAATTGTCTTATTTTCTCCTAGTTAACTAGTATATTCTTAGGGAATTTAAAATCAGTTATACTATGGATTAAACTTAAACATAACACAAATTATGATTTTAAAGATACTGCGTAGTTTGCTTAAGTTCCTCTGTAACTTGGACTTATATTACCACAAATGGAATTTTAATTAGTCCCTTCTGGTTAATATGGTCTTTGGCCATAAAACGAGAAATATATTTTGCTAATTGAATGGCTGTTAACACATTTGATTAATAAAATAACAATCTTTTATCGAATACATTCCATTTTCTATATTTTCTAAAGCAGGACAATGTTTTGGTCGGAATTTTTGAAAGGAAGCCGCAAAGGATTTAGTCCAATGGCATTCCTGCGAATTCAGATACCGGCTTTCGTGCAAAATTTTCTTTTAATCGGAGTAAGGTATCTCGCTATTCTAGTCAATTTTGAGAGATGATGTTACAGTGCGATTTACGGATTTTAATGCAAACATGAATCCACCCGAAAAGGCTTGATTTAATTGTCATGCAATTCATTTGTATAGAAGTTTGATCAGGCTTTCCTAAAGGCAAACCTGCATTTTCATAGGGTCAAAAAGGAGACGTAAAATTATTTTAAAAAAAACCATAAAAGCACCGTCAAGTAGAGAATTTAAATTGGTTTACGTCGAACAAATCCACCCTAGAACTCCTATGATAATAAACTCGATTATGAGAGTTCATGAAAGCCGGTTGAAAGAAAAAAAATCGAGGATGCATATATTGTCACACTTTTGGGGTCTCACAAACCCCGGCTGCACAAACCCCTGCGCACTATCGATTACTTCATGGGTGCAAAAGCAATTCAAAACACAATTTTGAAAGTTACTCTACCGATAGGTTTTATTTCTGCAAACGCACTCAATAAAATCCTTACCTACCTTATAACACATTGGTCAAATACATGTTATTACCTTGTTAATTCTCGCAAGGATGTTAAATTAGCAGTCAATATTAACGTTGAAGTTGTTGTTGGCGAATAAATTAACATATTATTATTCAACCGAACCTAATTCTTAAATTTGTATTTTTTAATTGGACACATATTGGGTTATTTCTAAAGCCAACCTTTCCTCATCAATTTTACAATTCGGCAGTGCCAAACAACGATGTTCCCTCTGTTGCGAAGATCACGGGGGGCGCAGGAATTTGAAGTGCATGTACATAATTCAACGGCGATATAAGATGCCACATAGAAAGTTCCTCAGAATGAGGCACCGAGCGAAATAGATAAATAAGCTCCATTTTGACAGTAGCATTCCAAATTTAAAGCTGTAATTTGGTCAGCTCACCGTGCGTAGAGGATATATGGGGAGATCGCAGGTAAAGCCAACAGTCTTGCGGGAAGCATGTTCGGTAGAGCATGATGCCTAGGAAAAGCAAACGAAAAAGGGAGAGGTATTTATAACCCAGTAATTGACTATAAATGGGCATTTATAAGAGTTCGATTCTCTACCAAAAATAAATGGCAAAATTACACTACTTTAATAGTAATTTTGACAGTGTTGACTGCAAATGAACAACACTTTGATCGTTTAAATGCCCAAATCCTTTCGCGACTGAAATATTCCAAGACTATGCTGTAGAATACATTAAATAAAAATAATAGTTAAGTCATCTTCTCGAAAAGAAAATGCATTTCAGAGTTGTTTTCAAATAGTTCCTGATAAAGAAAACTTACTGCATGTCAAAAGGACTTTAAATAGATGCGACGGGCAGCTAAGGTATTTTTAAAGGAATTTTCTTTACTGTTTCGAGTACGATTAAGACTTGAATATACAATTAAAAAGGATTCAAAATATTCCCCATCGAAACCGGCACGACCACAAGCTCCTGACGCAGATGGTTAGAACGTTGGACTTCTGATCAACAGGTTGCGAGTTCGAGCCTCGGGTACTGCAACACCTGTTGTTAAGTTTGGCTAATTGATGACGGCTTATAAGCCAGAAATGGTTATTACAGTTTCCCTTGCCATTGTTGGTCATCTTTTTTGGTATAATTTTCGATATTTTCATTAAAACGGGGATTCATTTCGTTCAATGTATAATACGAAAGCAAATTTTTTGGAGCAAGCAAAACATACGTGTGAACGCCAGACGTTTTTGTGAAAATACTGTTCATATACTCGGAAGTAAAGGCAAATTAAGGAAAGTAAGAAAAGGGCTTGGAATGAAAATAATCACAAAGTTACTGGTAACAGAGGGCACACCGTAAAGTTTACGAGGTTTTTAGTACACACCTATCCAGTTTAAAATCTGATAAGATTTGAAAGTAGTTAACATCTTCAAACTGAAGGCAAACACATACGCGAGCATATATTAAAGTATATGATGTTACCCTTGATCATGGTTTCGAATAAATATGCTTGAATTCATAATGAACAAGAGAAAATTAAAAACAAGGCTCAATCAGTCCACAAGGCCATGTTCTGATTTTCAACCAGGATAGAATCACCACCTTACTGCATATAACACAGCTAAATCAAAAGATTACACAAGTGCAAAAGGCATAATTAAAAATAAAATAGAATAATCGCAGGTAAAGCCCAAAATCTAAGCGGAACCGTGTTTGGTAGAGCATAATGCCTAGGATATGCAAACGAAGAGAATGAGTATTTGCAACCAAATGGCGACTATAAATGTGCTTAGTGCAACTTGCCGGATATAAGCTGGGAAATGAAAATGATATCACATGGTCGCAGGACAAGGGAATTGACCTTCCACATCAGAGAGAAAGAGAGAGCTTCGCTTTATTTTGAAATTAAAATTCCCAAACTTTCAGTAAAAAAATTGTCTCTATTCGCGCCGGATAAGTTTGGGCACGCAAACCCTTGAACACCGGAAATTATCAAACGAATGGCTGAAGAATGCATATTTTGACATCATGAGAATCACCCTCGAATCCGTCTCAAAATATCGACGAAATTGTGCTTTTTTTAAACAGTGCCAGCGATGAGAGCTGAGGATCTTATTTTTGTTGTTCGAATAAACAAATATAGTTAAAATTTGGTATAAATTTGGTGAAATAGGAAAACTGAGATAATAATAATAGAGGATTCACATGCAAATGGAGAGCAGAAAAGATGGCGGCTCAATTTAAAAAGCCCACCGAAAGCGAAAGCAAATCTAAACCGACGTGAAACAAGGTTTTCCTGCGAACTCCTTTGGCTGAAGAACGAATGTTAAACGAAAGAAGATTCAATATATGTTTTCAGTGGGTTAGTTATTGGGTTTGCACTAAACGAACATCTCTCATGGGTACAATGTAGGTTACCTTATTGGCATTTCTGTCTTTTTATATGTAAGATATCCTGTTTTGTATTATAAGGTAAACCAGAATAAGATCACCACATTACTGCCATAAACACAGCTTACTCAAAACATTACACAAAAGTCAAATAAAATAAATAAAAATTAACTAGAATTATCGTAGGTAAAGCCACAAATCTAACCGGAACTGTGTTTAATATAGCATAATGCCTTGGATAAGCAAACAAAAAAGAATGGATATTAACAACGCAGTTACCGACTTTATATGGAATAAAGGAACCAGCGTTATATAAGCTAGCAAATGGAAATGGTATCACATGTGCGCAGATTAATTGAATTGGCCTTCCAGATCTGTGTTTGCGAAAAGACAATATAAACGAGCATCAAACAGGGTTGACTGCGAACGCAGGCGGCTAAAGAACGAATTTTGAACGCAAGAAAATTAAAAACATATTATCAGTGTGTCTGGTTTTTGTGTTTGCGCTGAATGAACATCTGTCATGGGTACAATAAGGGTGACATTATTAGCATGTCTGTCTCTAAACGTAAGACTTCCTGCCAGAAATGGCTATCCGGAAGGCTGGTATATTGCTAGAATTATATTGGAAACCTAAATGCATGGGGCAGAATGATTTCTAAAGCGTAAGATCAAAGGGAGGAGAGATAAAAACGTCATCTGGAAGTCGAAAAACGAATAGATTGACTGTTGTGGAATGTCATTGTATTATCATTATAATAAAATGGTTTAAAAACATAAGAAGCAGAAGCTTGTTTTTGTAAGTATGTGGTTTAAAATCAGTATAGCTTTTTAGAGCAAAAAAGGAACAATAACAGTAGAACAATATTCTATGGGTTGGCGATTGCTGCCCACCAATGAGTCCGGGTAAAAAATATTAATTCAGCCGACCAATGGTGCAACTTTAAAACCCTTTTAATATTGACCTAAATGTATGCCCATGAGTTCGCTGTTATAATACTTAAGTGCAGCCCAGTGCATGAGACAATACCTTTGAAGCTGTATTGATGTAACAAGGTCAATTTTTTTGGTTTAACCAAGTAGAGAGAAGAGCATTTCAGACGCAGATGCATATAGCTTCATGTCTACCCAAAAACACGTTTTCGCAATTACACAGTTAAAAACAAAAGGCATAATCTTGAGGTTTGCACCGGCTTCTGAAATCCTGATCTGTCTACCTGAAGGAAACACATTTGCTGACCATATGAAATGCAAACATCTTCAAAAGCTCCGTCTATTGACTTGCTCAAATTAGACTTTGTAGCCTGTCAAAGAAACTTTTTAAAAATACTAAATTTTCATATTGTCTGTACGCCTATTTCGCTCATGCCAAAATCTACTGGTTAAGTTCTTCCCCCAAGTTTTCTTAAATATTTAACTGAGCATATTTATATAAATAAACAATCGGCCTGTTCGACAACATATGGTATTGCTGGAACAAAATGCACATTCCTGCCATTTACAAGTCTTTTCTGTCGAGTTAAGTACTGTGGTAATTTGATGTTAAACGCATCGATGTTGAACCACTTTAGTCGCACTGCTAGCTGACAGCCAACAGTCGATGACAAATCCAGTGCTATAATTTGTCTATTTGTTAAGCAGGCCTGACTTGAAACATGCGTAGAACGTATTTGCCTTCACCATTGAATGTACTTACCTCGCTGTCTAGTCCATTGGCCGGCGGTTGGTCAGTTTTGTTAAGTTTTTTTTCTCTCGAGCGGCGGTTTTCTGGTCATTTGACTAATGTTAAAGTGAATTTTGCAAACATATGTTTTCAATACTTCATTAACTGACGTGTACATTTACATAGCGAATGAAAATATAAGAGAAGACAGGGTGTGGATGGTGTGCTGTATGATGTATGGTGTATGGTGTATGAAGTGCATACGACTCATCCAGGAAAAAGAAGGGTTGCGTTTCAAATCCCACTTGGTAGTCAGGTTTATAATGATTAACAGACCTACTTCGGTTAGTACTTCCAATCTTTTTGCGGTAGAAGCGTTTGAAATATCCTTTCAAAAGGTTATTAGCTTATATTGGTTTAAGTATGAGAGAATTTTAGATTGTAGCATCGCAAACATATTTTCCATATTGACACTCCTTCCCCTGGTAATGCTATGGTACACAATCTGACGGGCATCTGGTCTGGCAGAGAGAACATGATCGAACAACCGCTAAAAATTGCTATACGAGATGGACATCGTGGCTGGACACAAAATGCTTGTTCTACCTTAGTATGAAGACCTGGTGGACGACGACAGTGCAAAGATAATATTTTGTTTTTTTGAAGAGGAGAAGAGGATATTTCACAGTGAAAGATGAAAAAAACTGAATAAAAGAGTCATAAAGGTATGATAACCTTTATTGTATGCAGATAAGAGTAAGTGAGGTTAACCTTATAATTTATATTTGAGTCTAGATGAACACGCGCATTTGACAGTATTCTACGTTGCCAGTGAAAGCTTAATAGTCATCGAATTTCAGCAGAAAGGAAAGGAAAATAGAAAGTGGACTAAACGTCAAAAGCTGACTAGCAAACAGGTTGTTCAGTTTAAAAATGTTTGTTTTTTTTGTTAGGATGTTCACGTTTCTGAGATTGTCATAATGGTTTTGTTTGTAGCGAGGGTCCTTTTTAAGGTAAAAAAGAGGAGTTCTCTCGGGTCTAACCTTAATATTATCAGTAAGACAGTGTATACTAAAACTTTTTTTAAACAATTTTAAAAAGGCAGATTCTAACCACTGGACATTCGATTGTTTGAATAAATCGGGATACGGTAAGATATACGATGCTACGGCACGCAAACATCTTGTGGGGGTGTCTTACGAACGCAAATTTCCCTCGTGGAGTGTAGTTAACAGCGTAAGCCAAGAAGTGGGATAGATTTGTTGAAGGCGTGATTACGCAAACTAGAGCATGTCATTATACTACTGGTGATATGTGAGTACACGTTTATGTTTACTCTTTTTCAATTAGCCAACGGCTGATTATTTCCTGATGTATCAGTGCATTTTAGACAATCTGTAACCAAGAGGGAGTTCAAAGGCCCAAGCCTATCTTTCACTCTGATCATCACTCGTTAAGGGAGTTCTGAGTGGTCGGTTGAACCGTAATCACAAGGAGGATTCATGCTATGATTTGAAGAAGCATGAACAGCAAAGCGTAAACGTGTAAATGGACGTGTCCAAGTGACGTAATCAGTTACACACGAAAAATATTAAGCTTTATGGACACCGTCTTATCTCCCAGCATTTCCATTTAAAAATATTTAGGATTTATAGTCCATCGCTTTTCCTAGAAACGTATAATTTTGTAGTGGTCTCAATCTTATGCATCGCCGTCTAAGCTACGTCAGAATCAGAATAGACCTCGGTTACCAGAGCACGTGGGCGAATAAAAAAAAGAAGACCATAGCCATGATACCAGAAAACCTAAATAGTTTTTGATGCCTAGCCACGTCTTTGCAGGACAAATAACCTGAAAATCGTTAGAAACATTCATCAAAATGTGTCTCTTTGGAGATCTCACTCGGTTTTGAGCAAATCCCCTGAGATTGCCTGTTAAGAAACGAACTTAAAATAAAGAGCTATGGTGCTTGCACTTTCCTTGCATTCTTCAACCTACCTTTGTTGAAGCAACTTTCAACTTATTTATGTTCATGGAAGCATTGGTGAGAAATCCTGTATCGATTGTCAAGCGAATAGTCACCTTCACGTCTTTTCGCGAAATTCTGGTATATGTTTCTTAAGGAGGGATTGCATATTCATCATTTTCGAACCACTTTTCCTGACAATTGTGCTCTATATCTCTCTCTTAAAAATACTGTCGCTTAATGTATTTATTTTAGTTGTTGATGAACATTTAGAAACATAATTAAGAAAACAGGCACAAAGATATCTCTTTTTAAACACACATTGTGTAAAAGGAAGTGCTCTTTGCAAGTTTACGCAAAAACCTGTTTAAAAATAGCGTTATGTTTACTTTGTTTCAACGGAACACCGGCATTCAAAACGTCCAGTTTTGAAGAGAGGTGCAAAAAATGAAGACGATTCGCATTGACTTTTAGCTACAATTCTGACGAAAAATATTTTTCCGGATTTAAATCGACTGTTGACTGCGGTCTTGCAGTACGACTTTCATAAAGACAACTGGGAGTCTAAGAACAAAGCTGGTAGGTCAACCGTGCTCATAAATTCTGGTCGTCAGAAGAAATGGAGTGAAGAGGGTACATATAGCGCCGTTTTGCTTAAACTTCTGATGCAACATATTGTAAAGTATTTTTCATCGAGAGTTGGTTGTGAGCTAGCGGAGCCGCTATCGTGTAAGCTTCTAAAAGAATTTTCGAATTTTTACTTCGAAATTTTATCGATATAACTTTAGCAGTCAACTAAATCGACATCAACGTCATTCTTATAACATAACCACAGTATATTAATGAGTGTGGTAAAATTGCAAATAGGAAATACTGTCCATGGTCTTCTAGCATTGCGATCTTTCATTAACCACACCAATTGTTTGTCAATAATGCTCGCTTACATAATAAAGAACATATTGTTGAAATTCTTTCCCAGCGTCTCGACGAAGCAAGTGAAAACGACGTACATATACGGGGAAAATTCTACTTTCAAATGGGATTTTGACAGGCTACAGTTTTTAAATGTGGTTAAGGGCAATACACGGTGCCTTTCGAAAGTCTTATTAATTATGATGTACTTTCAAAGACGCTGCCAAAAACTTGTCTTTCTTGTACTGAGATAATAGCACACTACATCATCTTCAAATATTACTCTTGAAGGGTGCGTTGATGTCAAATACGAAAAATGCCTATCTGTTTATAAGACGGTTTAAGATAGTGTGCATTGTATTCATAAAGAATCGTTTCCATTAATTTTTGTAAGGTTCCTCATATAAAACATCTACTTTAAAATGAATTTACCCAATATAACATTTTTAATACCATAACCGGGAATGTATGATTTTCCATAAGCGAAATATATACAGCTTGTACTTTTGAAACCTCGGCGGAAATATAACATAATCCTTCTTCGCTCCAAGTTTACGCTAGTTGAATAGAGATGAAAATGGTTGGCAGGTTGACGAGCATTGACAGCATTAAAAGTGTTTTAGCATTACTTGCCTAAGCCTCTGGCCAAAATTCTGGAATAAGGTTTCGATTGAAACAAGGTAACTCATGTAGAATTGTGAAAAACTCGGTGGCCTTAGTAGGATTCGAAACCACGCCAGCAAATGGAAGGCTTTAGTACAGCCAACGCTCTAGCCAACTGTACTACGAGGCCGTAAGTTTAATACCACTTGGGTCAAGTTACCCGCCCAGCCTACTGCTACGTATGAAATCCACCTATTATGATACAGCAAGCTGACTGCCCAAGCAGGTATTTAATAATTATTATATTAATTAATAATAATTAATAATTATTATCTACTTTCAAAGATGCTGCAAAAACGTGTCGTTCTTGTAATGAGTTAAAAGCACACTTAATCATTTTCAAATCTTACGTTTGATGGGCAAGTAGATTTCAAATTTGAAAAAATCCTACCTGTTTATGAGACTTTTTAAGAGAGTGAGCTTTTTTCTTCATAAATAATCGTATCCGTTGATTTAAAAATTTCTGTTCATTTTCGGTCTTGTTATGAACAACGGTCATGCTTACACCATTCAGTCAATAAATGCTCCAACTTTAAAAGAAAAGAACCCTTTACCTTAGTAGCACTAAGCTCCTTGATGTAACCTCAGACGCAATCATAGCTTATAAACAAACCCGGAATCCAGTCTTCGATCTTCACACGTGAAAGTAAATTTGATGTGGCTAGCGATAGCAAATCTCTCGGAAACGGATAATCCGGTGTTCGTGTGTGCCAGCTCTTCAACCAATTTATGGTACTCGATGCAAATAAGTGTTCGCTCAGTCCTCCGATTTCCCTGATAAAGCACTTTCCTTTGCCTATGTAAGCCGGTTTCCTGCTTATTCATGTACTTCACTCAAAGACTATTCCGATACATATAACGGATGACACCCACTGTCATTGGAACACGTTAACACGCACCCTGGAGTTTGTTCACATATGAACTTTCGAAATTAACAGAACTTATTAATACTTATAAAGCCAAACAACAAGAAACGCTCTTTGTGAAGGTGAAATTACATTCTGTTTATTCCATAGAAATTGCATAAACTTGTTATTCTAGAACTGCATCACTGTTTTGATGCCTAAATATCGTAAATTGCCTCGTAATTTGTGCATTAAATTTTTCAAATTAAAAGGCTGACAAACTACAGTGTTATTTCAAAAATGCTCTGAAATATGAGCAACTGGAATTTCTGCTGATAAGATGGGGCCTCTATTCAGAAATGTACAACATGCAAGTGTATGGCTGTAAGGAGGAAGGTTGTGTATTATTTCGGTGGACGCTTGGGTTCGAAGACCAGCAAAGGTGTGTCTTCCAGCACGAACTCTTAGCAGGACAAGATTTTAAGTTGGTGCGCTTACTTGACGGCGAAAATCTTGGAGTACAGACAATTGAGCATTTGCACAGTTGGTCGGTTGTATTTGGTGATGTGCTCTGACCTTTGCACCGGTCAAATTCTACGTCACTATGCCTAAACCGTACGATTACTATTCGCGGCAGTTCAACATTTTGGTTCACAGTTACGTTTTTCAGTTGCCTGAAATGATTAAGCATCCCTTCATGGAGTGGCCGTGATTCCCCTTCCCGTGATGAAGAAGTTGGAGTAAAATCGTTCAAAGAAGGTTGCTATTTCTTGCTGGGAAGGCAGTGCGTGATCGACAAACAACAAGGCAGAATCTGGTGACCTGCGTTTAATTCCTGGATTTTTTATAATTCATATTGTCGTGTTATCGGCAAATAACGAACAATATGCCGCATATTGGCCACTCCAGTTTCCCATACTTTTGATTTTTGCTTCTTATGATAGCCAGCTTAAAAAGGCAGTGTGGGGTCATAACCCAACTCTCCGACAGTACACTTTTTATGTAAACATCAACTTATGAAGGCACCGACTTATCTTAAATGTTCTGGGTTTAGATTAGGCTAATTAAATTCGCATAGATTTGATCATCAGTTTTATGATAAACAGCTCATCAATCGCAAATATTTTTCGTTTATGCCATTGGATGCTGAAGAAAGAATACCAAAAAAATATAATTTCTTAATGCTGCTCTGCAACTGGTCGTGAAGCAGAATGAACTCAATTATATTTCAGCACTGCAAATTATTATGTTCCATAAGTTCCATAAGCAAACCGAACTGCGTTTAATTCCTGGATCTTTTATAATTCATATTGTCGTGTTATCGGCAAATAACGAAAAATATGCCGCATATTGGCCACTCCACTCTCCCATACTTTTGAAGACTCCCACTTAGAAGACGGAAGGGCATTTTTCCTAAACATATCTTCCATGGTTATGACAGAATTGGCAAAATAACGAGGTAATTCCATGGCAAATTTGAAACAAACACGGGCATTGGTTCGTGAGCTATTGTCCTCCATTACGTTCGAAACGATAATCTGGGCAATTTTGTGAGCTGCCATACGACCACAGAGAGTAAATATATCGTTCAGCTAAGATTAATCATACCTGGTTTTTTTTAAAGTGCACTTGCTCGAAACCTTCGGCAACTTTCAATAAATATTTCTGATAAACATATCTTCTGCGAACACAGGACTATATGGATTCTCCCAGAGATGGTGTGACAGCTGGGATCCGAGTGGCCCTTCGCTTTTTGTGTTAGACCACAGTGTGTGGGCCCACGCACTGTCCTATCTCCGGTCTTCTTGACGCTGAATCCATGGAAAATAGACTGCTCATGTGCCGCGTGGTTTACATTTTGAGCAGCAAGAAGACCGTTTTCAATCGAGTCTTTGCCCTGAATCGAACAGTCCACAGACATTAATTGAGTGAAATTATTTGAATCAATTAATTGAATTCTCCTTGGATTTGCCTTAGATACCCTCATTGTTTAACCAGGACAATTCTCCCAATCGAGCAACCTGTAGGAAATCTTGGCCTACCAGTCCAATCCAGTCTCAAACGGCTCTTCTGGGTTTCTAATGACTTTTTGTTCAACCAGTACAGTTTTACATATCGAGCACCCTGCCGGAACTCTTGGCTTGGCCTAAGCCTACCAGTCCAATCTAGCCTCTAACTGCTCGTCAGGGTTTCCGAGGAGTATCTACAAAAGTATGTTATCTAAGCTCGACGAGATTAAGTTTTATGTCTGTGAACTATCTCCTGACATAATGTCACTAACAGAAACCTGGTTGTCCTAACACGTGGACAACCGGGAGGTTACTATGACTGGCTACCAACTGTTTCGACATTACAGGAAAGGGCGTCAAGAATGAGGCGAACTCATCTATTTGAAAAGTGAACTGACAGTTTTAGACAAAGCGGATAAACTGGTGTCTACTTCAGAGGCGATATGGCTATCTGTAAAAGTGTCTAGTTCCTCAAGTCTAGATGTCTTGACAGTCCACCGTCCACCGAGAACAGACCACGTATCCGATGATCAACTGCTAGAGTAGCTTGAAAAATTGCGATACGGTTGGATATCCTGATTATGGGTGATTTTAATGCGCCTCACATCAACTGGAGCTCGGCCTGCGCACATAGCTTTGATCTACCCTATGACGGTTGCCTTCTGAGTAGGACGCTAAAACTACTTCTCACACAGCACGTCACTTTTCCAGGGTGCACGAAGGACAACAGGCCAAGTGTCTGGACCTCATACTCACGAAGTCGCAGGACAGCATCGACTAAGTGTCATGTCTACCGCCGCTAGGTAAAAGTGACAACATTGTACTGCGATGGGAGTACTCGCTACTTTTTATACCAGAAAGATCCACAACAGTCACGAGGAATATATGGCAAGGCGATTCCGGTGGAATGAAGGCCGAACTCATGCGCACTCAGTGGGAACCTTTATTCTTTGGAAACTTAAGCGAGGACTGGGGAATGTTCTGGGACGTACTACACAGGCTTATCGAAAATCACTGTCCGATTGAGAAAGAGGTTAACCATCAGACCGCGATGGCTTACACAGTCTTTAAAAATATAAGTCAACAAAAGCGGAGATAATGGAAAAAATCGCTGATGGACGGAACTCCTGCATCTTAAAAAGGGTACAAAATGCAGATAAATCGGGTCACGGGCCTTATTGTTAGAACAAGACAGGATTTTGAAATGGACCTGCTGAACTGGGCCACCATAATCCCTAAACTGTTTGATGGTTATTTCAGGCAGAATACACGGAACAAGGATCCGATATCCCTGCTGAGGACCACCGAGGGTAAAGACCTTACTGAAGGCGGTGCGATGGCTGAGCATCTTTCGGAATTTTTCCGGTCTGTTTTCACAAAAGAAATGAGATACGATCACCCTACCGATGGCTTTGAAATGGATAAAATATTCAAGACTAATCATTTTACCGAGACAATTGTCCTTAAGGATCTTTTGGGGTTAAAGGAATCTAAGTCACCGGGTCCCGATGAAGTGCCTGCCAAGCTGTTGAAGGAGCTCACGATAGAGTTGGCAAAACCACTCTCTACGCTTTTTCCAAACATCCTTCCAGACCGGAAGTCTACCAGCGGACTGGAAATCCACGTAGATTGCGCCGATTTATAAGGGTGGAATCCGGGTCTCTGCAAACAATTATCGAACGGTCAGCCTAACTTCAGTTTGCTGCAAAATAATGGAAAAAATAATTTAGGAACAACTAATGTAGTTCCTAGAACATAAAAATTTGCTTTCCAAGGTTCAGCATGGTTTCCGTAGAGGTAGATCCTGCGTCAAAAATTTGCTCAACTTTTAAAAACGTTCGACTGAGACGATCGATAGAGGAAATACGGTGCACACCCCGGGATACACATCACCTACCGGATGGATTGCCAACTGCTCAATCAACGGTGGATACACTTTGTGTCTTCTGTATTCACAACTTATATCCACGAACTGCTCTTCGAGGAAATCTGCGTACTAAACGAAACGTTATAAGGGAACATGCAAAGGAGCATGTACCTCTTTGAATTCGTTTGTGGCAACTTTTGTAAGACCATCAACACGATACAATGATGGTCATGTGTCAGTCGCCCAACCAACGCCGCGTAAAATGCATCTTGCATCAAAGTCGGTGACAACCAACTAAAGGCTATGGACACCTTCACCTTCCCTTGCAGAATCCTCTCACACAGCACCAAAATAAACGATGTGGTCAACCACAGGACATCCACACCCAGCCAAGCCTTTAGTTGCCTGCAGTTCATCGTTTGAAATCGGCACGGTGTCCATCTCAGCAGGAACATCAAGTGGTTCAGCACCGACGCTGTTGTATGAAGCGCAGACATTTACGTTGCAGTAGAAGCAGGCGCGGAAGCTCAGCCACTTCCATCTCAGCTGTCTCCGCAGAACACTCAAGCTGAGATGGCAAGACAGGCTTCCGAGTACACAAGTGCTGGAACGGACAGACCTCATCAGCATCTACGCACAGTTGAATCAACTAAACGTACGCTGGGCAGGCGAACTTATGAGAATTTGGGAAGAGCGATTTCCCAAATGACTCCTCTATGGAGATGTGGCCGGAGGTTCTCGTCAAATAGTGGATCTATTAAGAAACAACAAATGCAAATGCAGATAAACCCGACAGCCCAGGAGAAACTTAGTCATAGATTCTCACGTCTAGTGCCTAAATTACTACGCGGCCTGTAGAACCACCAAACGAAGGGACATTGTATTTCTGTGAAATTCCAATGAGGAACATGCTTGAAGCATATTTGGAAACACATTCTCATATGTTAAGCCATTCCATGCTGTTCCGTGAAGAGAAAGATTCCAAATCCTATGCTGAACTCACGCAGGATTTGTGAGTGGGGATGGTCTGGCGATTGCTATTATAATATCATCATATCGTTAACACCTTATAGTGTGCTTAAGTAACGTGAGATACGGGTATTGGACTGAAAACAGCTCTTAGGTGAACCTCAAGCAATGTTTTTACAGGCAACCGAACATGTGCCTCCGAGAGTAGACTGCCACAACCTTGTTCGCCCCTTAGCCTCCCACACAGCAGTTGTTTGCTCTAGCAAAGTCAATTTTGGATTCAATTGGATGCGGCGTCTGCCCTGGCGCGTAGCTTCTATACTACGCCTAGCATACACTTCGTATAATGCGGCAGACATTTGAAGCCAATTTAGAACGCGCATTTGCAAACCACAACGACCAATATCTGTGCACTTTTTGGGACTTCATAGCACTTTCTTTGCAGTTTTTATGCGCTTGTATGCTCGGAGAGGGTAAGTCCTGTTAATTGACAAACAATCGGACCTACTTTGCCGTCCGTTCGCAATTTCATAACATAGGCAGACACATTTATTTTACAAACAAGTACTCTCTCTTTGCCTCATTGCAACTGCTCACCTGGAAAGCGGGGTGGATGCTGATGATAGTGGCGAATTTGTCTCACCGAGGAGACAGGCGGAGGTTCATTAGGTGATAGTTAATGCTCTGCATATCAGAGCAGCCCTGTTTCAGTTTATAATAAGAAACAGTGGATTAAGTGGATTCTCCGGAGATGGTGTGAGTCGTATGCCCTGAGCTGCCAGGAATTATCGTTCTTTTTTAGACAATCCGAGGAGAAGCCGACTGGAACGGAGAATGGTCCTGGTCGCGCTGGAACTGGCACGCTTCGAAGTGCTAATCGCTGAAAACGGATTCTCTGACTAAGACCAACTGCAAGAGGTGTGTGCTCATTAACATTCTCGTGGATCGGTCGACCACAAACAGAACAACATGATGTAACCGTCACCTTTGACATCTAAACCGGCATCTTTGGATGCCTGCCCTGTCTGCCGCATAGCATTACTTAATACCTGACGAGCTTCCGCCTATCTCTTTGGTGAGAAAAATTCACCACTGGCATCAGCATCCATCCGCCTCCGAGGAAAATAAATTTTTTTCCGACAATCTGCACGACATCCTCATGAATGTGACGAAAGCGGATATACTACTTGACCTTCGTGACTTCAAAGGTCAGGTCAACACAGAAAATGCTTCTTGGAGAACTAGTCTAGTCCACCACCCTTTATGTATTCGACCGCGGACATAGTCAGTACCAAGACTGGTTCATTAAAAAGGAGGCATCTATCAGCAAGCTGGAAGAACCGGCTTCACAAAATCTACGTTGACTGCCCTATAGACACAAACAAGGCAGCCTACTAACAAAGTCGCCACCATGTGTAGCAGCGGCTGCAGCAAATTCAGGACGCCCTGCCAATGGACGACTTCCGTGAAAAAAGTTACGGTATACACATCGCCTACTGGAGCGATTGCCAACTGCTCAAAAGCTCGTTTAAAAGGTAAAATACTTAGAAGACTGGCATATTCCAAGACTATGCTGTAGTTAAAATAATATTAAAGAAATCGTCTCGAAACAAAAAGGCATTTCAGAGATTTTTCAAATAGTTCGTGATATAGAAAATCTACTGCACTTCCAAAAGACTTTAAATAGACGCGACGGACAGCTTATTTACGCTAAATACGAAATTGCTTAACTGTTACCCGTATGATTAAGACTTGAATATGCACAGTTAAAAAAGACTCAAAATATTTATTTTACAGTTCTTATAGTGGGCACTGGCACCCAGCCATGGCTGAGAATGACAGTGGCGGCAACTGCTAGTGGGGCATTTTCTGTTGCTATCCCATTCGCATGTGTTGCAGTACCCTTGCGGAGTCGGGGAAAATGTTGCGTAGGGAGAGGGGCAGAAGGGCGTATAGAAGTTGCACATGGGCAGCCGCGACTATCAGACGCACATGCCCGTGTCCAAGTAGACGTCCGTCACGTGGATAGAGGTCAGCGTGTCTGGAGGCGCTCACTGTGTCCGCGAATGGCCTTGAGACGGTGGGCCTTAAACTAGGACATCGGACACAGCAATTTCGGCTGTCGGCTACAACACTTCTACATTGGAGATGCAGCAATGAAAACGGTCTACAATGTCCACGAGGAAAGTACGCTGGCACTGGTAGACAAACACTTGTGTGGGGGAGCCTAGACACTGTGTACTTCTTTAACCGAAATGAATGTCTCCAGACAACCTAGTCTCAAGTTATAGGACGAAAGTTTCAATATATTCCCAGAAAATTGACCTTTTGGGCGTCAACGAGTCCTCGCACAAATTTGACCTGGTAAGAAAATAAAATCCTAGTCGAGAAGAAAATTTTACAGCTCTTTTTTGGCTGGTAGATAGCAGGCAACGTTTAATTGGTGGTCGAGTAATGCATAAATTAGAAACGGTGGAGCATATCACAGAGACTGCTTTTGGGAACAGACATGCAACACATTTGGTTGTTATGTTGGTCCTATGTTTTGCTATTTGTGCATTTCTCACACGGCTGTAACAACGGAGAAGGTACGTCATTATCTGTTCAATCATTTTATACTCTAGCGCCCAGTTCTTTCTCACTTTCGCTAAATAATTAGCCCCAGTCATTAAAAATGGAGGATGAGATATGGTTTTCTGAGCTTCCATTAGAATCCCAAGAATAAAAAATTTGCGGTCACCAAGGGATAAGCTTCTAATTGTTTTTTTTAACAGTAAGGGCATTTTGCATATTCACGCGATTTCATTAAGCAAAATGAAATTGACTGAGACGGAAGGCTGTTTGTATAATATTCCTTTGTTTAGCTGAAATCAATAACGAAAACAACAACTTATAAAACGTGTATTTAATTATATCTCCATTTCTTGGTTGGCCGTCTAGGTATGCAATCTATTGAGGAGGTTGAATGCAGAGACGAGTTCTTCGATACGGCCATAAATGCTTTGAATGCAGAACTGAGTTACTTTCACGCTTATTCAAAGGATTCCCATTAAAATTTCAGTTAAAAAAAACGACACCATTGGGATGTTGTATCAAGTCGACTCTTCATAACTTGGACGAACACTTCTGCTCAGATGTGGTTTTGCTGGCAAAAATATTTGTCAAATACGTACGTCCTGTCATACATTTTCGATGATTTTTAAATCTAGAGCAGTCAATTTAGAATTGGCATTTAGATCCTATGCGGTGCAGTCAAATATTTGAGTATATTGCAATCATAATTTCTGAGTTTTTGCAGCGCAAAAATATGTACAATAACGATTTCGAGACGGAAGAAAAGACGATGGCAACAGTATTAACAAATTTTTGGGGCATTCGAAATCCCAACAGTTTGGAGAACAACTGCACAGTCGAATTCTTCATGGGCACAATACTTACTGAATTTGTGATCACAAAATTGAAGCTACCTACAGGCATTCTGTATCCAAACGATTTGGAATTTCTACTGCAGAGAATTCTTCGATTCATGAACAACTACATGCCCATACCTTGTTAAGACTTCCAGTGAAACCTGACGGTACAAACATAAAAACCTTTAAATATACTGTCAATTAGATGTTTACTCGTTTTACATGTATGCATCTGGCCGTTCTTACACACAAAAATGACTTATTAAAATCGTCATGTTGAAGATAAGTAGTTATTATCAGTTTCCTCAAACTGAACTCCATGCAAAAATGTCGGTTATTTCAGCTTTCGTTAACTTTTTTGACAAAATATCGCGCACGAATGTTCCAATTCAAAATCTAAAGGTATTCTATGGAATGCAGGTTTCTTTTTGGGATAATTATCTATTTCAATCGATCAATGTTTCGGGTCAACACTGTTTCAAAGAACGTTGCGTAGTGCGTGGTTAAAGAGAAGGGATGACTTTTAAGCCCTTTTTAGAAGGTAACCCTAAATAAAATCACTGTTCATTTACCATAATTTGTAGTGCCAAAATATCATATAGTTCATTTTGCCTCACAATTAGTTCCGGAGCATAATCAAGAAACTATATATTTTTAATATACTTTCTTAAACATCCAACAGCATTAGAGAAAAACATAAGCGATTGATGAGCGGTTCATCATAAAACTATAGACCAAAACTATGCGAAGTTAAAAAGGCTCAATAGAGCTAAGCCTACTTATGTATGATTCCCAGATTTAAACATTTCAGATAGGGTGGTGCCTTTTTAATTTAATGTTTACGTAAAAGTGTTCTGTCGGAGAGAGTAGTGTTATGACTCAGCACTGTCTTCTTAAGCTGGCTATCGTAAGAAGCAAAAATCAAATTATGGCCACCTTTAGTGGCCATTTTGTGGCTTATTAACCGTCATTTGCCGATCACACGACATTATGAGTTATATAGGATCTAGGAATTCAAAGCAGGTCGGTTGCTAATAAAGCTTAACAATGTACAGGGTTCGTTTAATGTCAGTTAGAATGTACAAACATAAACCCAAAGAGAGAGTGCAAAATCAATTGACGTACTTATCCCAGCATTTGTTGTACTGTTCTATATTTCTTCGAGGGAAGTGATTACCTGTTGCTAAGTGATCACCGACATTATCTCCAGGTCCTGCAGTGTTGTATGTAGATCAGATATTTCCTTCCCAGCAAGCAATTGCGACCCTTTTTATGATTACAATCCAGTTTCTTCATCAAGGGGAGGCGAACCACTGCCACTACATGAAGGGATGCTTAATCATGCCAGGCAACTGCAAAACGTAACTGCGAACCAAAATGTTGAACTACCGCAAAGAGTTATCGTACGGTTTGATCATTCTGTCGTAGAATTTGACCGGTGCAAAGGTCAGAGCACAATAACCAAATACAGCCAACCAACTGTGCAAATGCTCAATTGTCTGTACTCCAAGGTTTTCGCCGTCAAGTAAGCGCACCAACTTCAAATCTTGTCCGGCTAAGAGTTCGTGCTAGAAGACACACCTTTGCTGGTCTTCGCACCCAAGCGTCCGCCGAAATAATACACAACCTTCCTCCTTACAGCCATACACTCGCATGTTGTACATTTCTGAATAGAGGCCACATTTAATCAGCAGACATTCCAGTTGCTCATATTTCAGAGCATTTTTGAAATAACACTGTAGTTTGTCAGCCTTTTAATTTGAAAAATTTAATGCACAAATTACGAGGCAATTTACGATATTTAGGCATCAAAACAGTGATGCAGTTCTAGAATAACAAGTTTATGCAATTTCTATGGAATAAACAGAATGTAATTTCACCTTCACAAAGAGCGTTTCTTGTTGTTTGGCTTTATAAGTATTAATAAGTTCTGTTAATTTCGAAAGTTCATATGTGAACAAATTCCAGGGTGCGTGTTAACGTGTTCCAATGACAATGGGTGTCATCCGTGATATGTATCGGAATAGTCTTTGAGTGAAGTACATGAATAAGCAGGAAACCGGCTTACATAGGCAAAGGAAAGGGCTTTATCACGGGAAATCGGACGACTGAGCGAACAAACATATGCATCGAGTACCATAAATTGGTTGAACAGCTGGCACACATGGTCACCGGATTATCCGTTTCCGAGAGATTTGCTATCGCTAGCAACATCAAAGTTACTTTCACGTGTGAAGATCGAAGACTGGATTCCGGGTTTGTTTATTAGCTATGATTGCGCCTGAGGTTTACATCAAGGAGCTTAGTGCTATTAAGGTAAAAGGTTCTTTTCTTTTAAAGTTGGAGCATTTATTGACTGAATGGTGTAAGCATGACCGTTGTTCATAACAAGACCGAAAATGAACAGAAATTTTTAAATCAACGGATACGATTATTTATGAAGAAAAAAGCTCACTCTCTTAAAAAGTCTCATAAACAGGTAGGATTTTTTCTAATTTTGAAATCTACTTGCCCATCAATCCACGTTTTTGTATCATACAGCAAGGAGAGAATTTCAGACGCAGATACGCAAGTCTGTTTGTGCGTCTAGGAACTAGATTTTTGCAAATACATAGTTATAAAGAAAGTGGATAGTCCGGGGTTGTTAATCGTCAACTGCAAGCCTTACCTGGTTACCTGCAGTAAACAAATACGCTGACCGAATGACATACAAATATCTTTAAAGGCACCGTCCACTGCCCCCAATCACATTGAAAACAGTAGCCTATCAAAAACCTTATTTTGGACTGGACTTTTCCTCGTGTCTGTACGTCTATTTTACTTGCATTATCAAGACGCTGGGAAATTTCTTTGCACAAATGTTCTCTTTTATTTAACTGGACATTTCACAGTAAAAATTGCCATGGTTAACAAAAGATCGCATGGCTAGATGATCATGGACAGTATTGCCCAGTTGCATGTCTTGTTCACTCATTTATCAACGGTGGTAATGTGATAAGAATGACATTGATGTCGAATTAGTTCACTGCCAAATGAATAAGAAAAACTTTCGAAATTCATATTCTTAAAATACCTGAAGAGCTTACAGGATAGCGGCACTGCTAGCTCACAACTCACTGTCGATGGAGAATCCGTTACAGTATTTTGCATTTGAAGTGTTATAAAAACGGCGTTTAGGTAGCATTCTACACTCAATTTCTTCCGACAAAAAATGTTGTAAGCATGGTTGAGCTGATGTCAATGTTCTATGGAATTTCATGTGGTCGACGAATGAATCGAAGATTTGGAAAAGGCTCCCAGGTGCCCTTAAAAATTGGAAGAGGTCATCGTTGACGCAGAACTGTCCTAAAGTTTTTCATCTCCTTATAGGTGACCTCGTTAGGAGGAGTCAGTGTCGGCCATAGGCAGCATTTGTTTGTATATAGATGGTGACATGTAATAGCGAGTTATGAAACATGATAGTACAGCATAAATATTTGTGTCGTAATTGTTCACCAATCGAAAATTTGTTAGAGTGGGGGCTGCGTCACAGCGTCTTTGGCGAGTGTTTCTGTGGGTGGAACTTGAAGTTGGGGGAATTGTTTGGCTTATCTTGACTTGCGGAGAATAAAACTGAAATTAATGCGCTTGTGCAAGTACACGCAAGCGTTGGGCACCATTATAATGGGCATCATGAGAACGGCCACTAAACTTCTGACTTTATATTTAAACTTTCTTCAAAGCTGCATTTACTTTGTAGAATAATAGTTCGCTCCATTACATTAGGTGGTTCCAATGGTAACAAAGGAGTGCTCGTTGATGAAAAGACTTTTAAAGTCAGCTTTCGTGGATAGAATATTCCACATAATACTGGATCTATCACTTTCAAGCCAAATTAGTGTTGATAATTGTTGGTAAATTAGTTTCAAATATTATTGGCCCCTTGGTTGAGTATATATTACCTATAAACAAGAAGTCATTTGTACAAAACTATGCTATTTTAATCGAGTTCAAATCCTGAAATAAAAATTCATAAAAAATGTTCTCTTTGGCAATGACTTCTGCGATTGGCTTTGCTATGTGACCAAAGTTTTCAAACACAAGTGGGTCAAAGGACTTATTAACATTTGCCAAAATTCTCTACTAATTTATTGTGCCTAGTAATCATCTGGTGCATTCTATATTGATTGCTTAGGAAATCCTGCTTGGGCAGTCAGCTTGCTGTATCAGAATTAGGGGATTCCATACGTAGCAGTAGGCTGGGCGGGTAACTTGACCCAAGTGTAATTAAACTTACGGCTTCCGGTGGGGGCTTGTAGCTCAGTTGGCTAGAGCGTTGGCTGTACTAAAGCCTTCCCCTTGCTGGCGTGGGTTCGAATCCTACTAAGGCCACCGAGTTTTTCACAATTCTACATGAGTTACCTTGTTTCAATCGAAACCTTATTCCAGAATTTTGGCCAGAGGCTTAGGCAAGTAATGCTAAAACACTTTTAATGCTGTCAATGCTCGTCAACCTGCCAACCATTTTCATATCTATTCAACTAGCGTAAACTTGGAGCGAAGAAGGATTATGTTATATTTCCGCCGAGGTTTCAAAAGTACAAGCTGTATATATTTCGCTTATGGAAAATCATACATTCCCGGTTAAGGTATTAAAAAATGTTATATTGGGTAAATACATTTTAAAGTAGATGTTTTCTATGAGGAACCTTAATAAATTAACGGATACAATTATTTAAGAATACAATGCACACTATCTTAAACTGTCTCATAAACAGATTGATATTTTTCTAATTTGACATCAACGCACCCTTCATGAGTAATATTTGAAGATGATGTAGTGTGCTATTATCTCAGTACAAGAAAGACTAGGTTTTGGCAGCATATTTAAAAGTAAATCATAATTAATAAGGCTTTCGAAAGTAATGAGAATAAATCATATTATGTAAACGAAATTTTGTTACAGAATAATTTGAATGCAGACGGGCAAAAAAAACGTTATATGAAAGTATGCCTCCCGAGATAACTGAAATATTTTCCCGTTATGCTGCGCGTTAACGAGTTTTACAATCCTACTCACGCATTCTTTTCTTCTCCAAAACACACTTTATTTAATGTTACAGTTTATTTTTATGTTAGGGTTAGTCTTAAAACAAAGAACAAAATTTACCATGCGGCCACTGATTTTCAGCTGTTGGTACGATTCCTTTTCCCTTGTCGTGTTTAGGAGGCCATTTAAGGCATCCTACCTCTGCTTAGATATGCAGCGTCCTCTTATTAAGCAATTCTGTTAAAACAATGAATTTTTTTATCATCAATTGTTTCATAAGAAAAAAGAAGAAGATCGCTAAAGTAATTCCCAGATATCAAACCCCCTTCCACTGAGAAGACGACAGACGTGAAGTAGGCGTCTGGACAAACGGGAGATGTCAGTTATCGTAAAGGTTAGCTAAAGGTTAGCTTATTCAGTCTAGCTCTGCTCACTTGGCATTGCCTTTGAAGATCTTATAATTTTAAGCGGTCAATGCACGTTTTTGTACCTCGTAGCAACGAGAGAATTTCAGACGCAGATACGCAAGTCTGCAAATGTGCCTTTGAAGTAGATTTGGCAAAGACATAGTTAAAAAGAAAAGAATACGCCTGTACGTTAACCAATTTTACAAGCTTACTTGAGTAACCTTTTTTAATCGAAAACTTTTTCAAGAATTTTGGCTAACATTTCAGTAAGTAGCATTACTAACCAGTGGCATGAGGCAGGGAATGCTGCAACACTGTTAATGCTGTTAATGCTCTCCCACCTGCCAACCATTTTCATTTCTATTGAAATGGTGTGAGCTTGGAGCGAAGAAGGTTTATGATCTACTTCCGCCCAGGATTCCAAACTCCAAGCTGCTGCTGGAAAATCAAACATTCCTTTATTGTATTAAAAATATGTTGTAAAAGGTTCATATATTTTTAGGTGGAGGTGCTCCATGTGCTGTGCTTGACAAGGAACATTTATAAATGGAAGGTTACGATTCCTCAAGAATGCAAACTCACTATCATAAAACATATCATAAATAGAGAGGATTTTTTTCAAATTTGACATCTTCTCGCCCTTCCCGGGTATAATTTGAAGAGCATGTAGTGTACTATTAACTCAGTACAAGAAAGGCCAGTGTTGGCATGGCTCCGTTATAGAACATAATAATTTATTAGGCAATCATAAGCAATGAAAATAATTCATACTATTGAAACGACCGTTTTTTACAGAAATTGGTGAATGCAGACGGGCGAAAAAGCAGGCCACACCGAGGTGACTGACGTTTTACAGAATGTTGTGAATGCAGTCTGGTGAAAACAATGTTGCTCGAAAGTAGGCATCCCTAGGTGACTGAAATATTTGCCAATTATGCTGCATGTTAAAGAGTATTACAATCCTACTTAAGCATTCTTTTCTACTCCAAAACACACTTATATTAATGTTGCAGTTTATTTCTGACTTAAAACTAATAAACGGCCATATTTATCCTTCCCAATATTTACGATGAGGCCACTGATTTTTAACTTTTGGTACGATTCCTTTTCCATTGTCGTGTTTAGGGGGCCCTTAAAGACATCCTTACCCTTGCTTAGATATGCAGCATCCTCTAAATTTCTAATTACGAATAACATTGAATTTTTTCAATTTAGTTTCTTAAGTAAGAAAAAAGAAGAAGATCGCTAAAGTAATTTCCAGATATCAAACCGTTCTCCACTGAGAAGACGACAGACGTGAAGTAGGCATCTGATCAAACAGGAGATGTCAGTTATCACAAAGGTTAGCTTATTCAGTCTAGCTCTGCGCACGTGGCAATGCCTTAAAGATCTTTTAATTTTAAGCGGTCAATTCATGTTTTAGTATCATGCCGCAAGTCTGCTTGTGTGCCATTGAATTAGATTTTTGCAAAGACATAGTTATAAAGAAAGTAGATAGTCCGGGGGTGTAAATCCTCAACTGCAATCCTTGCCTGGCATCCTACAGTAAACACATAGGTTGACCGAATGACATAAAAATAACTTCAAAGGCACCGTCCACTGCCCCCTATCACATTAAAAACTGAAGCCTGTCAAAAAACCTTATTTTAAACTGGAATTGTTTTTCTTGTCTGTACGTTTATTTCACTCGCATCGTCAACCCGAAACAAACACCAAACAACTCGAAAACAAAGGCACAGTCCGTCTTCTCAGTGCCGACGGCCGGACGCTACTCACTGAGAAGACGCAAATCCTAACGCGATGGACAAAACATTTCCAAAGCGTTCTCAACGAGCCCTGCACCATCTCCGACGCCCCCATCGATCACCTGCCTGAAGTGCAACTGAACGCCGACCTTGGTCTCCCGCTCTCCCTCCAAGAAACCATCAGATCCGTTCAGCAACTCTCCAGCGGGAAAACACTAGGCTCGGATGCGATCCCTACTGAGATTTACAAGCGTGGCGGACCCCAACTGATGAACCGACTCACAGTGCTCTTCCGGGAGATGTGGCACCAAGGGCAAGTCCCTCAGGATTTCAAAGGCGCAACCATTGTCCACCTCTACAAAAAGAAAGGGAACCGCCAACTCTGCGACAACCACCGAGGAATCTTGCTGTTGAACATCGCTGGAACGATCTTCGCTCGCATTCTCTTCAGTCGCCTGAACGCTCACCTGGAGCAAGGACTGCTTCCGGAAAGCCCATGTGGCTTCCGATGACATCGAAGAACAATCGACATGATTTTCGCCGCTCGCAAGCCGCAAGAGAAAAGCCAGGAGATGTGGGCTCACCTCTACACTACCTTCGTGCATATGACGAAAGCCGTTGACACGGTGAATCGCGACGGGCTGTGGAAAATCATGCAGAAATTCGGCTGTCCTGAACGTTTCTACGCATATGGTACGTCAGCTTTACGACGGGATGATGGCGCGCATTGCTGACAACGGGACAGTATCCGAAGCATTCGCAGTGACCAACGGAGTAAAACAAGTCTGCATCATTGCACTTTGGTCTCATGTTTTCTGCTATGCTAACGGATGCCTCCCGTGAAGAACGCCTCGGGATCTGCATCGCCTACCGGATGGACGGCCATTTCCTCAACCAACGACGGATGCACTTCCACTCGCGTGTCTCCAAAGTCACCATCCATGAACTTCTCTTCGCTGACGAATGCGTACTTAATGCGACGACAGAAGAGGAAATGCAAAGGATCATGGTCCTCTTCGCTGCCACCTATGACAACTTCGGACTTCGCATCAACACTGAGAAAACGGTTTTGATGCATCAGCCGCCACCCAAAACCGTCTACACCGCAGCTAACATCAATGTCAATGGTTCCGAAATGAAATCAGTGGTTACGTTCACGTACCTGGGCAACAATTTATCCCACAGCACCAAAGTTGACGATGAGATCGCTTATTAAATCGCCATGCCAGCCAAGCTTTTGGACGCACGCAAAACGTGGTCTGGAATCGACATGGTCTCCACCCCAGCACTAAACTCAAGATGTACAAAGCTGTCATTTTGCGAACGCTGCTGTATGGAGCGGAGACGGAAGATCTACGAAAAACAGGCACGGAAGCTCAACCACTTCCACCTCAGCTGCCTTCGCGGAATACTTAAGCTGACATGGCAGGACAGGATACCGAAACGGAAGTTTTGGAATGAACAGGCCTTCCTAGTATTTATGCTTAGCTGAAACAACTGCAAGAGCACTGGAGTGGCCACCTTGTGAGGATGAACAAAGAACGAATACCCAAACGACTCTTCTATTGAGATGTCATCATGGGTTCTCGTCAACAAGGTGTCAACTAAGACGCTACAGGGACACACTGAAGACTTCTCTGAAGCAATTGCCCTCACTGTCATCGCACATTCACTCATCGCATGGGTCTATTCGGTCACATGTGCATCCATTACAGCGAAATTCACTGCAATGCCGACAAAACCAATACCCCTTGCACACCCTCCGCTTCTGCTATCCATACCGGCACTGCCACCCCACTACCGCAAATGACCTCCTCCAAAGTCTCCCGAGTACTCCTGCCACCACTGTACCCGTAACTTCAACTTACGCATCGGCCTGATTGGTCACCTGCAAATCCATCGCACGGAGGCTGGTTCAACATTTCATGGGCCTCTGACAAACAGTCAATGCGCCCACCTCCACTGCTGTCACTGCACCCGCACATTTTCACACCACATGGACCTATTAGGACATATGTGTCTCCACGACAACCTGCGTTAAACCATCGGAGGCTAAACCATATCAACGCACACTACCTACACCAATACATTAACAACACCGTCATCATCATCCTAGAAATCGTGGTGTGGTGGTTTTGTCCATGGGCGGATTCGGCTGCGCCAGCCACCGTGATGGCACCGGGCTCAGATGGGGGAGGAGAGAGTGTGGTAACAATACGCGGCGTGAGTTGGAAGGTCGCCAACTGACAATTACACTTCGACCTCGCAGTCCGTCCAATGTGTGTTGTGTAGAGTGGCTGACTGGTGGTCTGAGAGTCAGGCTGCGATGGGTCTATCTTAACGTGATCTCTGGCTATCTCACACGTGAGAGATGAAAGCCATTCAATTCCCTGTTGTGTGAAATCTTAGTGCTTCTGTTTGTGGGGCCAGGTCGTGTACGTAGCACACGTAGACGAGGTCATCAGCAGCTGTGCCCACTTCCGCTTCAGACAATTGATAGGCCCGGACGGTGGTCTGAGTGTGGGGGTGGGGTAGAGAGTGATGTCAACGGATCAGCCCGTTTTCTTCACGTTTAACAATCTGACGCACTTGAAACTATCACGGTGTTCTTAAAACCGTGGCTTTGAAGGTTGCCAAATGAAGGTATAACTCGGACCGCCTGGTCAGCCCAATTGTGTGTTTTGTGTACATTGGCTGACTGGCGTACTGAGAGTCCGGCTGCAATGGCTCATTCTTAATATGGCCTTTATGGCACTCCCACTATGTGGGATCAGGTGTGTTGGTACGCCCAGGGGCTGCTCCGGCCGCTCCAGCCACCTGCACCTTCTCCCATCTCCAGTCTTCTTGACTCTGCCATAACACCGGTTTCAGCTGGAGGAGTAGGAGAGAGTGCGGTAGATGCAGCGCAAGGCTTCTATCACTTAAATCTAATCTACGCGCGTGACATCGTCCCTGCACCACTGTTACGTGGAGCATACGGTGGACATCGTCGGACTACGACGGCCAAACTGTCTGGGTCCTATGGCGAGGGTGACATGTCATAGAGTAGGCGGCTCAGGCAAATTGGATTGTTCTCTCACTAAACCAATTTGTGTCCCATATTGGAGTTCGGCAGTCGTGTGGGACCACTGATGAGCTTTATCTTTTGAATGGAGGAGTCTGGAGAAGGTGCCCTAAATACTTGGTGGTTCACAGGAATTCCGCAGGAGACCAGGGTTCGCAGACTGCCCGATTTGGTCTAGACAATCCGATGAGTAGTTGATAGGAACGTAGAACGGCATTCAATACTCGGAAACTGGCGCAGTACGAGGTGTAAATCGCCAAAAGTTGCGAAACCCGATTCATTATCCTGTGCACATGGTGGCTCTAGAAAATCCGTCTCGGCTTTGTGCTGTCGCGTTAGCTTAAACTGCAATTAGACCGTAGCCAATACCAAGAGGTGTTTGATGACTGTTGAGAGGATATTAAAATACGGTAAAGAAGGATGTGAGATTGGGTTGAAATAAGTCGGCCGTCGGACAGAGAAAAATCCCCGGCATCGGGATAGGTGGTCTCGTGACAGGCATGGCTCTATCCATGTGCTTTGGTTCAGATTATGTCTGGGTCGACGTTTAAGTTGATTTTTGTTAGTTATGCTTGGCCGAGAAGCCGTCAGTGATCAGTTCGTGTGTGCGAATACGCGCAAAATAAGTACTGTTATAACGGGCACCGTGACAGGGGCCCTGCACTATCAACTTGATATTAAAAACCACCTGCAAATTCGCATTTCCTATGTCGAATAAAAGCCTTTGCTAGTACATTACCCAGTATAACAGGCGTGTCCATTCATAAGAGGAATATTCCAGTTAGCCCAGTTTGTCTGATTTTGGCAGACTGCCGTGCATTGATTATATTCAATAGTGCTACAACTTTCATTGTTATACCTATATTTTCGTGCTGGTTTTATGAATGTTATTTAGGTACTGACTGGCGTTCTGTGTATCTCTGATAGACAAAAAATGTAAATATAGTGTTAAATGTATATCCCGTGCATTGATTCAAGCTAATGGAGGTGAAGGTAGGCCTTGATTGAAGTCTTTGTTGAAAATCTATTTAAGCCGTCATTGACTGTTCATTTTCACTTGACTTTAACTTGGCCTGGACTGTCGGATGCAAAAACAGTTTGCGTGAGCATGGAGAGTCGATTGCGCCAGCCCATATCTCATGTCACTTAACCACACTTTGAAGTGTCAACAATATGATGATATTAGAATAGCAACCTTCAGACAGTCCCCACTCACGGGCGCTGTGCGAGTTCCGCATATGATTAGGAATGTCTTTCCCCTTCACTGAACAACATGGAATGCCTTAACACATGAGAATGTGTTTCCAAGTATTCTTCAAGCGAGTTCCTCGTTAAAATTTCAAAAAAATAGAATGTCCCTTCATTAGGTGGTTCTACAGGCGAGTGAGCGGTTAATCACGTGTCATGAAGCTGGCGGACGATGTGCGTGAATCTCTCAGGGCAGCCGAATTGCAAGATGACGTTCCACAGTCCGTCGCGATTTTCCTTGTCAAAGGCTTTCTTCAGATCCACGAAGGTATGGTATAGGTGAGTTCACATCTCTTGACATTTCTCTTGTAGCTGGCAGGCGCAAATATCGTATCGGTTGTTCTGCGATGTCGAGTGAAGCCACATTGGCTTTCCGAGAGCCGGCCCTGCTCTAGGTGACGTTCAGACGATTGAGAAGGAAACTGACGGGATCTTCCCGGCAATGTTGAGCAACGTGATACCTCTGTGAATATCACAGAGTTGCCGGTTCCCCTTCCTTTTGTAGAGATGGATGACGGTCGCGTCTTTGAAATCCTGAGGAACTTTTCTTACGCACCACATATCCGGGAAGAGTGTTGTGAGTTCTGCCATCAGCCGGGGCCCACCGTGCTTGTAGACTTCCGGTGGGATTGCGTCGGATCCCAGTTCTTCACCGCTGGAAATCTACTGTACGGCCTGAATGGTTTCTGGTAGGGAAGGCGGCTGATCCAGGTCATTGTTCATGTCCACTTGAGGGAGCCGGTCAATGGCAGCATCAGAGATGGCTGATGAGCAATTAAGGACACTTCTGCACTGTCAACTTGATATTGAAAACCACTTGCAAATCCACATTTCCTGTGAAGAATAAGAGCCTTCGCTAGTACACTACCTAGTTCGGTCTGTATAACAGGCATGTCCATTCATAAGTGTAATAGCTCAGTTAGCCCACCACCGTGCAATAAATATATTCATTAGTATTAAAACTTTCATTTTGAAGCCTAGCTTGTCCTGCTGGTCGGTTGACAATTATTTAGGTCCTGACTGGCGTTCTGCGGATCTCTGACAGACCACTTTAAGTAGACATAGCGTTAAACGTATGTTCTGTGCATCGATTAAAGCTAATGGGGATGAAGGTTGGCCTTGGTTGACTGTTCATTCTGCCTTGACTTTGACTTGGCCTCCAAAAAGGTTTACGGGACACGATATGAGCATGGAGAGTCAATTGAGCCAGCTGAGTTCCAAAACTTTATTGCCAGCTCTCTAAGGCGTGTTTCTGTCCTTTTGCAAAGAGTTCTAATACAGGTGCGTTTGTGGCATAATGGATACACATTGGAGAATCTTTCTATTTTGTGTTTATTTAACCTTTACTCTATATTCTTTTTGTTGGGCAATGCATTTCATCTCTATACCTCAAAATTCTAGATCAGCATCGTTTATAGCGCATTCGTTACAATAAAACGTATCGACGTGTTAACACGTAGAGACACCGTTCGTCATCCATGTTATCGATATCTAATTAACTAAGGCAGAAAGAAGTCACTTAGTCGTTGTGATTCCTGGACGAATAGAGTATACAAAGGTCAGATGATTGCTTTGCAGAAGGAAGGGAGCGCACCCTCCTCTTCAAAAGCAAGCACGCCCTTGTGAAGGGCATGTCTTCCACTGACCAGCGTGGAGATGACAATCTCATTTTTATTTTTAAAACGATATATTTTTCTTGAACAAAAATAAGCCTTTCGTTTTCCCATTAATGGAACAATTTTATTTGTTTATTGATTAAATTGAGAAAAGTTGTTTCCCATGATGTGTCCCGCTTTAGGCCCCAGTCCTTTAACTTCAATTGGTTATTTAGTAGGGTTGCGCACCAGCTGCCGCAATCTCTCTTTCCTTCCAAACACACCTCACTCTGGTGTTAAGACAGGGTCAGGAACTCAAGAGGTGGATCAGGCGACGTGACCGACAACACTAAGCAGCCCATCTGCTCGGGCCACATACACGCCTGGCCCGCGCACGATTTACCAGATTCGGAAGCCAAATTCAGCTTCGGTGAATGACCGAATTATGCCAGCTAGTATCAGAACACCACAATTAAGTTAAAAAAAAAGCTAGTAACTGATTAAACCTGCCTTGGGGCTTCAATAAATTTCCTCCTGAAACTGAGGTGCTCATCTGTCTCTGCCCCCTCGACATGGCGAAATTCACGCAGTGACACCAACACTTATAAAAATCTTTAAAGGTATTGCATATCACCCTGACCTTCACTGAACTGAATACCACTTTAAAAGAGATTTGCAAAAAAATGGATCTTCGTTCTATAGTCTGGACACATTATTCAGTCATGGTTAGTGTCGTAGGAAACTAATACGCGAAAATGGAGTAATGCCTGCAGAACAAAACCTTTATGGCTCGGCTCAAAAACGGATTAACGGCTGCAGCTGCTTTAAACCATCTTTGATAGGTGATCGATGTAGGCTAGATATATTGCCACCCTCCGAGAATAAAATTGCATCTCAGAACTTCAGAGTCAATTTTTTGTTAAACTGAAATCAACCAATCCCAACCGGTTTTTTAAAAATGAATTAGCTCGAACTAACCAAATCTTTCCATCATTTTACCCTACGGCAACTTGGAATAAATATTTTTGATAACAATATTTTCTGAGAACACAGGATTAAGTGATTTTCGCCATAGATAATGTAGCAAGGTTACCACAGTTGTGAATCGCGCATCAATTTATTCGGACATTCAAGAAGTGAGGATTTAAAACTGGAGTTTATGTACCAGAAAACACACAGGGAACGCTTAAGGACCCTCCAATGAGAGGAAACCATCGTATCTGCGTCAAGAAGCGACAAAGACGCGGCTTTAAGGACAACATAGTTTTCCCATTTAGATGTATATTTCTCATGGAGCGATGAATTTAAACGTGTCTCGTAGGCAACGAGGTGCTATTTTGTGTCAAAATGGCTAAGGCCATTCTGCCAGCCACTTTGCTATTATGAGCTAGGAACTTTTGGCAAACTATATAGCCTCGGGAGTATTGTCCCCATGGGTTAAAGAAATTCGCACCTCTGATTACTAAAGTAACCTTGATTGCAGAAACCCCATTTTCTGCAACTGTCTCCGATGATGGGTTCGAAAGAGAATCCGAAACGTCAGGCCAATAAACCCTTGCTTTCTTCTTCTTCTTTATCTTGTTCTTCTTCTTCTTCTGCGTCTTCTGAACCCTTGCTTTCTAGTTCCCGAAGAAACTTTCTACGTCGGATATCAACGTCCGCAGTTTGATTCTTATTTGGCCCCTCTCTTTTGAACTAAGTGTCATAAGTTAGCACTGACTCGATTTTCGAAACACATAAAGGTTTATTTTTTATACAGATGCCAGAAACTTTGTACCCTCTGATACTGCGAACTATCTTGTTCTATGATTGTGAATTTGTATTACCAAACCACCTTACCTCAGCTCCTAACGGAACTAGACGTCCGAACGCCCTTAAACCATACAACAACACTTACTGTTATTGGATGGTTAAACATTTGCTACTCCACCCTCTCTTATATTACTGTACAGACTGGATGAAGAATACCCAAAAACGTAAGTTCGGAAAAGTTGAATTTTTGAATGTTACTATGGGTATCATCGCTGAATTATGAATTGATTGCGCAAAGGAGAAGAATATCCACCGGATCCAGCATGTGTCCACTTACCTTCTGCATTCACAGTGGTTGGACAGTATAAACTAATTAACTTGAACAACGTATTCGTGCATTAAATATCAACAGCTTTCAGACATTCAGGGATCCTTTATGAAACCTAATTTATCGTAGAAAATCTAGCAAACTCATTGATAAATTCTTTATTTTACTTTTACTTCTTGAATGTACGACCAGATAAAATGAAGTTTGTGGCATTTGATGAGCAGTCACACGTGAGCCTGAAGAGCAAACATACATAAAGTTCAGAAGGTTAACCGGTCTTGGATACAGGTGAGTAAATTTCCTAGAGGACGATAAATAATAGCTCACCTCGGGCGTCACATACATAAGCCGATCCCTAACTCAAAGTCGTGTGTTAAGGAGCAGACAAAGACGCTAGACACATGTCTTCTTTTAACGGTGTGAGTAAATGAACTGATCTTATAACCTAGTTCTCCAGACAGACTGTATAAGCAGGGGGAGAAAAAAAACAATATGGGCAAGTAGGGTGGCTAGTTTGATTGGTATCAGTCAATCTTACGCAAATACCAGCCCCAGATGACCTCGTAGTGGAACGTGGGTCAGTTTTCCATTTCGAGGTGCCTGACTGTCGTGAGGGGGCAGGATCGATATTGCACATGTGAGTTGTAACGATCCCGCCTTTTTTCATCCGTAAACCCAGGTTAGGTTGGCAGCGTTTGATGAAATAATTTAAATCATTCTCCCACGAAGGGATAGGCAGGACTAACCTAAGTAGCTCCCAAGCGATGAACAAGAAGACTAGCAGCAATAGGAGGACCATGGTCGTCCGGTAACCAAAACCCATAAATACTGCAAACTCTGGTAACCCAGGTACCCTTTTTTGCGACTGTCTCCGATGATGCGTTCCAAAGAGGATCCGAAACATCAGACCAATAAACACCCTGTTCCAGTGATCGCCTCTTCTTCTTCATTATCATCTTATATATTCTCGTGTAATTTAGTGAATTTTCGACAACGCTTTTTTGAAAAGTTACTACTCTTCGCCTAACGCATCATTAAAGTATTGTGTAGTAGATGACGCAATCATAAACACGTACTCGTAAGCACACATTTCTGTACCACCTACAGTTTAAACTGATCCAACCAGGTGAGGAATTCTAAAAGATGATGGAGAAAAAGAATAATTATATCGACTTACTGCATCAGATTTGGTGGATTCAATGCATTGCAGTAGGCTGGGTGGGTAACGTGGCCTAAGTTTTATTAAACTGACGGCTAACGGTGGGGCCTCGTTGCTCAAGTGGATAGGGCGTTGGCTGTAATAAATCGAGCGGCGGTGGGCATAAACGAAAGGAGTGAATCCGCATTAAATCGTACCAAACGACAGTTCGACCGTCGTAGTCGTTGCGACCTGAATCAACGAACCAAGTTGGCGATCTTCCGATTCGTGGCAATCGGCATGTCGAATTACTCCCTTAAGGCATCAGCAAATTATCGTCAAAAAAGTAACGGGCTAGATCTGACTGAGCATCGGCCTCCATCACTCTCATCTCAATCACATATCAGTACCACGTCCGAGTCCATTCACCGGACGCGGGGTAAAGCCGTCGTCCAACGCGAATTAGACAGAAGATCGAGAGAGGCACAGAGTCTACAGTAAGCAAAAATTGCGTTCTAGCCCTCCTTGCAAAGGAGTGACTGAGGTACCCCGCCAGCGGGCAACGTTCCAGGCCGCTAAACGATACTGCAACTAATCAACATTGGCCGAAGGAAATATATAGAAGGGTTGTTTTTGATGATTCCGTAACACAGAGTAACGTGTACGTCAACTCGAAATGCAAATCGCAATTTGGTTTAGTACGGTACTAAAAATAAATAAAATAAAAAGAATACACCAGATACAAACCTCAACGGTACATACCTGTAGGCAAAAGAAAGGTTTCAGCCATATATAACACCCGACTCTAGAAGACAAAAAGGACGTGCGTACGGCTCAGCCAAAAAGTGATTTACGACTGGTTTAACTGAGATAAACCAATCCCAACCAGTTTTAAAAAATGAACTTACTTGAACTAACCAAACATTCCCCACCTTCGAGCCTACGGACACTTGATAACAATGTCTTCTGCGAACACAGAGCCAAGTTAATTTCTCCGAAAAGAATGTAACAAGGTTACCACAGTTGTGAATCGCGCATCAATTCATTCGGACATTCCACAAGTGAGAATATAAAACTGGAGTTAATGTACCAGAAAACACACGGGGAACGCTGTGGGACCCACCAATGAGATGAAACCATCGTTTCCACGTCATACAGCGACAACTAATCGACGAAACCGCGAGTCTGGGGTTTGCTGTGCACTGTCAATATTGTAAAGAGTTGCGTATTTCTACACCCGATACATTCCTTTCTTCTCTACAGTTTCAACATAAGAAAATTGGGTACTTGGGTGCGCATGACTTGGGTAAAAGTGGTAGCAGACATGCGCAGCAGCTTCTGCCCATTCTCCTTCTTAACCTACCTGAGCCCGGTGGCAAGACAGCGTCAGGAAGTCCAGAGGTGAGATCGGCGATGTAGCTGACAAAGCTAAGCAGCACGTCTACGCGTCCCACACATGATGGAGCAGATTTTAGCTGAGAATAAGGGGATAAGAAGCTAGGAGCTTGACTGCCTGGGAGTGCAATAGAGGCCACATTACGTGAAATTTATGCGGTCATTGACTTAGAAAATTAAACGATAACCAACATCAAAGCTGCTTAGAGAAATGAAACCCTCGCACAGCAAACGAACAAAAGGCTGCCCATCACGAAGAAGATGCCTACCAGGTTATAGAAGAAAAGAGCTTTCCTTTCAAAACATAGTTGACATTAAGGGGGGAAGCAAGCACTAACTTGGGCTGTTTCGGAGGAGACTTTTAGCCAAGTTTTCTCACAGACAATCCCTATGCTTTTGAATGAAATTGGCTATAAAAAAACAGATTTGGCAATCGGGGAAGTTTTAAGATAACAAAAGTCTTAATACACATAACTTCCTTGCACTCAAGAAGCTATGCATTTGAATGAAATTGGCTATAAAAACATGCTTAACCATGGTCTTTTTGCGACGACAAAACTCTTCATACACGGAACTCCCTTACACTCAAAGTGATGATATAGACAATTTGTTGAAAACGCGCTCGGAAATGCAGCTAGATTGTTTTGAAATAGACTACCATCGTTGACCCTACGGCAACTGGTTGAAGAAGAAATTAGCTTTCCTTTCAAAACATAGTTTCCATTAAAATGGCTGAACCAAGCACTTACTGGCTGTTTCGGAGGAGACTGTGAAGCCAACTTTCCCCACAGACGATCCATATGCTTTTGAATGAAATTGGCTATAAAATCAGGTTTTAAAATGGTGTTTTTGAGGGGAAAAAGTCTTAATACACGGTCTTCCCTTACACTCAAAGAGATAACATAGCCAATTTGTTGAAAACGCGCTGAGAAGGGCAGTCATATTGATTTAAAATAGACTACCATCGCTCGACCCTACGGCAAGTTGGAACAAAAATTATTGATAACCATGTCTTCTGCGAACAAAGGTCTAAATGGGTTCCTCAGAAGAGAGCGTGAGAAGGCTACGACAGTTTTAAATTGAAAAAAGGCTGATAAATTACACGAGGTTGTTTCAGCTCATACTTCAAGTTTTCTTTTTCTTCTTCTTCTTCTTCTTCGTCTTCTGAACCCTTGCTTTCTAGTTCCCGAAGAAACTGCATACGTCGGATATCTACATTCGCAGTTTGTTCCTTATTTTGCCCCTCTCTTTTGAACTTAGTGTCATCAGTTAGCACTAACTCGATTTTCAAAAAACAAGAAATTTTATTGTTAAGACAGATGCCAGAAATTTTGTACCGTCTGATACTGCGAACTATCTTGTTCTATGAATGTGGATTTGTTTTACCAAACCCCCTTACCTCAGCTCCTAACGGAACTAGACGTCCGAACGCCCTTAAACCATACAACAACACTTACTGTTATTGGATGGTTAAACATTTGCTACTCCACCCTCTCTTATATTACTGTACAGACTGGATGAAGAATACCCGAAAACGTAAGTTCGGCAAAGTTGCATTTTTGAATGTGAATGGAGAAGAATATCCGCCGGATCCAGCATGTATCCACTTACCTTCTGCATTCGCAGTGGTTGGACAGTATGAACCTAATTAACTTGAAAAAATATTCGTTCATTGAATATCAACAGTCAACGTAGAAAGTGCATCGATCCCTAAAAGCTATCAGGCATTTGGTGAACCGCTCTGAAACCTAATTTATCGCAATAAATATAGTTGACGCATTGATAAATTCTTTATTTTACTTTCACTTCTTCAATGTCCGACCAAATAAAATGAAATTTGTGGAAGTTGATGAGCAGCCACGCGTGAGGCTGAAAAAGCAAACCTACGAAAATTTCAGACGGTTAAACGGTCTTTGATGCATGGGACTAAAATTCCAAGAGGACGATAAATAATAGCTCACCTCGGGCGTCACAGTCATAATCCGATACATAATTTTGTGTTAGGGAGCATGTAGAGACGCTATACACACGTTTTCACTTTACGGGGTAAGTAAATGAACTGACCTTATAACCTAGTTCTCCAGATGAACTGTATAAGCAGGAGGAAAATTAAAAAGTACGGGCAACTGGGGTGGGGGAGATTCTAGGCTCTCACAGTGGATGATAATTTTAAAAAAATTCCGATTGGTGAGCCAGTATGGCATAAATGTGCCCTTTATTAGCCGGTTACACATGTTGCGTTTGCACACAGTAATGGAACATATCTGCATTCTATTTTTGGTCAGCTTAGCTCTTTACACTCAATTGTAACACGGCTGTAAGAGCGGAGGCGGTAAGTCCTGCTCAGCCTTAAATAATATGACACACTAAAACATTTCACCACCGTTTCCAAGTATGGACAGACACAGACGTTTCAAATCTGGCATTGCTTTTTAGCTACAGACGTGGCTTATGGACAGTTAAGTCAGAAGCGTACGCAGATTGGATCTCACACTGAAATGTTAAAAGACAAAATGTTTTCCGCACTTTCGGTAATACCTCAGAACTTCGTATCCGTACCCACACCAGTGCAGATAAATAATGTATCCTAGGCATGCGCTGGAAGGTAGAATCTACATTTACGTAAATGAAATTCTGATGCGTGTCATAGGATCCAGAAACAAATATGGCATTTAATTGATATATGTTGGCGTGCGTACGAAGGAGAAACAGATGCGCATATTTTCCATCCAAGGACAAACTACCGTTTTTATATCTCATATTAGTTAACCACCTTAAATATAATTAAAATTTTTGTTCAGATTTATTTGTCATTTACTACTCATGTGTGTATTTTTAAAATCAATCTTCACAAGGATACGGATGCAGAGAGGATTTTTTCGACCGCGCCATAAAAGTTTTAAACACATGGCTGCGTTCTAGTCCAGTACACCTCAAAGGCTTTCAGGTATATATTGAATTGAGTAAATCGGCCTCTCCGGGATGCTGCCAGACGTCAAGGATCAATAACATGAACGAACACGGCTGCAAGGATATCACATTGAAGGCTGCTTTTTTTGTAAAATACGTACGTGTCCTGAGAAAATTCATATAATTTGTAGTTTAGAGCATCTGGTGCTTCCAATCTCCATATGGTGCTTTTGAAAGAGAAGCATAACCTAATGACCAGTTGCCATTTATTGCAGCGAAAATCAATGTACAACCCCGACATTGTGACAAAGGCAAAAAGAAGGACGACTGTATTGACCCAGTTTTGGGGTCTCACGAATCCCGACAACTCCGTGGACAACTGCACGATAGATTACTTCGTGGGCGTAAAATCATCGCAAAGCATAATCTGGAAAGTGATGCTCCCAAGAGGTTTTATCTCCTCAAAAAAATTTGAGGAGGTTCTCTCAATCAGTCTTTACTCAGTGAACAAGTACCTTCCAATACATTGTTAACACTTGAAACGATATATTATTTTCAGCTGAAAATAACTACAAAGGTTTCGTCAGAAAACTAATTTGTATATTTAGCTAAATAAATCTGGTCCTAAATTCTTCCTTTTGAAACGAGTGCGAAAGTGTAAATTTACCAATTCGGCCTCTCCTGTTCACTATGGCAGTTCGAACGCCGCGAACAACGACGAGCATACACGTTACTTTCGATAACTTCTCTTCAGGCCAGTTCAGTTATAGGGAAAAGTTGGGTCGTAGTAGAAGCTTAAAAAATGAAATCGATAATATTCTTCCGTTTGTGTGGGTTGTCTGAGAGGTGTCCTTTGGTCCGAAATTCTGCTTGCCTCGTCAAAAGCTTAGTCAATTAGAGTTACAAACCCAAGTCGAGAATCTCTGGAACCAAACTAACGACCTAAAACCCGTATCCGCAGAGAGCTCTCAACGCTTTAAATCCATGCTGGTGAATTCTAGTTATCAGAACTTGAACAAGAGCACACAAATTCGGGGATTGCTAACAAAAGCACATATAGAGAAGTTAAAACAGACGGACGGGACATAAGACGATTATTGAACCCTGCGGCAGATAGGGCAGACGTCCGACGATGTCGTTCCGGATGGTAAAAGCAATACCAGTGTCGCGTCGCTCTGCCTTTAGCCGGCCGCTCCAGAAGAAGCTGTAACCGGCACCTTCCTCCTCCTGCTGACTCTGCTCAGACAATCGGGTCTCGCTGAGAGCAGCAATGTACACCTTGAAGCGCGCCAGTTCCCGAGCGACTAGCGCCGTCCTCCGTTCCGGCCGGTTTCGCCTAGGATTGTCTTAAAAGGAACGAACATTCCTGGCTGCTAGTGTGAGTTGACTCACCCGAGCACCCTGGATAGTTTGGCGAGGGGGATGGGGACGAGGGTATTGTTGTTTGTTTGAGTTTTACGACCGCATATTTTGAGATCTGCGAGCCACGGCCGACTGCAGAAGACGTGATAACCAGCATTTGTTAAGGGCACATTTTCTAGCCCCTTCCTGTTTGACGAGGCAAGCAGTGCTGTCCCTAATTAAGGCTTCTCGGAAATCCCACACGGCTGCCGAACTCCACTATGGGTCACGGTTTTGTTTGAGTGGAAGAACGACCCGAGTTAGCGTGGGCCGCCTACGGGGTTGCTCTTGCCCCCACCGTAGGACTTTGTGAGATGGGGGAGGGTGGAAGTTCGGGAGTCAGACATACCGGGCCTGGAGGCATACACAACACCGGAGACCCTCACTTGGTTTAGCTCGCTTGTCGTGACGGTTGCCCGGGGTGTGGCCACTGGGAAGAACCCAACTTTGAGGAGCCACAAGTGAGAGTTAGATACCAGTAAGAGGCGGCCACAGGAGCATTCACCACCTGTGCGAGACAAATGGAGCGACCAAATGCTATCTGTGTGGTGCTACTCCTAACTAGTACCCCTACACCCCCATTTACTCAAAATACAGTGATTGATACTGATTGAGATATCCAACCAACAACCGTAACATTTTGAGGGCTTTTTTTGTAATCCCTGTTTGACAGACAGCAGGTTACTATTTGTACTGGAAAGCATCTTTTGTAAATTTCATATCACTGGTTTTATTCGCTTTTGTCAGAACCTCCCTACCAGTGCCGTTGAGTGTCTTTCACGGAGTTCAGAGTTTTTGTTGTCTGCCCGACTTATTTATAAGGTCTCCCTGGTTTAACCGCTGCATACATCATCAGACACCAAAAATGGACCGTGGTCAAAGACCCACGGGGTAAGTGGCCAAATTTATTCTAAGCAATTTAGCACATGCTTTAGGGGGTAGGATATGACCGCTTCTCTTTGAAATGATTTCAGCCTGGCCGGAAATAGTTTAGCGCTCTTGTAATCTTTTGATAAACTAACGGAAATTCTCCACGTCTGCCTCTTGTGAAATTCTATCTGACCTATTTTCACATTGTTCCCTTCTTTCTTTATTTACACGGTGAACTTGAGCTGAACTTCTTTGTTTATTCCCATCGACTTTAACCTTGAAACTTCGGGTCACACGTATTGTTGCGTGTGACAGACGCTAGCAAACACGCGTTCTTTTTGTCTTTTTGAGTCGGGTGTTATAAATGGCTGAAACCTTTCTTTTGCCTACAGGTATGTACTGTTGAGGTTTGTATCTGGTGTATTCTTTCTGGCAGCTGTCTTAAAAATAAACCTTTATGTGTTTTAAAAATCGAGTTAGTGCTAACTGATGACACTTAGCTCAAAGGAGAGGGGCAAAATAAGGAACAAACTGCGAACGTAGATATCCGACGTATGAAGTTTCTTCGGGAACTAGAAAGCAATGGTTCAGAAGACGAAGACAAGGAAGAAGAAGAAGAAGAAGAAGAAGAATAAGAAGAAGAAGAAGAAGAAGAAGAAGAAGACGAAAAGGCGATCACTGGAACATGGTGTTTATTGGCCTGACGTTTCGGATTCTCTTTCGAACCCATCATCGGCGACAGTTGCTGAAAAGGGGTTTCTGCAATCAAGGTTACCTTAGTGAACAGAGGTTCGAATTTCTTAAACCCATGGGGACAATACTCCCAAGGCCAAATGGTTTGCCAAAGATTCCTAGGGGGTAATAGCAAAGTGGCTGGCAGAATGGCCTAAGCGATTTGGGATTGTCTGTGAGAAAGCTTGGCTTATAGTCTCCTCCGAAACAGCCAGTAAGTGCTTGCTTCACCACCCCCTTTTAATGGAAACTGTGTTTTGAAAGGAAAGCCTTTTTTCATTTCCAACCTGGCAGGCTTCTTCCTCGTGGTGGGCGGCTTTTGTTCGTTTGCAGTGCGAGGGTTTCAACTCTCTAAGCGGCTTTGATGTGGGTTATCGTTTAATTTTATAAGTCAAGGGGCGCATAAATTTCGCCTATTGTGGCCTCTATTGCACTCCCAGGCAGTCAAGCTCCTAGCTTCTTATACCCTTACTCTCAGCGAAAAGCCGGTCCATCGTGTGCGGGACGCGTAGACGTGCTGCTTAGCTTTGACAGCTACATCACCCGATCTCACCTCTGGACTTCCTGACGCTATCTTGCCACCGGGCTCAGGAAGGTTAAGAAGGAGAATGGGCAGAAGCTGCAGCGCAAGTCTGCTACCACTATTATCCAAGTCATGCGCACCCAAGTACCCAATTTTCTTATGTTGAAACTGTATAGAAGATAGGAATTTATCGGGTGTAGAAATACGCAACTATTTACAATATTAACAACACACAGCAAACCCCAGAATAGCCTTTTCGCTGATTAGTTGTCGCTGTAGGACACAGTTACGATGATTTCATCTCATTGGTGGGTCCCACATGGTTCCCATGTGTTTTCTGGTACAGTAACTCCAGTTTTACATCCAATATTGTTGAATATCGGAATAAATATATGCGCGATTTATAACTGTGGTAACCTTGTCACATTCTCCTTGGAGAAATTCACCTTATCCTGTTATCGCAGAAGATATTATTATCACAACTATTTATTCCAAATAGCCGTCGGGTCATAGGATGGGGAGGTTTGGTAAGTTCGAGCTAGTTCATTTTTAAAAAAAAACCAGTTGGGATTGGTTTATCTCAGTTTACCAAAATTTTGACTCTGAAGTTGGGAGACTCAATTGTTTACTCTGAGTCTGGCGTTTGCTGCAGCCAGCAGCAGCCGTAAATCAGATTTCGGCTGAGTCGTAAAAGTTTTGTTCTGCAGGCTTTACTCCAAATTCGAGTATTAGTTTCCTCAGACACTAACCATGACTGAATCATGTGTCTTGAGTATAGAAAGAAGATCCCCTTTTTCGCAAAGCTGTTTTAAAGTGTTCTTCTGTTCAGTGTTTGTCAGGGTTATATGCAATAGCTTTAAAGATTTTTATAAGTGTTGGTTTCGCTGTCTGTGTTTTAACATGTAGAAGGGGCAGTAGCAGATGTGCACCTCATATTCAGTGCTAGTGAATCAGTTTTTTCACCACAGCCATTGTCAGGTGGAAAGTTAGTGAATCTCTATTGCATGTTCAATCAGTTACTAGTTTTTTTATTTAATTGTGGTGGTCTGATACTAGCTGGCGTAAGTCGGTCATTCGGCAAAATTGAATTTGGCTTCGGAATCAGGTAAAGCGTGCGCGGGGCATGCGTGTTTGTGGCACCGGACTGTGGTGGATTTGGAAGGAAATAGAGATTGCGGCAGCTTGATGCTGCTGCACGACCCAGATGGTTTCTGGTAGGGAAGGTAGCAGTTCCAGGTCATTGTTCGTGTCCACTTGAGGGAGCCGGTCAATGGCAGCATCGGAGATGGCTGATGAGCAATTAAGGACACTTCTGAAGTGCTCGGCCCAACGCTTCAGAATTTTCGATTTCTCTGTCAGTAGTGTTGTGCCGTTAAAGCTGAGCAGCGGTGCGGTCCCCTTGATACGCGGGCCGAAGATGGCCTTAATGGTTTAGAAAAGGTTTTTTATTCCATTTCGGTCCGCATACACCTGGACTTCCACAGCCTTTCAGATCATCCAGGCATCCTGCAGCTTCCGCAGTCGTTGCCGTACAAGGCGCCGACATCTGAAGAAGGCTGCTTTGGCGACGTCAGTCCGAAGGTCTATGTAGGCTTTGTGTAGTCCATTCTTCTCCGCGAGTATGTCATTGATGTCGGCGTCATTGCCGTCAAACCAGTCCTGGTGTTGATGGCAGGCGCGTCCGAGGACTTCGAGGGCGGTGGACTGGATGACATTTCGCAGTTGGCCCCATCGTGTGTACACGGTGCCGTTATTATCTGGAGCATGCAGGTTCTCAAGTTTCTCGGTTATTTGGTTGCTGAAATCAAAAAAATGAGCAAGCACATTTAACAAAAGAGTATTTAACTTACCTGGCGGTCACTTACCTTGGGGCCTTCGTCGGGGTTGCAGTCGAAACCTCATCTGAGAGATGACGAGGCGGTCATCTGTCCAACCATCGGCATCGCGGATAGCCTTTGTTACCAACACGTCCTATGGATCTCGCCTCCGGACGAGAAACATAGTCCAGCAGCTGCCAGCGCCGTGACCGAGGGTGCATCCACGTGACATTCTCCCGCGTCGGAAGGCAGAAGGTGTTGGTTAGCAGGAGACAGTGTTCCGCACACGTTCGCAAAAGAAGGAGGCCGTTATCGTTACAGCTACCGAGACCGTGGGGACCCAGCACTCACTGCCAGGCAGCGTGGTCCGTGCCGACGCGGGCGTTGAAGTCATCAATGACCATTAACTTGTCCTCTTTCGGCACAGTCACCAGCAGGGCGTGCAGGCCCTCGTAGAATTTGTCCTTCGCCGCATCAGAGCTCGTCATTGGGTGAGCGTAGGTGCTGATGACGGTGGAAAACTGGTCTCCCCGAAGAGGCAGGCGGAGGGTCATTACACGATTATTGAACCCTGCGGCAGATAGGGCAGACGTCCCACGATGTCGTTTCGGATGGCAAAAGCAATACCAGCGTCGCGTCGCTCTGCCTTTAGCCGGCCGCTCCAGAAGAAGGTGTAGCCGGCACCTTCCTCCTCCACCTGACTACTCAGAGAATCGGGTCTTGCTGAGAGCAGCAATGTCCACCTTGAAGTGTGCCAGTTCCCTAACGACTAGCGCCATCCTCCATTCCGGCTGGTTACCCCTAGGATTGTCTAAAAATGAACGAATATTTCAGGTTGCTAGTGTGAGTGTTCTCATCCGAGCAGTCTGGATAGTATGGCGAGGGGGATGGGGACGGTCGTACTGTTGTTTGTTTGAGTTTTACGACCGCATATTTTGCAATCTGCGAGCCGCGGCCGGCTGCAGAAGACGTGATAACCAGCATTTGTTTAGGACACATTTTCTAGCCCCTTCCTCCGCGACGAGGCAAGCAGTGCTGTCCCTAAATAGGGCTGCTCGGACATCCCACACGGCTGCCGAACTCCACTATTGGTCACGGTTTTGTTTAAGTGGCAGAACGACCCAAGTTAGCGTGGGCCGCCTGCGAGGTTGCTCTTGCCCCCACCGTAGGACTTTTTGAGATGGGGGAGGTGGGAAGTTCGTGAGTCAGACATACCGGGCCTGGAGGCATGCACAACACCGGAGACCCTCACTTGGTTTAGCTCGCTTGTCGTGACGGTTGCCCGGGGTGTGGCCACTGGGAAGAACCCGACTTCGAGGAGCCACAGGTAAGAGTTGGGTACGAGTAAGAGGCGGCCACAGGAGCATTCACCACCTGTGCGAGACAAATGGAGCGACCAAATGCTATCTGTGTGGTGCTACTCCTACATCCCTATTTACTCAAAATACAGTGATTGATACTGATTGAGATATCCAACCAACAACCGTAACATTCGGAGGGCTTTTTCTGTAGTCCCTGTTTGCCGGACAGCAGGCAACTATTTGCACTGGAAAGCATCTTTTGAAAAATTTCATACAACTGGTTTTATTCGCTTTTGTCAGAACCTCCCTTTCAGTTGATGGTCTTTCGCCGGGTTCAGATCTTTGGTGGTCCGCCCGACTTATTACTTAGGTCTCCCCGGTTTCACCACTGCATACAACATCAGACACCTAAACATATTAACATGGTCAAAGACCCACGGGGTGAGTGGCCATATTTGTTCTCAGCAATTTAGCACATGCTTTAGGGGGAGGTATATGACCGCTTCTCCTCGAAATCATTTCAGCCGGGCTGGAAATGTTTTAACGCTCTTGTAATCTTCTGATAAACTAACGGAAATTCTCCACGTCTGCCTCTTGTAAAATTCTTTCTGATCTATTTGCACATTGTTCCCTTCTTTCTTTATATACACGGTGAACATGAGCTAAACTTATTACTTTATTCCCATCGACTTTTACCTTGAAACTTCGGGTGACCCGTATTGTTGCGTGTGACAGACGCTAGCGAACACACGTCCTTTTTGTCTTCTAGAGTCGGGTGTTATATATGGCTGAAACCTTTCTTTTGCCTACAGGTATGTACCGTTGAGGTTTGTATCTGGTGTATTCTTTTTTATTTTTTTATTTTTAGTACCGTACTAAACCAAATTGCGATTTGCATTTCGAGTTGACGTACACGTTACTCTGTGTTACGGAATCATCAAAAACAACCCTTCTATATATTTCCTTCGGCCAATGTTGATTAGTTGCAGTATCGTTTAGCGGCCTGGAACGTTGCCCGCTGGCGGGTACCTCAGTCACTCCTTTGCAAGGAGGGCTAGAACGCAATTTTTGCTTACTGTAGACTCTGTGCCTCTCTCGATCTTCTGTCTAATTCGCGTTGGACGACGGCTTTACCCCGCGTCCGGTGAATGGACTCGGACGTGGTACTGATATGTGATTGAGATGAGAGTGATGGAGGCCGATCCTCAGTCAGATCTAGCCCGTTACCTTTTTTGACGATAATTTGCTGATGCCTTTTGGGAGTAATTCGACATGCCGATTGCCACGAATCGGAAGATCGCCAACTTGGTTCGTTGATTCAGGTCGCAACGACTACGACGGTCGAACTGTCGTTGGTACGATTTAAATGCGGACTCACTCCTTTCGTTTATGCCCACCGTCGCTCGATTTAGTCACAGCCAACGCCCTATCCACTTGAGCAACGAGGCCCCACCGTTAGCCGTCAGTTTAATAAAACTTAGGCCACGTTACCCACCCAGCCTACTGCAATGCATTGAATCCACCAAATCTGATGCAGTAAGTCGATATAATTATTCTTTTTTCTCCATCATCTTTTAGAATTCCTCATCTGGTTGGATCAGTTTAAACTGTAGGTGGTACAGAAATGTGTGCTTACGAGTACGTGTTTATGATTGCGTCATCTACTTCACAATACTTTAAGATGCGTTAGGCGAAGAGTAGTAACTTTTCTAAAAAAGCGTTGTCGAAAATCACTAAATTACACGAGAATTTATAGGATGATAATAAAGAAGAAGAGGCGATCACTGGAACAGGGTGTTTATTGGTCTGATGTTTCGGATCCTCTTTGGAACGCATCATAGGAGACAGTCGCAAAAAAGGGTACCTGGGTTACCAGGGTTTGCAGTATTTATGGGTTTTGGTTACCGGACGACCATGGTCCTACTATTGCTGCTAGTCTTCTTGTTCATCGCTTGGGAGCTACTTAGGTTAGTCCTGCCTATCCCTTCGTGGGAGAATCATTTAAAATTATTTCATCAAACGCTGCCAACCTAACCTGGGTTTACGGATGAAAACAAGGCGGGATCGTTACAACTCACATGTGCAATATCGATCCTGCCCCCTCACGACAGTCAGGCACCTCGAAATGGAAAACTGACCCACGTTCCACTACGAGGTCATCTGGGGTTGGTATTTGCGTAAGATTGACTGATACCAATAAAACTGGCCACCCTACTTGCCCATATTGTTTTTTTTCCCCCTGCTTATACAGTCTGTCTGGAGAACTAGGTTATAAGATCAGTTCATTTACTCACACCGTTAAAAGAAGACATGTGTCTAGCGTCTTTGTCTGCTCCTTAACACACGACTTTGAGTTAGGGATCGGCTTATGAATGTACCGCTCAAGCTTAGCTATTATTTATCGAGCTCTAGGAAATTTACTCACCAGTTTCAAAGACCGGTTAACCTTCTGAACTGTTTGTATGTTTGCTCTTCAGGCTCACGTGTGACTGCTCATAAACTGCCACAAACTTCATTTTATCTGGTCGTACATTCAAGAAGTGAAAGTAAAATAAAGAATTTATCAATGAGTTTGCTAGATTTTCTACGATAAATTAGGTTTCATAAAGGATCCCTGAATGTCTGATAGCTGTTGATATTCAATGAACGAATATTTTTTCAAGTTAATTAGGTTCATACTGTCCAACCACTGTGAAAGCAGAAGGTAAGTGGATACATGCTGGATCCGGTGGTCAATGTTATCGTCAAATCGATGGCGTTGTGATGGGATCACCCCTGGACCTCTACTAGTCGATGTCTTCATAGGAAAACTAGAGAGCGATCAGCTCTCGCCAAATAGAAAGGATCTTTTTTTCTTATTCCTGATATGAAGAGGATATTTCTGCAATGGCAGATAGCAAATTTGCGTTGGACGCCCTCCTGCATAATGTGAATCATGGTCACGTCACCTATTCCGTTTTAACGGGCATCGCATCCTCTTCCACGTATTATCTTAAAAATGCCTGGGAAACGGGCACTTCTCATTACCAGAAAACGTGAAGTATGAGCTGAAACAACCTCATGTAATTTGTCAGCCTTTTTTCAATTTAAAACTGTCGTAGCCTTATCACGCTCTCTTCGGAGGAATCCATTTAGACCTCTGTTCACAGAAGACATGGTTATCAATCGTTTTTGTTCCAATTTGCCGTAGGGTCAAGTGACGGAAATCTATTTGAAAACAATATGACTTCCCTTCTCAGCGCGTTTTCAACAAATTGGCTATGTAATCTCTTTGAGTGTTAGGGAACACCGTGTATTAAGACATTTTCCCCTCAAAAATACCATCGTAAAACCAGCTTTTATAGCCAATTTCATTAAAATCATATGGATCATATGGGGAACGTTGGCTTAACAGTCTCCTCCGAAACAGCCAGTTAGTGCTTGGTTCAGGCCTTTTAATGAAAACTATGTTTTGAAAGGAAAGCTTATTTCTTCTTCAACCAGTTGCCGTAAGGTCAACGATGGTAGTCTGTTTCAATAAAAATCTGACTGCTTTTCCGAACGCGTTTTCAACAATTTGTCTATATTATCACTTTGAGTGTAAGGGAGTTCCGTGTATGAAGACTTTTGTCGTCTCAAAAAGACCATGGTTAAGCATGTTTTTATAGCCAATTTGATTCAAAAGCACAGCTCTTTAAGTGCAAGAGAGTTCAGTGTATTAAGACATTTGTTATCTCAAAAATCCCCGATGGTCAAATCTGGTTTTTTATAGCCAATTTCATTTAAAAGCATAGGGATTGTCTGTGAGAAAACTTGGCTTATAGTCTCCTCCGAAACAGCCAGTTATTGCACCTCATATTCAGTGCTAGTGAATCCGTTTTATCACCACAGCCATTGTCAGGTGGAAAGTTAGTGAATCTTTACTACAGGTTCAATCAGTAATTAGTTTTTTTAAATTGTGGTGGTCTGATACTTGCTGGCGTAAGTCAGGCATTCGGCGAATCTGAATTTGGCTTCGGAATCTGGTAAATCGTGCGCGGGGCATGCGTGTTTGTGGCACCGGAATGTGGTGGATTTGAAGGAAATAGAGATTGCGGCAGCTGGTGTGCAACCCTACTATTATGTGGAGCCCCCTTCTTGCTAAATAACCAATAGATGTTAAAGGAATGGGCCCTTTTGTGGAAGACCTTACCAGTCAAGCGGGACACGTCATATGAAACAAATATTCTCAATTTCGTCAATAAACATAATTTAATGATGTTCCATTTGTGGAAAAAAAATGGTTCATTTTTATTCAAGAAAAATATCTCATGTGTAAAAATACTAAATTGAGATTGTCATCTCCACGCTGGTCAGTGGAATACATGCCCTTCACAAGGGCTTGCTTGCTTTTGAAGAGGAGGGTGCGCTCCCTTCCTTCTGCAAAGCAATCGTCTGACCTTTATATACTCTATTCGTCCAGGAATCACAACGACTAAGTGACTTCTTTCTGCCTTAGTTAATTAGATATCGATAATATGGATGACGAACGGTGTCTCTACGTGGGAACACGTAACTACGTTTTATTTTAACGAATGCGCTATTAACGATGATGATCTAGAATTTTGAGGTATAGAGATTAAATGCATTGCCCAACAATAGGAATATAGATCAAAGTTTAAATAAACTCAAAATAGAAAGATGCTCCAGTGTGTATCCATTATGCCACAAACGCACCTGTATTAGAACTCTCTGCAAAAGGACAGAAACACGCTTTAGAGAGCTGGCCAAAAGGAATTTGGAACTCAGCTATCTCAATCGACTGTCCTTGCTCACGCAAACGTTTTTGCGTCCGACAGCCCAGTCCAAGTCAAAGTCAAGTGTAAATGAACAGTCAATGACGGCTTAAATATATTTGCCACCAAGACGTCAACCAAGGCCTACCGTCATCTCCATTCGCTTAAAAGGAGGCCTGTTCGTCCCAGCATTTCTCTGTCTGGGATCTATTCCTGTCATCTTAGCTGTAGTATCCACCGAAGACAGCTGAGATAGAAGTGGCTGACCTACACGCCTGCTTATTGTACAACGTCTGGGGCTCCGCTATTTACCGCGGCATGTTAAGAGCTCTGTATATGTTGAGCTTGGTGCGGAGGTGGTTACCGTGTTGATTTGAGACGATGTTCTGCATGCGTCCAAAGGCTTGGCTGCCTTTAGCGATCCGATGAGTTACCTCATTCTCGAATTTGGTGCAAAAGGAAAGGTTGTTCCTGAGTTGGGGGCCATTAGTTTCGATGCAGAGTTCTTTTATAGTAGTGTTGGGCGGTGGCTGCTGCATGACCACCGGTTTCACTGTTTTGATGCCCGGTCAAAGTTATCGCAGGTTGCGGTGAAGAGTAACATGCTCCTCTGCATGTGCCGCTTGTCGTTACGTTGAGAGCACAAGCGTCAGCGAAGAGCATTTCGTGGACGGTAGTTGTAGATACATGCGACTGGAAGTGCATCCGCCAACGATTGCAGACTTGGTCGTCCATCCGGTAGGTGATATGGGTCCTGGGACATTTATCACATTAGCCATCCATTCACATGACAGGGAACATGAGACTGAAGAGGGTAGGTGCGAGGATGCAGCCCTGCTTCACTTCGTTAGTCACTGCAAATGCTCCTGAGATGGCTCCGTTGTCGGCAACGCACGTTATTATGCCACCGTGGAGCTAATGCATAATGTGAGTCACTAGGGACAACAAATTTCAGCATGATTTTCCACAATGCTTCCCGAATCACCATGTTAATACTTTAGATAGATTGACGAAGGTAAATTATAGGTGGATCCGAAACTCATAAGAGTTCTCCTGCAGCTGACGCTTAGCTAAGATCATGCCGATGCTGTCTCGATGATGGCGGAGACCAAATTGACTTTCCGGAAGGAGTGCTTCATTTAAATGTTTGTGGAGACGATTGAAGAGGACGTGGGCAAAGATTGATCCTGTGGTGTTGAGCAGCAAGTTGTCTCTGTGGTTGTCACAAATTTGTTGATTACGTCGTTCTTTAAATCACGGGGAACCTGTTACTGTTGCACAAGGCAGCAATTTCGGCAGAATTCTGCCTTGATTGCGTGAGTAGAGCGGTAAGTGTAGGCTGTAGCCGGTTCTTCTCAGTGGGCAGATCAAAACAGTCCTTGTGTTGACGGTGGCCGAGGCCGAGGACATCCATTGTGGTGGACTGAACCGTCTCCCTCAGTTTAAAGCATCTGTCCTCAACGGAGACGTCCTCCTCGCCGACTTGTAGTTTGGCGTCCTACGATGACCATCCACATCGCAAAGGCGTCGCCGGTCGACTTCTACTTGGATTACCTAAAATCAAAAGAACAGTCGGCGAGCAACTGTTTGCTGCAGAAGTAATTAGACCGAGCATTTTTTTTGGACACTTTTGCGAGCGCCCACTGCTTCGAGAGGGGGACAGTGCTGTCCTTAATTATGGCTTTCAAAGTCCCTTATGGGACACGAATTTGTTAAGTGAGAGTACGACCCAATTCGCCTGAGCTGCCAATGCGATTACATGTCAGTCTCGCTGTACGACCCGACAGTTCAACCGTCATAGACCGACGATGTCCACCGTCTGCTCCACAGAATGGTGGTTTTGGGGCTGCCACTTGCGCAAGAATTAGTTTTGAGTGATAATAGACTTGCACTGAATCTAACGCTCACTATCATCGTCCCCCACCTGAGCCTGGTATCATGACAGAGTCAAGAAGACCGAAGAGGGAGAGGGCGCGTGTTGTTGGCGTGGCCGAAGCCGAGGCCCCTAGACCCTAGGCGTGCCACCACACCTCTATGTTCTGCATTTGTGATGGGAGCGCAACCTGAATAGCCTGCCATGCCCTGAGGTGGCCCTCGTGTTCGTCCAACGCATCTGCAGCAGGTGACATAACCCAGGTTTGATCAAATATGGTCGAGACGTTGAGCGTACAAGTTGTATTGTCATTTTTTGCTACCGAGTGAATAAAAGGCTAAGAATGCCTTCTGTTAAAGAACGCATTAATTTAAGTTTATTTAAGGCAAACTGACAAGAATTGACCTGAGTCAGACGTTGCTGAACATTCAAGAAATTTCCTATGCTATTTAATATCACAGAGGAACGTCCGTAGTTTTTGGGCATTGTGCTATGGAAAAACATCAATATAAAGAAGTAATGTTTCAAATTAATCCCTTCTGGAACCTGAAAATCTGATCTTTAATCAAGGAAAATCGGGGGAAAGCAACTTTAAGGAATCACAGTCTTTTCGGGAAATAAAGCACGAATTCAGCGTTATAAATTATATTTTGCTAATTTCTGAGTTTTTTGCCACAATACCCAATAATAACTTGATTTGACAGTATTTCGTTTTACTGCGCTGAGAATTACGACCGTAAACGCATATATATACCATAAGGTGTGACATGAGTTTACTTTTCTTTGTCACACCATGCTATTAAATTTCCAAACATTTCGTATCGAAAGATGATATCAAGCGTTTACAGAAATTGTCAGCCAAAGGGCTGCCGCTTGAGTCGTTAGCTTATATTTTCAATATTATCAAGGCCACACTTTCAAGAATTATTTACCATACAACCGGGCCTAGAATTAAACAAACTGGACCAAAACGGTCAACCAGCAAACTGGACGAGGATTGTATTCTTCGCACAATAAAACAAAACTATTATATGCCCCTTTGGACTATTTAGAGGCAAACTTTGTCAATGATCTCTCGGACCTTAATGAGAGGAAGTATGAAGGAATTCGGTCTTCAACAGCAGAATGCCATGATAAAGCCATTTTTAAGTGAGAAACTAATAAGCGAACGTTTTTTTTATTTACTCAAGAGTATATAACTCGCAGACTTTTATTTTGGAAAAGCATTTACTTTTGTGAGGAAGTCTTATTTTTAGACATGCCTCCGACGTCGACCCAAGAAGAACTTCCACGCGAACACACTGGATCGATAGCAACCTTTAAGAACTGATGATTTGGATGGCCATCAAATTCGGAGAGCAGTCGATCTGGCAGTCGACAAAAGAGAACATATATAGCAAGGTGTCTATTGACCTCGTAAAGAATGCCTTTGGTTATATTGGCATTCACCGAAGCAGAATGGACACTATAATGTTGTAAAATAATGATCCTGATCATGAATCAAAGAAAGTATGATTTAATTTTAACCATCGGCTATAATCTTACTTTTAAGACAACAACCTGCCTTTCCGTTTGCGGTCTCCAAAATATTTTTATTCCTGCAAACAGCCCAGACCTTAGTCCCATTGGAAATCTCTTTGCATTAATTAAAATAAATTAAATTGATTAACTTGATGGGATGTACGGTGAGGGGATTTATGCGCTACAATGGTTTACGTGCAAATTTCTCGATTTTGCGTCTGGTACCAAGTGGCCCGTTTAGGGGGGCAGCCACCCACACACACAAGTTCGACCGTCGTGTCGGACGGTCGGGTTGGACGATGTCCACCGTATGCTGTGCAGGGATGGTGACTCGCGCTTATTAACTTGAGCGTGGACTTGCGCTGCAATCTCTGTTCTACTCCCCCCCCCGCCTGGACCCGGTGTCAAGACAGAGTCAATAAGACCGGACATGGGAGAGGGCGCAGGCCCACGTACTGTGGTCCAACTCCAAACAAGAACACAACAATGGAAGAGAAAAGGAGCTCAGATCCCAATTGAATGGGAGTGCCATAAAGGCCACATGAAGAAGGAGCCATTGAAACCTGACTGTCAGTCCGCAAGTCGTCCATGGCGCACATTCGCACGCACTGGGCCGAACACGCGGTCCGAGTTATCCCGTCAGTTGGCAACATTCAAAGCCACAGTTTTTAGTGCACCGGGATAGTTTCAAGTGTGCTTCAGATTGTTTATAGTGAGTAAAATGCGTTGAGCCGTCGATCTTACTTTCTACCCTACCCCCATAATCAGACCACCATCTGCGTCTGTCAGTTTTGTAAGGTGGGAGTGTGCGCATTGGCTGACGGGCTGGCGTACCGACTTCGCGCGCAACAGCACGACCTGGCCTCCATAACGCACACACGAGGATTCATTAAGCAGGGGATATGGAGGAGACATCGCCGCCTGTCTCCCAGTCCACTGGTCAACCACTTATCACAAAACACATACAGTGGAGATGAAGTTCGGCCTTGGTTGAAGTCTTGGTAGCAAATTTATTTAAGCCACCATTGACTGTTCATTTACACTTGACTTTGACTTGGACTGGGCTGTCGGACGCAAAAACGTTTGCGTGAGCAAGGACAGTCGATTGAGATAGCTGAGTTCCAAATTCCTTTTGGCCAGCTCTCTAAAACGTGTTTCTGTCCTTTTGCAGAGAGTTCTAATACAGGTGCGTTTGTGGCATAATGGATACACACTGGAGCATCTTTCTATTTTGAGTTTATTTAAACTTTGATCTATATTCCTATTGTTGGGCAATGCATTTCATCTCTATACCTCAAAATTCTATATCAGCATCGTTAATAGCGCATTCGTTAAAATAAAACGTAGTTACGTGTTCCCACGTAGAGACACCGTTCGTCATCCATATTATCGATATCTAATTAACTAAGGCCGAAAAAAGTCACTTACTCGTTGTGATTCCTGGACGAAAAGAGTATACAAAGGTCAGACGATTGCTTTGCATAAGAAAGGGAGCGCACCCTCCTCTTCAAAAGCAAGCAAGCCCTTGTGAAGGGCATGTATTCCACTGACCAGCGTGGAGATGACAATCTCAATTTAGTATTTTTTACACATGAGATATTTTTCTTGAATAAAAATGAGCCATTTTTTTTCCACAAATGGAACATCATTAAATTATGTTTATTGACGAAATTGAGAAAATTTGTTTTATATGATGTGTCCCGCTTGACTGGTAAGGTCTTCCACAAAAGGGCCCATTCCTTTAACATCTATTGGTTATTTAGCAAGAAGGGGGCTCCAAATAATAGTAGGGTTGCACACCAGCTGCCGCAATCTCTATTTCCTTCCAAATCCACCACAGTCCGGTGCCACAAACACGCATGCCCCGCGCACGATTTACCAGATTCCGAAGCCAAATTCAATTTCGCCGAATGACCGACTTACGCCAGCTAGTATCAGACCGCCACAATTAAATAAAAAACTAGTAACTGATGGAACCTGCAATAGAGATTCACTAACTTTCCACCTGACAATGGCTGTGGTGAAAAACTGATTCACTAGCACTGAATATGAGGTGCACATCTGCTACTGCCCCTTCAACATGTTAAAACACAGACAGCGAAACCAACACTTATAAAAATCATTAAAGCTATTGCATATAACCCTGACCAACACTGAACTGAAGAACACTTTAAAACAGCTTTGCGAAAAAGGGGATCTTCTTTCTATACTCAAAACACATGATTCAGTCATGGTTAGTGTCTGAGGAAACTAATACTCGAATTCGGAGTAAAGCCTGCAGAATAAAACTTTTACGGCTCAGCCAAAATCTGATTTACGGCTGCAGCTGCTTTAAACTATCTTTGATATGTGATCGATTTAGGCAAGATATATCGCCAGATTCAGAGTAAACAATTGCGTCTCAGAACTTCAGAGTCAAAATTTTGTTAAACTGAGATCAACCAAACCCAACTGGTTTTTTAAAAATGAACTAGCTCGAACTAACCAAACCATTCCATCCATTGACCCGACGGCAATTTGGAATAAATAGTTTTGATAATAATATCTTCTGCGAACACAGGATTAAGTGAATTTCTCCAAGGAGAATGTGACAAGGTTACCACAGTTGTGAATCGCGCATATATTTATTCGGATATTCAACAAGTGTGGATGTAAAACTGGAGTTAATGTACCAGAAAACACATGGGAACACTGTTGGACCCGCCATTGAGATGAAACCATCGAATCCACGTCATACAGCGACAACTAATCGGCGAAACCGCTAGTCTGGGGTTTGCTGTGTGTTGTTAATATTGTAAATAGTTGCGCATTTCTACGCCCGATAAATTCCTATCTTCTATACAGTTTCAACATAAGAAAATTGGGTACTTGGGTGTGCATGACTTGGTTAATAGTGGTAGCAGACCGGCGCAGCAGCTTCTGCCCATTCTCCTTCTTAACCTTCCTGAGCCCGGTGGCAAGACAGAGTCAGGAAGTCCAGAGGTAAGATCGGCGATGTAGCTGACAAAGCTAAGCAGCACGTCTACGCGTCCCACACACGATGGAGCAGCTTTTAGCTGAGAATAAGGGGATAAGAAGCTAGGAGCTTGACTGCCTGGGAGTGCAATAGAGGCCACATTACGTGAAATTTATGCAGTCATTGACTTAGAAAATAAAACGATTACCCACATCAAAGCCGCTTAGAGAGTTGAAACCCTCGCACCGCAAACCAACAAAAGCCGCCTATCATCAAGAAGATGCCTACCAGGTTATAGAAGAAAAGAGCTTTCCTTTCAAAACATAGTTGACATTAAGGGGGGAAGCAAGCACTAACTTGGGCTGTTTCGGAGGAGACATTTAGCCAAGTTTTCTCACAGACAATCCCTATGCTTTTGAATGAAATTGGCTATAAAAAAACCAGATTTGACCATCGGGGAATTTTAAGATAACAAAAGTCTTAATACACTGAACTCTCTTGCACTCAACGAGCTGTGCTTTTGAATGAAATTGGCTATAAAGCATGCTTAACCATGGTCTTTTTGAGACGACAAAGTCTTAATACACGGAACTCCCTTACACTCAAAGTGATGATATAGACAATTTGTTGAAACGCGCTCGGAAATGCAGTCAGATTGTTTTGAAATAGACTACCATCGTTGACCCTACGGCAACTGGTTAAAGAAGAAATTAGCTTTCCTTTCAAAACATAGTTTCCATTAAAAGGGCTGAACCAAGCACTAACTGGCTGTTTCGGAGGAGACTGTTAAGCCGACGTTCCCCACAGACGATCCATATGATTTTAATGAAATTGGCTATAAAAGCAGGTTTTACGATGGTCCTTTTGAGGGGAAAAAGTCTTAATACACGTTCTTCCCTAACTTTCAAAGAGATAACATAGCCAATTTGTTGACCCATAGTGGAGATCGGCAGCCGTGTGGGATTTCCGAGAAGCCTTAATTAGGGACAGCACTGCTTGCCTCGTCGCACAGGAAGGGGCTAGAAAATATGCCCTAAACAATTGTTGGTTATCACGTCTTCTGCAGCCAGCCGCGGCTCGCAGATTGCAAAATATGCGGTCGTAAAACTCAAACAAACAACAATACCCTCGTCCCCATCCCCGCGCCACACTATCCAGGCTGCTCGGTTGAGTCAACTCACACTAGCAGCCTGGAATGTTCGTTCCTTTTTAGACAATCCTACGGGTAACCGGCCGGAACGGAGGACGGCGCTAGTCGCTCGGGAACTGGCGCGCTTCAAGGTGTACATTGCTGCTCTCAGCGAGACCCGATTGTCTGAGCAGGGTCAGCAGGAGGAGTAAGATACCGGCTACACCTTCTTCTGGAGCGGCCGGCTAAAGGCAGAGCGACGCGACGCTGGTGTTGCTTTTACCATCCGAAACGACATCGTCGGACGTCTGCCCTATCTGCCGCAGGGTATCAATGATCGTCTGATGACCCGTCCGTCTGTTTTAACTTCTCTATATGTGCTTTTGTTAGCAATCCCCGAATTTGTGTGCTCTTGTTCAAGTTCTGATAACTAGAATTCACAAGCGTGGATTTAAAGCGTTGAGAGCTCTCTGCGGATACGGGCTTAAGATCGTTAGTTTGGTTCCAGAGATTCTCGACTTGGGTTTGTAACTCTAATTGACTAAGCTTTTGACGAGGCAAGCAGAATTTCGGACCAAAGGACACCTCTCAGACAACCCACACAAACGGAAGAATATTATGGATTTCATTTTTTAAACTTCTACTACGACCCAACGTTTCCCTATAACTGAACTGGCCTGAAGAGAAGTTATCGAAAGTAACGTGTATGCTCGTCGTTGTTCGCGGCGTTCGAACTGCCATAGTGAACAGGAGAGGCCGAAATGGTAAATTTAACACTCCCACACTCGTTTGAAAAGGAAGAATTTAGGACCAGATTTATTTAGCTGAATATACAAATTAGTTCTCTGACGAAACTTTTGTAATTATTTTCAGCTGAAAATAATATATCGTTGCAAGTGTTAACAAGGTATTGGAAGGTACTTGTTCACTGAGTAAAGACTGATTGAGAGAACTTCCTCAAAAGTTTTTGAGGAGATAAAACCTGTTGGGAGCATCACTTTCCAGATTATGCTTTGCGGTGATTTAACGCCCACGAAGTAATTTATCGTGCAGTTGTCCATGGAGCTGTCGGCATTCGTGAGACCCCAAAACTGGGTCAATACATGCGTCGTTCTTTTTGCCTTTGTCACAATGTCGCGGTTGTACATTGAAATTTGCTGCAATAAATGGCAACTGGTCATTAGTGCATGCTTCTGCTTTCAAAAGCATTATATGGAGATTGGGAGCACCAGGTGCTCTAAACTACAAATTATATGAATTTTCTCAGGACACGTACGTATTTTACAAAAAAAGCTGCCTTCAATGTGATATCCTTGCAGCCGTGTTCGTTCATGTTATTGATCCTTGACGTCTGGCAGCATCCCGGAGAGGCCGATTTACTCAATTCAATATATACCTGAAAGCCTTTGACGTGTACTGGACTGGAACGCAGCCATGTGTTTAAAGCTTTTATGGCGCGGTCGAAAAAATCCTCTCTGCATCCGTATCCTGGTGAAGATTTATTTTAAAAATACAGACATGAGTAGTAAATGACAAATAAATGTGAACACAAAATTTTAATTATATTTAAGGTGGTTAACTAATATGAGATAGAAAAACGGTAGTTTGTCCTTGGATGGAAAATATGCGCATCTGCATCTCCTTCGTACGCACGCCAACAGATATCAATGAATTGCCATACTTGTTTCTGGATCCTATGACACGCATCAGAATGTCATTTACGTAAATGTAGATTCTACCTTCCAGCGCATGCCTAGGATACATTATTTATCTGCACTGGTGTGGGTACGGATACGAAGTTCTGAGGTATTACCGAAAGTGTGGAAAACATTTTGTCTTTTAACATTTCAGTGTGAGATCCAATCTGCGTACGCTTCTGACTTAACTGTCCATAAACCACGTTTGTAGCTATAAAGCAATGCCAGATTTGAAACGTCTGTGTCTGTCCATACTTGGAAACGGTGGTGAAATGTTTTAGTGTGTCATATTATTTTACGCTTAGCAGGACTTACCGCCTCCGCTCTTACAGCCGTGTAACCATTGAGTGTAAAGAGCTAAGCTGACCAAAAATAGAATGCAGATATGTTCCATTACTGTGTGCAAACGCAACATGTGTTACCGGCTAATAAAGCGCACATTTATGCCATACTGGCTCACCAATCGGAATTTTTTTATAATTACCATCCACTGTGAGAGCCTAGAATCTCCCCCCACCCCAGTTGCCCGTACTTTTTAGTTTTCCTCCTGCTGATACAGTTCATCTGGAGAACTATGTTATAAGGTCAGTTCATTTACTTACCCCGTAAAGTGAAAACGTGTGTATAGCGTCTCTACATGCTCCCTAACACAAAAATTATGGATCGGATTATGACTGTGACGCCCGAGGTGAGCTATTATTTATCAACCTCTAGGAAATTTACTCACCTGTATCCAAGATCGGTTAACCTTCTGAACTGTTTGTAGGTTTACTCTTCAGGCTCACGTGTGACTGCTCATCATCTGCCACAAATTTCATTTTAGCTGGTCAGACATTCAAGAAGTGAAAGTAAAATAAAGAATTTTTCAATGAGTTTGCTAGATTTGTTACGATAAATTAGGTTTCAAAAAGGTTAACCGAATGTCTGATAGCTTTTAGGGATCGATACGGTTTCTACGTTGACTGTTGATATTCAATGAACGAATATTTTTTCAAGTTAATTAGGTTCATACTGTCCAACCACTGCGAATGCAGAAGGTAAGTGGATACATGCTGGATCCGGCGAATATTCTTCTCCTTTCACATTCAAAAATGCAACTTTGCAGAACTTACTTTTTTGGGTATTCTTCATCCAGTCTGTACAGTAATATAAGAGAGGGTGGAGTAGCAAATGTTTAACCATCCAATAACTGTAAGCGTTGTTGTATGGTTTAAGGGCTTTCGGACGTCTAGTTCCGTTAGGAGCTGAGGATAGAGGGGTTTGGTAATACAAATTAACAATCTTAGGGCAAGATAGTTCGCAGCATCAGACGGTACAAAGTTTATGGCATCTGTCTTAACAATAAACTTTCATGTTTTTGTGAAAATCGAGTTAGTGCTAACTGATGACACTTAGTTCAAAGGAGAGGGGCAAAATATGGAACAAACTGCGAACGTAGATATCCGACGTATGAAGTTTCTTCGGGATCTAAAAACCAAGGGTTCCAAAGACGAAGAAGAAGAAGAAGAAGAAGGAGAAAAAGAAAACTTGCAGTATGAGCTGAAACAACCTCATGTAATTTATCAGCCTTTTTTCAATTTAAAACTGTCGTAGCCTTCTCGCGCTCTCTTCGGAGGAATCCATTTAGACCTCTGTATGCAGAAGACATGGTTATCAATAGTTTTTGTTCCAATTTGCCGTAGGGTCGAGAGACGTTAGTATATTTTAAAACAATATGACTGCCCTTCTCAGCGCGACTTCAACAAATTGGCTATGTTATCTCTTTGAGTGTTAGGAAAGACCGTGTATTAAGACTTTTTTCCCCTAAAAAACACCATTTTTAAACCTGCTTTTATAGCCAATTTCCTTAAAATCAGATGGATCGTCTGTGGGGAACGTCGGCTTAACAGTCTCCTGCGAAACAGCCAGTTAGTGCTTGGTTCACCCTCTTTAATGAAAACTATGTTTTGAAAGGAAAGCTCTTTTCTTCTTAAACCAGTTGCCGTAGGGTCAACGATGGTAGTCTATTTCAAAACAATCTGACTGCATTTCCGAGCGCGTTTTCAACAAATTGTCTATATCATCACTTTGAGTGTAAGGGAGTTCCGTGTATGAAGACTTTTGTCGTCGCAAAAAGACCATGGTTAAGCATGTTTTTATAGCCAATTTCATTCAAAAGCATAGCTTCTTGAGTGCAAGAGAGTTCAGTGTATTAAGACTTTTGTTATCTCAAAATTCCCCGATTGCCAAATCTGGTTTTTTTATAGCCAATTTCATTCAAAAGCATAGGGTTTGTCTGTGAGAAAACTTGGCTTTAAAGTCTCCTTCGAAACAGCCCAAGTTAGTGCTTGCTTCCCCCCTTAATGTCAACTATGTTTTGAAAGGAAAGCTCTTTTCTTCTATAACCTGGTAGGCATCTTCTTGATGATGGGCGGCTTTTGTTGGTTGCGGTGCGAGGGTTTCAACTCTCTAAGCGGCTTTGATGTGGGTTATCGTTTTATTTTCTAAGTCAATGACCGCATAAATTTCATGTAATGTGGCCTCTATTGCACTCCCAGGCAGTCAAGCTCCTAGCTTCTTATCCCCTTATTCTCAGCTAAAATCTGCTCCATCGTGTGTGGGACGCGTAGACGTGCTGCTTAGCTTTGTCAGCTACATCGCCGATCTCACCTCTGGACTTCCTGACGCTGTCTTGCCACCGGGCTCAGGAAGGTTAAGAAGGAGAATGGGCAGAAGCTGCTTCGCAAGTCTGCTACCACTATTAACCAAATCATGCGCACCCAAGTACCCAATTTTCTTATGTTGAAACTGTAGAGTAGAAATGAATATATCGGGTGTAGAAATACGCAACTATTTACAATATTGACAGTGCACAGCAAACCCCAAACTCGCGGTTTCGTCGATTAGTTGTCGCTGTATGACGTGGATTCGATGGTTTCATCTCATTGGTGGGTCCCACAGCGTTCCCCGTGTGTTTTCTGGTACATTAACTCCAGTTTTATATCCTCACTTGTTGAATGTCCGAATGAATTGATGCGCGATTCACAACTGTGGTAACCTTGTAACATTCTCTTCGGAGAAATAAACTTGGCTCTGTGTTCGCAGAAGACATTGTTATCAAGTGTCCGTAGGCTCGAAGGGGGGGGGAATGTTTGGTTAGCTCAAGTTAGTTCATTTTTAAAAACTAGTTGGGATTGGTTTATCTCAGTTAAACCAGTCGTAAATCACTTTTTGGCTGAGCCATACGCACGTCCTTTTTGTCTTCTAGAGTCGGGTGTTATATCTGGCTGAAACCTTTCTTTTGCCTACAGGTATGTACCGTTGAGGTTTGTATCTGATGTATTCTTTTTTTATTTATTACTAGTACCGTACTAAACCAAATTGCGAGTTGCATTTCGGATTGACGTAAACGTTACTCTGTATTACCAAATCATCAAAACAACCCTTCTATATATTCCCTTCGGCCAATGTTGATTAGTTGCAGTATCTTTTAGCTGACTGGAAGGGTGCCCGCTGGCGGGGTACCGCAGTCACTCCTTTGCAAGGAGGGCTAGAACGCAATTTTTGCTTACTGTAGACTCTGTGCCTCTCTCGATCTTTTGTCTTATTCGCGTTGGACGACGGCTTTACCCCGCGTCCGGTGAATGCGATCAAACTAGGTATAGATATGTGATTGAGATGAGAGTGATGGAGGCCGATCCTCAGTCAGACCTAGCCCGTTACTTTTTGACGATAATTTGCTGATGCCTTTTGGGAGAAATTCGACATGCCGATTGCCACGAATCGGAAGATCGCCAACTTGGTTCGTTGATTCAGGTCGCAAGACTACGACGGTTGAACTGTCGTGTGGTACGATTAAATGCAGACTCACTCCTTTTGTTTATGCCCACCGTCGCTCGATTTAGTCCAGCAAACGCCCTATCCATTTGAACAACGAGGCCCCACCGTTAGCCGTCAGTTTAATAAAACTTGGGCCAAGTTACCCACCCAGCCTACTGCAATGCATTGAATCCACCAAATCTGATGCAGTAAGTCGATATAATTATTCTTTTTCTCCATCATCTTTTAGAATTCCTCATCTGGTTGGATCAGTGTAAACTGTAGGTGGTTCAGAAATGTGTGCTTACGAGTACGTGTTTATGATTGCGTCATCCACTACACAATACTTTAATGATGCGCTAGGCGAAGAGTAGTAACTTTTCTAAAAAAGCGTTGTCGAAAATAACTAAATTACACGAGAATATATAGGATGATAATAAAGAAGAAGAGGCGATCACTGGAACAGGGTGTTTATTGGTCTGATGTTTCGGATCCTCTTTGGAACGCATCATCGGAGACAGTCGCAAAAAAGGGTACCTGGGTTTCCAGTGTTTGCAGTATTTATGGGTTTTGGTTACCGGACGACCATGGTCCTACTATTGCTGCTAGTCTTCTTTTTCATCGCTTGGGAGCTACTTAGGTTAGTCCTGCCTATGCCTTCGTGGGAGAATCATTTAAAATATTTCATCAAACGCTGCCAACCTAACCTGGGTTTACGGATGAAAAAAGGCGGGATCGTTACAACTCACATGTGCAATATCGATCCTCCCCCTCACGACAGTCAGGCACCTCGAAATGGAAAACAGACCCACGTTCCTCTACGAGGTCATCTGGGGCTGGTTTTTGCGTAAGATTGACTGATACCAATAAAACTAGCCACCCTACTTGCCCATATTGTTTATTTTCCCCCTGCTTATACAGTCTGTCTGGAGAACTAGGTTATAAGATCATTTCATTTACTCACACTGTTAAAAGAAGACATGTGCCTAGCGTCTTTGTCTGCTCCTTAACACACGACTTTGAGTTAGGGATCGGCTTATGAATGTACCGCTCAAGCTGAGCTATTATTTATCGAGCTCTAGGAAATTTACTCACCAGTTTCAAAGACCGGTTAACCTTCTGAACTGTTTGTATGTTTGCTCTTCAGGTTCACGTGTGACTGCTCATAAACTGCCACAAACTTCATTTTATCTGGTCGTACATTCAAGAAGTAAAAGTAAAATAAAGAATTTATCAATGAGTTTGCTAGATTTTCTACGATAAATTAGGTTTCATAAAGGATCCCTGAATGTCTGATAGCTGTTGATACTCAATGTACGAATACGTTTTTCAAGTTAATTAGGTTCATACTGTCCAACCACTGTGAATGCAGAAGGTAAGTGGATACATGCTGGATCCGGTGGATATTCTTCTCGTTTGCGCAATCAATTCATAATTCAGCGATGATACCCATAGTAACATTCAAAAATTCAACTTTGCCGAACTTACATTTTCGGGTATTCTTCATCCAGTCTGTACAGTAATATAAGAGAGGGTGAAGTAGCAAATGTTTAACCATCCAATAACTGTAAGTGTTGTTGTATGGTTTAAGGGCGTTCGGACGTCTAGTTCTGTTAGGAGCTGAGGTAAGGTGGTTTGGTAATACAAATTCACAATCATAGAACAAGATAGTTCGCAGTATCAGACGGTACAAAGTTGTCGCTGTAGGACGCAGTTACGATGGTTTCATCTCATCGGTGGGTCCCACAGTGTTCCCATGTGTTTTCTGGTACATTAACTCCAGTTTTACATCCACACTTGTTGAATATCCGAATAAATATATGCGCGATTTATAACTGTGGTAACCTTGTCACATTCTCCTTGGAGGAATTCACCTTATCCTGTTATCGCAGAAGATATTATTATCACAACTATTTATTCCAAATTGCCGTCGGGTCATAGAATGGGGAGGTTTGGTTAGTTCGAGCTATCTCATTTTTATAAAAACCAGTTGGGATTGGTTGATCTCAGTTTAACAAAATGTTGACTCTGAAGTTCTGAGACGCAATTGTTTACTCTGAATCTAACGATATATCTTGCCTAAATCGATCACATATCAAAGATAGTTTAAAGCAGCTGCAGCCGTAAATCAGATTTTGGCTGAGCCGTAAAAGTTTTGTTCTGCAGGCTTTACTCCAAATTCGAGTATTAGTTTCCTCAGACGCTAACCATGACTGAATCATGTGTCTTGAGTATAGAAAGAAGATCCCCTTTTTCGCAAAGCTGTTTTAAAGTGTTCTTCAGTTCAGTGTTGGTCAGGGTAATATGCAATAGCTTTAATGATTTTTTCAAGTGTTGGTTTCGCTGTCTGTGTTTTAACATGTAGAAGGGGCAGTAGCAGATGTGCACCTCATATTCAGTGCTAGTGAATCAGTTTTTTCACCACAGATATTGTCAGGTGGAAAGTTAGTGAATCTCTACTGCAGGTTCCATCAGTTACTAGTTTTTTATTTAATTGTGGCGGTCTGATACTAGCTGGCGTAAGTCGGTCATTCGGCGAAATTGAATTTGGCTTCGAAATCTGGTAAATCGTGCGCGGGGCATGCGTGTGTGTGGCACCGGAATGTGGTGGATTTGGAAGGAAATAGAGATTGCGGCATTTGGTGTGCAACCCTACTATTATTTGGAGCCCCCTTCTTGCTAAATAACCGATAGATGTTCAAGAAATGGGCCCTTTTGTGGAAGACCTTACCAGTCAAGCGGGACACATCATATGAAACAAATTTTCTCAATTTCGTCAATAAACCTTTGTGGAAAAAATAATAGCTTATTTTTATTCAATAAAAATATCTCATGTGTAAAAAAACTAAATTGAGATTGTCATCTCCACGCTGGTCAGTGGAATACATGTCCTTCACAAGGGCTTGCTTGCTTTTGAAGAGGAGGGTGCGCTCCCTTCCTTATGCAAAGCGATCGTCTGACCTTTGTATACTCTATTCGTTCAGGAATCACAACGGCTAAGTGACTTCTTTCTGCCTTAGTTAATTAGATATCGATAATATGGATGACGAACGGTGTCTCTACGTGGGAACACGTCGATACGTTTTATTGTAACAAATGCGCTATTAACGATGCTGATCTAGAATTTTGAGGTATAGAGATTAAATGCATTGCCCAACAATAGAAATAAAGATGAAAGTTTAAATAAACTCAAAATAGAAAGATGCTCCAGTGTGTATCCATTATGCCACAAACGCACCTGTATAAGAACTCTCTGCAAAAGGACAGAAACACGCTTTAGAGAGCTAGCCAATAGGAATTTGGAACTCAGCTGGCTCAATCGACTCTCCTTGCTCACGCAAACGTTTTTTGCGTCCGACAGCCCAGTCCAAGTCAAAGTCAAGTGTAAATGAACAGTCAATGACGGCTTAAATAAATTTGCTACCAAGACTTCAACCAAGGCCTAACTTCACCTCCATTAGCTTTAATCGATGCACAGAACATACTTTTAACACTATGTCTACTTTGATTGGTCTATCAGAGATCCGCAGAAATCTGATCGGGACCTAAATAATTGTCAAACGACCAGCAGGACAAGCTAGACATAAAAATGAAAATTCACTAACTATTGAATATATGCAATGCACGGTGGTTTGCCAGTATTAGACAAAGTGGGCCAACTGGGCTATTCCACTTATGAATGGACACGCCTGTTATAAAATAAGAACTAGGTAGTGGTGCCCGTGCAGATTCTCTCGGAGATGAGTTCACACGTGCAGTCGTCTGCGAGTGTCCGGAGATGCCTCACACACCCGGGGTTTAAGTTTCTGGACGCTGGTTGGGAATGCTGCCAGATGGAATTGAAATCATCATTCTTATTAGTTTTGTTATGACCACCACCAAGTCAAAGTGGTCAAATAAGTTAATGGGCGTACGTGAATGGAGGTGTATGCCGATTTCGATTGCTTGGGTCCGTCACTTATTTAGACAAAATGTGGCAGAATAGAATCATATCGTCACGTGCATGCAATATCCGTCGATTATTCTGCCTAGATGGATCATGACTGAGAGGATGACTGGGTTTTTGCTATAGAACCAGAAAATCGGCGGGCTGAAAGTTCGGTCAGGCTAATCAGTTAGCTGCGAGAACTGGCGAACACTACGATTGATTAAACAAAGGGAACAAACACGGTCCCAGCCGATTGGTTTCGAAAGAAGGTAGTTCATCGAATTGCGCAGTCCGCACCACCGTCTCGCACACAGTCGAGACGCTGAAGAGTAATCTAACACTGGCTGCCGACAGCTCCCTGCTCCATCTGTGCTTAAAAGTTAGCAGTTGAGCACTCTGTTAGCGCTAGCTCGCAGAAAATAGAGGCTTTACAAAATGTCTAAACTCAGACATAGTTGTTCGACCGTGGTTTCCCACAAAATGCACCGTATAGCATTGCGGCCCAAGAATGGTGACTTGCTCATGTGACCGAATAGGCCCATACGAGGAGGTAACGTGCAAGGACAGTGAGGGCAGTGGAGGCGGCGATCTCTGCTGTGTGTTGGTGCTCCAGGCACAGGCTCACCAGTCTCTGTACGATGGATTCGCAAGTGACCAACCAGGCTGATGCATGAGGTGATTGTGCGGTCACATTGAGGACAGCTAAGGAGAGTTTCCCCATCGCTGATGGTAGTGTTATTGAAGGCAATGAAGGTGGTGGGAGTAACAGGTGATGAGTATTGGGCCCAACGTGCTTGTGGACTTCCGGTGGGGTTACGTCGGATCCCAGTGCTTTACTGTTGGAAATCTGCTGCACGACCCGGATGGTTTCTGGTAGGGAAGGTGGCAGATCCAGGTCATTGTTTGTGTCCACTTGAGGGAGCCGGTCAATGGCAGCATCGGAGATGGCTGATGAGCAATTAAGTACACTTCTGAAGTGCTCGGCCCAACGCTTCAGAATTTTCGATTTCTCTGTCAGTAGTGTTGTGCCGTTAAAGCTAAGCAGCGGTGCGGTCCCCTCGATACGCGGGCCGAAGATGGCCTTAATGGTTTTGAAAAAGGTTTTCATTCCATTTCGGTCCGCGTACCCCTGGATTTTCACGGCTTTTCAAGATCGGGCATCCAGCGTACCGCAGTCGTTGCCGTACAAGGCGCTGACATCTGAAGAAGGCTGCTTTCGCGACATCAGTCCGAAGGTCTATGAATCATTGTGTAGTCCATTCTTCTCCGCGAGTAAGTCATTGATGTCGGCGTCATTGTCGTCAAACCAGTCCTGGTGTTGACGGCGTGCGCGTCCGAGGACTTCAAAGGCGGGGGACTGGATGACATTTCGCAGTTGACACCATCATGTCTCAACGGTAGCATTATCATCTCTGGAGCATGCAGGTTCTCCAGTTTCTGAGTTGGTTTGGTTGCCGAAATCAAAACAGTGAGCAGAGCACATTTAACAAAGAGTATTTAAGCTTACCTGGCGGTCGCTTACCTTAAGGCCTTCGTCGGGGTTGCAGTCGGAACCTCATCTGAGATATGACGAGGCGGTGATCTGTCCAACCATCGGCATCGCGGATCGCCTTGGTTACCAACACGTCCTATGGATCTCGCCTCCGGACGAGAACATAGTCCAGCAGCTGCCAGCGCCGTGACCGAGGGTGCATCCACGTGACATTCTCCCGCGTCGGAAGGCAGAAGGTGTTGGTTAGCAGAAGACAGTGTTCCGCACACGTTCGCAGAAGAAGGAGGCCGTTATCGTTACAGCTACCGAGACCGTGGGGACCCAGCACTACTGCCAGGCAGCGCGGTCCGTCCCGACGCGGGCGTTGAAGTCATCAATGACAATTAACTTGTCCTCTTTCGGCAGAGTCACCAGCAGGGCGTGCAGGTCCTCGTAGAATTTGTCCTTCGCCGCATCAGAGCTCGTGTTTGGGGGAGCGTAGGCGCTGATGACGGTGGCAAACTGGTCTCACCGAAGAGGCAGGCGGAGGGTCATTAGACAATTATTGAACCCTGCGGCAGATAGGGCAGACGTCCCACGATGTCGTTTCGGATGGCAAAAGCAATACCAGCATCGCGTCGCTCTGCCTTTGGCCGGCCGCTCCAGAAGAAGGTGTAGCCGGGACCTTCCTCCTCCACCTGACTACTCAGAGAATCGGGTCTTGCTGAGAGCATTTCGAGTTGACGTACACGTTACTCTGTGTTACGGAATCATCAAAAACAACCCTTCTATATATTCCCTTCAGCCAATGTTGATTAGTTGCAGTATCTTTTAGTTGCCTGGAAAGGTGCCCGCTGGTGGGGTACCTCAGTCACTCTTTTGCAAGGAGGGCTAGAACGCAATTTTTGCTTACTGTAGACTCTGTGCCTCTCTCGATCTTCTGTCTAATTCGTGTTGGACGACGGCTTACCCCGCGTCCGGTGAATGGACTCGGACGTGGTACTGAAATGTGATTGAGATGAGAGTGATGGAGGCCGATCCCAAGTCAGATTTAGCCCATTACTTTTTTGACGATAATTTGCTGATGCCCTTTGTGAGTAATTCGACATGCCGATTGCCGCGACTGGGAAGATTGCCAACTTGGTTCGTTGATTCAGGTCGCAAGACTACGACGGTTGAACTGTCGTGTGGTACGATTAAATGCACTCACTCCTTTTGTTAAGGCCCACCGCCGCTCGACTTAGTACAGCCAACGCCCTATCCTTTTGAACAACGAGGCCCCACCGTTAGCCGTCAGTTTAATAAATCGTGGGTCAAGTTACCCACCCAGCCTACTGCAATGCATTGAATCCACCAAATCTGATGCAGTCAGTCGATATATTTATTCTTGTTCTCATCACTCAGCCAAATACGAAGCCCTGTGGCGAAGGCGACAACAATCGCATTGCTCATTCAACTTATTTTGCTTCGTTGACCATAAAACCATGCTTGAGATAAATATTGGACTTCGGTGGACGTCGATAATGATAAGGCAGCCCTACTTTGGTAAGTAATACATTTCACCTCACTGGAGAAGCATCTAACATATTCTCTCCAAATGCTGGCAAAGTCACCTTGGTTCATGGATGATCCTAACGAGGTAAAGTTTCCATATTGACTCTACTCACTCTTCAATTTTATTCTAAATAAAACCGATGGACAACTGACCAGACAGAAAGGAAGCATCCGGACCACCGCTATGTGACGCTTTACGAGGTGGACTTAACGGCTTGGCAGAAAATGCATGTTATGTCTAAGCCTGGAGCCCTGTCGGGTGCTCAGAGTAAGACGTCGAAATTTGCAAAATAGCGAAACATATATGTCTGACCACTTCAACTTATTTTCTACTCTCCTAATAATTTTTGTTTTTACATATTTGCCGACAAGATAGAATATCGAAACTTCTCGTGGTCAGTTAGTATCTCTAAATGCGTCTTGACAAACTGACCATCACTCCAATCCAGCATCATTGGGACCTGGGTTTTGGGTCAGTTTGACGGATGCCGGCTTATTAGCCGCAAATTAACCACCAAGTCGCCTAAACCTATGAATTTTCCCTTATGTTATGATCCGCATCTGGAGAGGTAGGTTATAAGGTTAGTTAATTTACTCACCTCGAGCAGTGAAGTTGGGTCTAGCATCTCCACCAGCTCACCGACACAACCGTTTGATTTGGGAATCGGCTCAAGAAGGTGCCGTCGGAGCTGAATTATTCTTTATCATTCTCTGAGAATTTTACATAACTGTGAAAAGACCGTTAAACCTACTGAAAGTTTTGCGGGTATTATCTTCAGTGCTATGTGGTTGCTCGTCAAACGCCAAAATTATTTTGATGTGATATTTGCATCAATATAATTGAGGCAAATAGGCTTACGCTTAAAATCGACCAATTTGTTTTAAAATTCTCAAGAATTAAAAGCAATGTAAAAACATTGCAGTAACATGGATGAAGATAATGAGCAGAAAACACTGGTGTCATACGGTTAGATAGTGCATGCAGAGCAGGCCGATGTTTGAATGTCTTAACATATTGAGACATTGCAATTGCCTCTGGTATGTTACTCCATGGTTGCACGACATGGTTGGATAAAAATACTTCCTAACATTTAATCTTCCTTGGAGCACACATAGTTTAAAGATAGGCCTCCGAAAATACGTTTTATTGGGGAGTTGGAAATTATATCGCATAGGAGGGTGCCATGCAAGCCATGCATGATACGGAAAGCTTGTATCAAGTCCCTGCGCCTCTGCCTTTAATTCACAGGATAGGGATTTAGGTTACCGGATCTCATATGTTTATGCACTTCAAATTACTTCCTCCAAATGCTGAGATCTTTCTGTATTTCAGCTTTTCGGAGTGACATTCATTGCAGATATACGGGCTTTTAAATTTAAGTCGCCATTTATTTTAATCTCCATTCACGTGGGCATTTTCTGTATTTTTGTACTACTCTGCCTGTTTCCTTTTGAAATCTTGATTTTTTTTGTGTGAACTATGATCATGAGACCATCTCTACAGTACGCTAGCAACTTTTTGAATGAACATCATTCTAAAAATTTACTTAAGAATTCACACGATGTCAGCTGTTGTACGTTTTGGCCGGTATGTCACATTTGTGATCCTATCGAACCACATTTATCTCGGGTTCATCAAAAAAGGCTATAAAAAGACCGCTGCAGTTGGCAACACGCTCTCAAGCGTCAGACAAATAACAAATTTTCAATTTCGGGCTTCCTTTTGACAAACTCTCGTTCGGTATTCAACAAAATTCAAGATATAAAGCTTTTCTTGTTGAAAATAGAGCACAGTAAGACGATAGTTATTTGTTTTAAAGAGACATGGTTAAACAGTGACATTCACGAGCAACTCATTACCCTCTGTCTTTTGGGTGCTTTCGAACTCATAGAAAACCTTCAACATGCATCACAGTTTGTGGTTGGCTTATTTAGTCAACCAGAATCATAAGTCTTTATTCTCATACAACTTGATAGACGCCATCGCTTTTTTTATGCAAACCACGTAGTTTAAATAATTTCAAAGGTATTATATTTGTTAGTATTTATACTCCCCCGCTAACTTTTTGGACTCCATTTCATCCTTGGAACATATTTCTCGTAAATATTTATTTCCTAGGGACGTTGGCGTGTTCCGTTATGGTACTGACGTTTGCATTGGCGTAAAATTAATGGATAACCGTCTTGAAATATTTAGCACCACAATTCAATTCAATTAAATGGCTCTGGATTTCACCTGTTTTACCTCAAGTTCACCTCATAAATTGTTGAAGAAATTGGTTGAAGAAATTACTGTTCACGTATACCAATCCGTTTCAACAGGCATCACATAATCTCCCACCTGTTCTTTTAAACATATCTTGGAAACAAACTATTCTGTTTACCTGAAAACGAGAAGGTTGCGCCCACGCAATCCCATTTACTGCGTCTTTTTTCTGAATTGATAGTGCCGTTACCCTGTCACATTATCTCCGGAGGAATCTCCTCAGTTCTGTTTTCATAGAAGATAAAATCATTATGAAGATTTATTGAAAGTTGTCGTAGGGTTTGAGCTAGTCCACTTTATAACAATAAACCCATATATTTTTTATCTCAGCTGAAGGATATATTAACTCTCTGCAGTTATATGGCAATCAAAAATCGCCTAGATAATCTGTTTGAATGTAATGGAGGAATCCGCTCAGGGATCAAGGCTATGGTACAGTGTTCGTCTCAAATTCACCACGGAATAACATGATGATATAGCCAATTTCTTCATACACAGGAAAGACGTGTTAAGAAATATAGCTCCTTCGTCTTCTACGTGGCAATTGTCTTCCTGGGTGGCCTGTTATTCACATGAACTGTGAGGATTTTAAATCTTTGAGCATGTTTATTATGCACTGCTCAATAATGAAGCTTCTGACTCTGTACTAACTTGTCACTTGGGCAAAACCATTCAAAAGACGACTTGGCGAGCATATGCGTTGCTCAATAACTTCTCTTCAGGCCAGTT
>WEDG01002137.1:0-98266 GCA_017591395.1 Schistocephalus solidus
TCTCCCCTTGTCTTTGTCGGTTCCATTTCATCATATGCTACACGTCGCTATGCGACCGCCTGCGAGGGCTCTTAGTCTGAGCTCCAGGGCACAACGGAACATACATGTTCCTTTAAGCAGATCGGTGAGCCCCACACTATCATCATATTCCCGATCACAACCGACAAAACAACGAGCCCGTGGCTCAATGGTAGAGCGTTCGACTCAAATACCAAAGGTCGCGGGTTCGAATCCCAGGTGTGCCACACTTGGGATTGGGTATGACTGGCTGATGACGGCTAATAAGCCAGAAATGGCCATTCCGGTCTCCCTTGTCTTTGTCGGTTTCATTCCATCATATGCTACACGTCGCTATGCGACCGCCTGCGAGGGCTCTAGTCTGAGCTCCAGGGCACAACGGAACATACATGTTCCTTAAGCCGATCGGTGAGCCCCACACTATCATCATATTCCCGATCACAACCGACAAAACAACGAGCCCGTGGCTCAATGGTAGAGCGTTTGACTTAAATACCAAAGGTCGCGGGTTCGAATCCCAGGTGTGCCACACTTTGGGATTGGGTATGACTGGCTGATGACGGCTAATAAGCCAGAAATGGCCATTCCGGTCTCCCTTGTCTTTGTCGGTTCCATTTCATCATATGCTACACGTCGCTATGCGACTCGCCTGCGAGGGCTCTAGTCTGAGCTCCAGGGCACAACGGAACATACATGTTCCTTAAGCAGATCGGTGAGCCCCACACTATCATCATATTCCCGATCACAACCGACAAAACAACGAGCCCGTGGCTCAATGGTAGAGCGTTCGACTCAAATACCAAAGGTCGCGGGTTCGAATCCCAGGTGTGCCACACTTGGGATTGGGTATGACTGGCTGATGACGGCTAATAAGCCAGAAATGGCCATTCCGGTCTCCCCTTGTCTTTGTCGGTTCCATTTTCATCATATGCTACACGTCGCTATGCGACCGCCTGCGAGGGCTCTAGTCTGAGCTCCAGGGCACAACGGAACATACATGTTCCTTAAGCAGATCGGTGAGCCCCACACTATCATCATATTCCCGATCACAACCGACAAAAACAACGAGCCCGTGGCTCAATGGTAGAGCGTTCTACTCAAATACCAAAGGTCGCGGGTTCGAATCCCAGGTGTGCTACACTTGGGATTGGGTATGACTGGCTGATGACGGCTAATAAGCCAGAAATGGCCATTCCGGTCTCCCTTGTCTTTGTCGGTTCCATTTTATCATATGCTACACGTCGCTATGCGACCGCCTGCGAGGGCTCTAGTCTGAGCTCCAGGGCACAACGGAACATACATGTTCCTTAAGCAGATCGGTGAGCCCCACACTATCATCATATTCCCGATCACAACCGACAAAACAACGAGCCCGTGGCTCAATGGTAGAGCGTTCGACTCAAATACCAAAGGTCGCGGGTTCGAATCCCAGGTGTGACCACACTTGGGATTGGGTATGACTGGCTGATGACGGCTAATAAGCCAGAAATGGCCATTCAGTCTCCCCTTGTCTTTGTCGGTTCCATTTCATCATATGCTACACGTCGCTATGCGACCGCCTGCGAGGGCTCTAGTCTGAGCTCCAGGGCACAACGGAACATACATGTTCCTTGAGCAGATCGGTGAGCCCCACACTATCATCATATTCCCGATCACAACCGACAAAACAACGAGTCCCGTGGCTCAATGGTAGAGCATATGACTCAAATACCAAAATGTCGCGGGTTCAAATCCCAGGTGTGTCACACTTGGGATTGGGTATGACTGGCTGATGACGGCTTATAAGCCAGAAATGGCCATTCCGGTCTCCCCTTTGTCTTTGTCGGTTCAATTTTCATCATATGCTACACGTCACCATGCGACCGCCTGCGAGGGCTCTAGTCTGAGCTCCAGGGCACAACGGAACATACATGTTCCTTAAGCAGTATCGGTGAGCCCCACACTATCATCATATTCCCGATCACAAACCGACAAAACAACGAGCCCGTGGCTCAATGGTAGAGCGTTCGACTCAAATACCAAAGGTCGCGGGTTCGAATCCCAGGTGTGCCACACTTGGGATTGGGTATGACTGGGCATGATGACGGCTAATAAGCCAGAAATGGCCATTCCGGTCTCCCTTGTCTTTGTCGGTTCAATTTCATCATATGCTACACGTCGCCATGCGACCGCCTGCGAGGGCTCTAGTCTGAGCTCCAGGGCACAACGGAACATACATGTTCCTTAAGCAGATCGGTGAGCCCCACACTATCATCATATTCCCGATCACAACCGACAAAACAACGAGCCCGTGGCTCAAATGGTAGAGCGTTCGACTCAAATACCAAAAGGTCGCGGGTTCGAATCCCAGGTGTGCCACACTTGGGATTGGGTATGACTGGCTGATGACGGCTAATAAGCCAGAAATGGCCATTCCGGTCTCCCTTGTCTTTGTCGGTTCAATTTTATCATATGCTACACGTCGCCATGCGACCGCCTGCGAGGGCTCTAGTCTGAGCTCCAGGGCACAACGGAACATACATGTTCCTTAAGCAGATCGGTGAGCTCCCACACTATCATCATATTCCCGATCACAACCGACAAAAACAACGAGCCCGTGGCTCAAATGGTAGAGCGTTCGACTCAAATACAAAAGGTCGCGGGTTCGAATCCCAGGTGTGCCACACTTGGGATTGGGTATGACTGGCTGATGACGGCTAATAAGCCAGAAATGGCCATTCCGGTCTCCCTTGTCTTTGTCGGTTCAATTTCATCATATGCTACACGTCGCCATGCGACCGCCTGCGAGGGCTCTAGTCTGAGCTCCAGGGCACAACGGAACATACATGTTCCTTAAGCAGATCGGTGAGCCCCACACTATCATCATATTCCCGATCACAACCGACAAAAACAACGAGCCCGTGGCTCAAATGGTAGAGCGTTCGACTCAAATACCAAAGGTCGCGGGTTTGAATCCCAGGTGTGCCACACTTGGGATTGGGTATGACTGGCTGATGACGGCTAATAAGCCAGAAATGGCCATTCCGGTCTCCCTTGTCTTTGTCGGTTCCATTTCATCATATGCTACACGTCGCTATGCGACCGCCTGCGAGGGCTCTAGTCTGAGCTCCAGGGCACAACGGAACATACATGTTCCTTAAGCAGATCGGTGAGCCCCACACTATCATCATATTCCCGATCACAACCGACAAAACAACGAGCCCGTGGCTAAATGGTAGAGCGTTCGACTCAAATACCAAAGGTCGCGGGTTCGAATCCCAGGTGTGCCACACTTGGGATTGGGTATGACTGGCTGATGACGGCTAATAAGCCAGAAAATGGCCATTCCGGTCTCCCCTTTGTCTTTGTCGGTTTCACATTATCATCATATGCTACACGTCGCTATGCGACCGCCTGCGAGGGCTCTAGTCTGAGCTCCAGGGCACAACGGAACATACATGTTCCTTAAGCAAATCGGTGAGTCCCACACTATCATCATATTCCCGATCACAACCGACAAAACAACGAGCCCGTGGCTCAATGGTAGAGCGTTCGACTCAAATACCAAAAGGTCGCGGGTTCGAATCCCAGGTGTGCCACACTTGGGATTGGGTATGACTGGCTGATGACGGCTAATAAGCCAGAAATGGCCATTCCGGTCTCCCTTGTCTTTGTCGGTTCCAATTTCATCATATGCTACACGTCGCTATGCGACCGCCTGCGAGGGCTCTAGTCTGAGCTCCAGGGCACAACGGAACATACATGTTCCTTAAGCAGATCGGTGAGTCCCCACACTATCATCATATTCCCGATCACAACCGACAAAAACAACGAGCCCGTGGCTCAATGGTAGAGCGTTCGACTCAAATACCAAAAGGTCGCGGGTTCGAATCCCAGGTGTGCCACACTTTGGGATTGGGTATGACTGGCTGATGACGGCTAATAAGCCAGAAATGGCCATTCCGGTCTCCCTTGTCTTTGTCGGTTCCATTTTCATCATATGCTACACGTCGCTATGCGACCGCCTGCGAGGGCTCTAGTCTGAGCTCCAGGGCACAACGGAACATACATGTTCCTTAAGCAGATCGGTGAGCCCCACACTATCATCATATTCCCGATCACAACCGACAAAACAACGAGCCCGTGGCTCAAATGGTAGAGCGTTCGACTCAAATACCAAAGGTCGCGGGTTCGAATCCCAGGTGTGCCACACTTGGGATTGGGTATGACTGGCTGATGACGGCTTATAAGCCAGAAATGGCCATTCCGGTCTCCCTTGTCTTTGTCGGTTCCATTTTATCATATGCTACACGTCGCTATGCGACCGCCTGCGAGGGCTCTAGTCTGAGCTCCATGGCACAACGGAACATACATGTTCCTTAAGCAGATCGGTGAGCCCCACACTATCATCATATTCCCGATCACAACCGACAAAAACAACGAGCCCGTGGCTCAAATGGTAGAGCGTTCGACTCAAATACCAAAAGGTCGCGGGTTCGAATCCCAGGTGTGCCACACTTGGGATTGGGTATGACTGGCTGATGACGGCTAATAAGCCAGAAATGGCCATTCCGGTCTCCCCTTGTCTTTGTCGGTTCAATTTTATCATATGCTACACGTCGCCATGCGACCGCCTGCGAGGGCTCTAGTCTGAGCTCTAGGGCACAACGGAACATACATGTTCCCTAAGCAGATCGGTGAGTCCCACACTATCATCATATTCCCGATCACAACCGACAAAACAACGAGCCCGTGGCTCAATGGTATAGCATTCGACTCAAATACCAAAAGGTCGCGTGTTCGAATCCCAGGTGTGCCACACTTGGGATTCGGGTATGACTGGCAGATGACAGCTAATAAGCCAGAAATGGCCATTCCGGTCTCCCTTGTCTTTGTCGGTTCCATTTCATCATATGCTACACGTCACCATGCGACCGCCTGCGAGGGCTCTAGTCTGAGCTCCAGGGCACAACGGAACATACATGTTCCTTAAGCAGATCGGTGAGTCCCACACTATCATCATTTTCCAGATCAAAACCGACAAAACAACGAGCCCGTGGCTCAAATGGTAGAGCGTTCGACTCAAATACAAAAGGTCGCGGGTTCGAATCCCAGGTGTGCAACACTTGGGATTGGGTATGACTGGCAGATGACGGCTTTTAAGCCAGAAATGGCCATTCTGGTCTCCCTTGTCTTTGTCGGTTCCATTTCATCATATGCTACACGTCACCATGCGACCGCCTGCGAGGGCTCTAGTCTGAGCTCCAGGGCACAACGGAACATACATGTTCCTTAAGCAGTTCGGTGAGTCCCACACTATCATCATATTTCCCAGATCACAAACCGACAAAAACAACGAGCCCGTGGCTCAATGGTAGAGCATTCGACTCAAATACCAAAGGTCGCGTGTTCGAATCCCAGGTGTGCCACACTTGGGATTGGGTATGACTGGCTGATGACGGCTAATAAGCCAGAAATGGCCATTCCGGTCTCCCTTGTCTTTTTCGGTTCAATTTCATCATATGCTACACGTCGCTATGCGACCGCCTGCGAGGGCTCTAGTCTGAGCTCCAGGGCACAACGGAACATACATGTTCCTTAAGCAGATCGGTGAGCCCCACACTATCATCATATTCCCGATCACAACCGACAAAACAACGAGCCCGTGGCTCAATGGTAGAGCGTTCGACTCAAATACCAAAGGTCGCGGGTTCGAATCCCAGGTGTGCCACACTTGGGATTGGGTATGACTGGCTGATGACGGCTAATAAGCCAGAAATGGCCATTCCGGTCTCCCTTGTCTTTGTCGGTTCAAATTTCATCATATGCTACACGTCGCCATGTGACCGCCTGCGAGGGCTCTAGTCTGAGCTCCAGGGCACAACGGAACATACATGTTCCTTAAGCAGATCGGTGAGCCCCACACTATCATCATATTCCCGATCACAACCGACAAAAACAACGAGCCCGTGGCTCAATGGTAGAGCATTTGACTCAAATATCAAAAGGTCGCGGGTTCGAATCCCAGGTGTGCCACACTTGGGATAAGTATGACTGGCTGATGACGGCTAATAAGCCAGAAATGGCCATTCCGGTCTCCCTTGTCTTTGTCGGTTCAATTTCATCATATGCTACACGTCGCCATGCGACCGCCTGCGAGGGCTCTAGTCTGAGCTCCAGGGCACAACGGAACATACATGTTCCTTAAGCAGTATCGGTGAGCCCCACACTATCATCATATTCCCGATCACAACCGACAAAACAACGAGCCCGTGGCTCAAATGGTAGAGCGTTCGACTCAAATACCAAAAGTCGCGGGTTCGAATCCCAGGTGTGCCACACTTGGGATTGGGTATGACTGGCTGATGACGGCTAATAAACCAGAAATGGCCATTCCATTCTCCCTTGTCTTTTTCGGTTCCATTTCATCATATGCTACACGTCGCTATGCGACCGCCTGCGAGGGCTCTATTCTGAGTTCCAGGGCACAACGGAACATACATGTTCCTTAAGCAGATCGGTGAGCCCCACACTATCATCATATTCCCGATCACAACCGACAAAACAACGAGCCCGTGGCTCAATGGTAGAGCGTTCGACTCAAATACCAAAAGTTCGTGGGTTCGAATCCCAGGTGTGCCACACTTGGGATTGGGTATGACTGGCTGATGACGGCTAATAAGCCAGAAATGGCCATTCCGGTCTCCCTTGTCTTTGTCGGTTCCATTCCATCATATGCTACACGTCGCTATGCGACCGCCTGCGAGGGCTCTAGTCTGAGCTCCAGGGCACAACGGAACATACATGTTCCTTAAGCAGATCGGTGAGCCCCACACTATCATCATATTCCCGATCACAACCGACAAAACAACGAGCCCGTGGCTCAATGGTAGAGCGTTCGACTCAAATACCAAAGGTCGCGGGTTCGAATCCCAGGTGTGCCACACTTGGGATTGGGTATGACTGGCTGATGACGGCTAATAAGCCAGAAATGGCCATTCCGGTCTCCCTTGTCTTTGTCGGTTCCATTTCATCATATGCTACACGTCGCTATGCGACCGCCTGCGAGGGCTCTAGTCTGAGCTCCAGGGCACAACGGAACATACATGTTCCTTAAGCAGATCGGTGAGCCCCACACTATCATCATATTTCCCGATCACAACCGACAAAAACAACGAGCCCGTGGCTCAATGGTAGAGCGTTCGACTCAAATACCAAAAGGTCGCGGGTTCGAATCCCAGGTGTGCAACACTTGGGATTGGGTATGACTGGCTGATGACGGCTAATAAGCCAGAAATGGCCATTCCGGTCTCCCTTGTCTTTGTCGGTTCCATTTCATCATAAGCTACACGTCGCTATGCGACCGCCTGCGAGGGCTCTAGTCTGAGCTCCAGGGCACAACGGAACATACATGTTCCTTAAGCATATCGGTGAGCCCCACACTATCATCATATTCCCGATCACAACCGACAAAACAACGAGCCCGTGGCTCAAATGGTAGAGCGTTCGACTCAAATACCAAAAGGTCGCGGGTTCGAATCCCAGGTGTGCAACACTTGGGATTGGGTATGACTGGCTGATGACGGCTAATAAGCCAGAAATGGCCATTCCGGTCTCCCTTGTCTTTGTCGGTTCCATTTCCATCATAAGCTACACGTCGCTATGCGACCGCCTGCGAGGGCTCTAGTCTGAGCTCCAGGGCACAACGGAACATACATGTTCCTTAAGCAGATCGGTGAGCCCCACACTATCATCATATTCCCGATCACAACCGACAAAACAACGAGCCCGTGGCTAAATGGTAGAGCGTTCGACTCAAATACCAAAAGGTCGCGGGTTCGAATCCCAGGTGTGCCACACTTGGGATTGGGTATGACTGGCTGATGACGGCTAATAAGCCAGAAATGGCCATTCCGGTCTCCCTTGTCTTTGTCGGTTCAATTTCATCATATGCTACACGTCGCTATGCGACCGCCTGCGAGGGCTCTAGTCTGAGCTCCAGGGCACAACGGAACATACATGTTCCTTAAGCAGATCGGTGAGCCCCACACTATCATCATATTCCCGATCACAACCGACAAAACAACGAGCCCGTGGCTCAATGGTAGAGCGTTCGACTCAAATACCAAAAGGTCGCGGGTTCGAATCCCAGGTGTGCCACACTTGGGATAGGGTATGACTGGCTGATGACGGCTAATAAGCCAGAAATGGCCATTGCGGTCTCCCTTGTCTTTGTCGGTTCAATTTCATCATAAGCTACACGTCGCTATGCGACCGCCTGCGAGGGCTCTAGTCTGAGCTCCAGGGCACAACGGAACATACATGTTCCTTAAGCAGATCGGTGAGCCCCACACTATCATCATATTCCCGATCACAACCGACAAAACAACGAGCCCGTGGCTCAATGGTAGAGCGTTCGACTCAAATACCAAAAGGTCGCGGGTTCGAATCCCAGGTGTGCCACACTTGGGATTGGGTATGACTGGCTGATGACGGCTAATAAGCCAGAAATGGCCATTCCGGTCTCCCTTGTCTTTGTCGGTTCAATTTCATCATATGCTACACGTCGCCATGCGACCGCCTGCGAGGGCTCTAGTCTGAGCTCCAGGGCACAACGGAACATACATGTTCCTTAAGCAGATCGGTGAGCCCCACACTATCATCATATTCCCGATCACAACCGACAAAACAACGAGCCCGTGGCTCAATGGTAGAGCATTCGACTCAAATACCAAAAGGTCGCGGGTTCGAATCCCAGGTGTGCAACACTTGGGATTGGGTATGACTGGCTGATGACGGCTAATAAGCCAGAAATGGCCATTCCGGTCTCCCTTTGTCTTTGTCGGTTCCATTTTCATCATATGCTACACGTCGCTATGCGACCGCCTGCGAGGGCTCTAGTCTGAGCTCCAGGGCACAACGGAACATACATGTTCCTTAAGCAGATCGGTGAGCCCCACACTATCATCATATTCCCGATCACAACTGACAAAAAAACGAGCCCGTGGCTCAGGTCGCGGGTTCGAATCCCAGGTGTGCCACACTTGGGATTGGGTATGACTGGCTGATGACGGCTAATAAGCCAGAAATGGCCATTCCGGTCTCCCTTGTCTTTGTCGGTTCCATTTCATCATATGCTACACGTCGCTATGCGACCGCCTGCGAGGGCTCTAGTCTGAGCTCCAGGGCACAACGGAACATACATGTTCCTTAAGCAGTATCGGTGAGCCCCACACTATCATCATATTCCCGATCACAACCGACAAAACAACGAGCCCGTGGCTCAAATGGTAGAGCGTTCGACTCAAATACCAAAAGGTCGCGGGTTCGAATCCCAGGTGTGCCACACTTGGGATTGGGTATGACTGGCTGATGACGGCTTATAAAGCCAGAAATGGCCATTCCGGTCTCCCTTGTCTTTGTCGGTTCCATTTTCATCATATGCTACACGTCGCCATGCGACCGCCTGCGAGGGCTCTAGTCTGAGCTCCAGGGCACAACGGAACATACATGTTCCTTAAGCAGTATCGGTGAGTCCCCACACTATCATCATATTCCCGATCACAACCGACAAAAACAACGAGCCCGTGGCTCAATGGTAGAGCGTTCGACTCAAATACCAAAGGTCGCGGGTTCGAATCCCAGGTGTGCCACACTTGGGATTGGGTATGACTGGCTGATGACGGCTAATAAGCCAGAAATGGCCATTCCGGTCTCCCTTGTTTTTGTCGGTTCAATTTCATCATATGCTACACGTCGCTATGCGACCGCCTGCGAGGGCTCTAGTCTGAGCTCCAGGGCACAACGGAACATATATGTTCCTTAAGCAGATCGGTGAGCCCCACACTATCATCATATTCCCGATCACAACCGACAAAAACAACGAGCCCGTGGCTCAAATGGTAGAGCGTTCGACTCAAATACCAAAGGTCGCGGGTTCGAATCCCAGGTGTGCCACACTTGGGATTGGGTATGACTGGCTGATGACGGCTAATAAGCCAGAAATGGCCATTCCGTTTTCCGTTGTCTTTGTCGGTTCAATTTCATCATATGCTACACGTCGCCATGCGACCGCCTGCGAGGGCTCTAGTCTGAGCTCCAGGGCACAACGGAACATACATGTTCCTTAAGCAGATCGGTGAGCCCCACACTATCATCATATTCCCGATCACAACCGACAAAACAACGAGCCCGTGGCTCAAATGGTAGAGCGTTCGACTCAAATACCAAAGGTCGCGGGTTCGAATCCCAGGTGTGCCACACTTGGGATTGGGTATGACTGGCTGATGACGGCTAATAAGCCAGAAATGGCCATTCCGGTCTCCCTTGTCTTTGTCGGTTCAATTTTATCATATGCTACACGTCGCCATGCGACCGCCTGCGAGGGCTCTAGTCTGAGCTCCAGGGCACAACGGAACATACATGTTCCTTAAGCAGATCGGTGAGCCCCACACTATCATCATATTCCCGATCACAACCGACAAAACAACGAGCCCGTGGCTCAAATGGTAGAGCGTTCGACTCAAATACCAAAGGTCGCGGGTTCGAATCCCAGGTGTGCCACACTTGGGATTGGGTATGACTGGCTGATGACGGCTAATAAGCCAGAAATGGCCATTCCGGTCTCCCTTGTCTTTGTCGGTTCCATTTCATCATATGCTACACGTCGCTATGCGACCGCCTGCGAGGGCTCTAGTCTGAGCTCCAGGGCACAACGGAACATACATGTTCCTTAAGCAGATCGGTGAGCCCCACACTATCATCATATTCCCGATCACAACCGACAAAAACAACGACCCGTGCTCAATGGTAGAGCGTTCGACTCAAATACAAAATGGTCGCGGGTTCGAATCCCAGGTGTGCCACACTTGGGATTGGGATATGACTGGCTGATGACGGCTAATAAGCCAGAAATGGCCATTCCGGTCTCCCTTGTCTTTGTCGGTTCCATTTCATCATAAGCTACACGTCGCTATGCGACCGCCTGCGAGGGCTCTAGTCTGAGCTCCAGGGCACAACGGAACATACATGTTCCTTAAGCAGATCGGTGAGACCCCACACTATCATCATATTCCCGATCACAAACCGAAAAAAACAACGAGCCCGTGGCTCAATGGTAGAGCATTCGACTCAAATACCAATGGTCGAGTGTTCGAATCCCAGGTGTGCCACACTTTGGGATTGGGTATGACTGGCATGATGACGGCTAATAAGCCAGAAATGGCCATTCCGGTCTCCCCTTGTCTTTGTCGGTTCCATTCCATCATAAGCTACACGTCGCTATGCGACCGCCTGCGAGGGCTCTAGTCTGAGCTCCAGGGCACAACGGAACATACATGTTCCTTAAGCAGATCGGTGAGCCCCACACTATCATCATATTCCCGATCACAACCGACAAAAAAACGAGCCCGTGGCTCAAATGGTAGAGCGTTCGACTCAAAATACAAAGGTGTCGGGTTCGAATCCAGGTGTGCCACACTTGGGATTGGGTATGACTGGCTGATGACGGCTTATAAACCAGAAATGGCCATTCCAGTCTCCCCTTGTCTTTGTCGGTTCCATTTTCATCATATGCTACACGTCGCTATGCGACCGCCTGCGAGGGCTCTAGTCTGAGCTCCAGGGCACAACGGAACATACATGTTCCTTAAGCAGATCGAGTAGAGCCCCCACACTATCATCATATTCCCGATCACAACCGACAAAAACAACGAAGCCGTGCTCAATGGTAGAGCGTTCGACTCAAATACCAAAGGTCGCGGGTTCGAATCCAAGGTGTGCCACACTTGGGATTGGGTATAACTGGCTGATGACGGCTTATAAGCCAGAAATGGCCATTCCGGTCTCCCTTGTCTTTGTCGGTTCCATTTCATCTAAGCTACACGTCGCCATGCGACCGCCTGCGAGGGGCTCTAGTCTGAGCTCCAGGGCACAACGGAACATACATGTTCCTTAAGCAGATCGGTGAGCCCCACTCTATTATCATATTCCCGATCACAACCGGCAAAACAACGAGCCTGTGGCTCAATGGTGAAGCGATTCGACTCAAATACCAACGGTCGCGGTTCGGAATCCCAGGTGTGCCACACTTGGGATTGGGTATGACTGGCTGATGACGGCTAATCAAGCCAGAAATGGCCATTCCGGTCTCCCTTGTCTTTGTCGGTTCCATTCTCATCATAAGCTACTCGTCGCCATGCGACCGCCTGCGAGGGCTCTAGTCTGAGCTCCAGTGCACAACGGAACATACATGTTCCTTAAGCAGATCGGTGAGCCCCACACTATCATCATATTCCCGATCACAACCGACAAAAACAACGAGCCCGTGCTCCAATGGTAGAGCGTTCGACTCAAATACCAAAGGTCGCGGGTTCGAATCCCAGATGTGCCACACTTGGGATTGGGTATGACTGGCTGATGACGGCTAATAAGCCAGAAATGGCCATTCCGGTCTCCCTTTGTCTTTGTCGGTTCAAATTCCATCATAAGCTACACGTCGCCATGCGACCGCCTGCGAGGGCTCTAGTCTGAGCTCAGGGCACAACGGAACATACATGTTCCTTAAGCAGATCGGTGAGCTCCCACACTATCATCATATTCCCGATCACAACCGACAAAACAACGAGCCCGTGGCTACAATGGTAGAGCGTTCGACTCAAATACCAAAGGTCGCGGGTTCGAATCCCAGGTAGTGCCACACTTGGGATTGGGTATGACTGGCTGATGACGGCTAATAAGCCAGAAATGGCCATTCCGGTCTCCCTTGTCTTTGTCGGTTTCCATTTCATCATAAGCTACACGTCGCCATGCGACCGCCTGCGAGGGCTCTAGTCTGAGCTCCAGGGCACAACGGAACATACATGTTCCTTAAGCAGTATCGGTGAGCCCCACACTATCATCATATTCCCGATCACAACCGACAAAACAACGAGCCCGTGGCTCAAATGGTAGAGCGTTCGACTCAAATACCAAAGGTCGCGGGTTTCGAATCCCAGTGTGCCACACTTGGGATTGGGTATGACTGGCTGATGACGGCTTTATAAACCAGAAAATGGCCATTCCGGTCTCCCTTGTCTTTGTCGGTTCAATTTCATCATAAGCTACACGTCGCCATGCGTCCACCTGCGAGGGGCTCTAGTCTGAGCTCCAGGGCACAACGGAACATGCATATTCCTTAAGCAATATCGGTGAGCCCCACACTATCATCATATTCCTGATGCATCAACCGACAAAAACAACGAGCCCGTGGCTAAATGGTAGAGCGTTCAAACTCAAATACCAAAGGTCGCGGGTTCGAAGCCCAAATGTGCCACATTTGGAATTGGGTATGACTGGCTGCTGATAGCTAATAAGCCAGAAATGGCCATTCCGGTTCCCCTTGTCATTGTCAGTTAAATTTCATCATATGCTACACGTCGCCATGTGACAGCATGCGAGGGCTCTACTCTGAGCTCCAGGGCACAACAGAACATACATGTTCCTTAAGCAGATCGGTGCGTCCCACACTATCATCATATTCCCGATCACAACCGACAAAACAACAAGACCGTGGCTCAATGGTATAGCATTCGACTAAATATCAAAGATCGCGTGTTCAAATCCCAGGTGGCGACACTTGGGATTCGGTATTTCTGGCAGATGACAGCTCATTAGCCAGAAATGGCCATTCCGGTCTCCCCTTGTCTTTGTCGGTTCAATTTCATCATAAGCTACACGTCGCCATGCGACCAGCCTGCGAGGGCTCTAGTCTGAGCTCCAGGGCACAACGGAACATGCATATTCCTTAAGCAGATCAGTGAGCCCCACACTATCATATCATATTCTGATATCAACCGACAAACAACGAGCCCGTGGCTCAATGGTAGAGCGTTCGACTCAAATACCAAAGGTCATGGTTCGAATCCCAGGTGATGATACACTTGGATTGGGTATGACTGGCGATGACTATTAAGCCAGAAATGGCCATTCCGGTCTCCCTTGTCTTTGTAGGTTCTATTCCATCATAGCTACACGTCGCTATGCGACCGCCTAACTCCCAATCCTAAGCCTAAACGTGACCTATAATCATAGCCCTGACAGTAAATTACAACCCTAGGCCGAAGGTTAACTCCAATGGTAACGTGACGTGGAACGAGCGAGATGAAAGGGATCAACTTCCGTCTGCCCAACTAACATAAATAGGCACTACATAGAAGGAAAAATTCTAGGTGTGACCACAAATCCGAAAGTAACCAGAAATGCTGACCCCGTTGCTTTGGACGACCCTGATAACACAGGCCAAGGCGCGAATGAACGGCCTATCTCTTGAGAGCATCGCGGTCTGGGGAGTCCAAGCGTACATAAAGACGAGGGGCTCTCATCAGGGAGGAGCGACGGCAATAAGTCGGTGGCCTGAGCTATGCCTGGCAGCTGCATATCATACAGCACCTAGAAGTATTAGTGGAAAGATCTCCTCTGACTTGCATACGACAGTTATTTCGCTGAAAGCCGCTTCCAAACTGCATGCTCTTGTTAGTCCCCACGATAATCAACAAACTTACCAGGGTGACGCGCTGCAAGTACCCGCAGTCGCACAGAACTGTACGGTATATCGATAATAACACCGAGAAGAACAGAACGAGCAGGACCACATGAAAGTCGGGTATCCCAATGCTCACGCCTACTTTTCCCCCAGTAAACTGAACAATATCTGAATAGATGCGAAGGTTAGAGTTCCAGGTGTTTGTGGCAGTAAGGAAGAATGCACCGGAGCACTTTGTTATTCGGAGTCTTCGAACTCCTACAAGAGTTCCTACTCAGAGAAAAGCGACAGCAAAAACCAAGCAACAGTTATAAGGGGCAGTGGCGCCAGTCCGGACGTTACTGCGCTGGGCTCTGTGTGCCGGCGCCAGATCGATTGATTGAGTTCCCAACCGAGGACCAGTCTTTGATGAATTCGCAGCTTGTCTTTCTTCTTGTGCACTTGGATACTTATCTTCGGGGCCTCGGAGTTCAACTCGTGACCCGATTCGTAGGTGTGGACAGCCACTTGCGATAAGGCGTCACCCCGTGGCAGTCAGCTTGTGCCCAGGTATGCGCTATCCGACGAATTGTTGCAAGTCGCTGCCCCCATCCACGAAAAGGGCCATGAGTGTAACAACGGAGCTGTCAAGATAATCGCTCACGCCGAAAGCAGGACGACCGGAGAAGGGACTAAAGCCTGGCTCTCGGACGGGAATTCAATCGATCGATTTATTGATCTGGCGCCAACATGCGTAGCCCTACGCAGTCACCTCCAGACCTACGTCATTGAACCTGGATTCGCTTGTACCCCCTATGCCTGTAGCCTTTTTCTGATGCTGCTGCTACCTCAGACGAATGACTCGCCCAGGAATTCGAAAGCTCAAAATAAAAAAAAAATGTTACGGCGCTTGACCAGCCTTCTTCAATACTCTATGACCCATTTCGCGAAAAATCCGTTCAGAGACATACGAAAGCGATTCACTCCAAAAAACGTCTAAAATGCACTTTAAAATTTCAATGGTCCGAATGGGCTGGAAATGTCAGTCTCAACATTTTTAACAAAAAATCTAATAAACGGTATCCCCTGCTCTAAAATTCCCCTAACCATTGGCTTCTAGGGTTAAAATAGGCGAGCGCAGTTGCAGAGTCCAATGCAATCCCTCCCGAAAAAGAGTGTGTAAGATCACGAAAAGCAAAATCAATCTTGCGGGAACAGGAGGAAATCATAGCAGGATCAAAAGATTGGGGTTCGGTAGAAGAAGAGAGAAGTTTTTTGCTGGAGTACTTTTCTCAAAACTGAGACTAAAATCCAAACCAAATTGACAGCTGTTCTGAGTGAACCTGTAGAGTTTTCTGTGCTCCTTAGCACACAGAACCCTATAAGAGTGACGAGAAAATGAGCAAACATGGTAAAGCGGCGTGCTACAGAAAGAATCACAGCCGCAAAGAGAAGGCACGCGGTCCACAGGGGAATGGAACGTCACTGGGAGAGGCAAGATAATATCAAATGCTTATTGGCAGAGAAGGGATCGCTGCTCAGCTGGACTGGAGGCATTCATCAGCACTTCGGCAAGACCAGCTTGCACGAACTCAGCACACTCCTTGCACACTCTCACTGGCGCCAGTGAGCCCAGACTCTCTACGGGGACCCAATGACAGCAACAGGAGCCACAGAAGATGTGCCCACATCGGCGGCAGTGATGGCGACGGCGAATCAGCGTGAAGGTGGCCTTGCAGCTGGCACACTCCTTGCCAATAACCGGAGCAGTAGCCCAGCGTGTGAGGCCGCCGCTACGGCGTGATTGGTCGGTTTCTGAGTCTTCACCCTCATCGCTATCTTCATTTGAGGAGACGGTGGTAGGTGCTGCGGGAACTTCGGCCATGACCCAGGTATTACTAATGGAGCGTTGCCGTGCCGGGGTGTCTGGCTGCCAGGGTGGTAAGGGGTATGCGGGGTTGGGAGTTTCACCGGCCTCTCCCTCCACGGGACTGGAGATAAGCAGAGACCAGAGGGGGTGGTGACGAGCAGAGGGGGCAGCTGTGGTCGACGACGCTGCCTGAGATGGGCCTTTTGTAAAAGGGGCACAGATGGAGACAATAATGGTAAATGAATGTGAAGTGTACAAGAGCCCAGTAACGGTCAGAGCTCCATAGTCAATCAAGAGAAGAGCAACGGATACCCGACAGTCCGTAAGCGACAAATGCTATCGTCATTCAACAATGTAGTTGCATGTGGTCGCTGTTGTGTGAATCTGATGATAGCTAAGCTGGTTTGCGCGAATGCAAACCGTATGACTAACTTGACAAATGGATGCGTTAAAGTCACCCGACCACCTACAAGGCTAAAAGGAGTCACGTCTTCTCCTAATTTCCGCTCACAACTGCATATATATGCATTGAAATATCAGGATCCCAAGAAATTTAAGTAGAATAAACTGAAGTTCTTCGTGAACAAATTAGTTTTGTACTGCAAATTTTCGAGTCTGGGTCCCAGCTGGTGGTAAGGGTTATGCTTATCTGAATTAAAGCAAATAAGCCCGAAACAGTTCTATACCAAGTTACCGCCAAACTCTACCGTCCCCCTCCGCTTTTAAAGCTAAACTGACTTCGGCCTGGCAGTTGATTGCCAGTTCGTGACGCTACCACCAATGAGAAGAATATTTGCTTCGGGAAGCCAATGGATCGGTGTGAGCCCAATCCTGAGTGAATATATACATACATGTGTTTTTCTTTTTCCTTCAAAAGATGACCGACAGTGCTAGACACATCTTGGCTCGGGAGGCCAGGTTGTTGGTTTGGTAATTTCTCCAATTACCAATATGCTTTAGTTGACCACGCCATCACAAACAGCGATCGACGTCCAGTTCATTGCACCTACAGTCTACGACGTTGCACTTTTGTGCAACCGACAAGACGCAAACTGATGTTCTCGTTTCGGCCGTTAAGTCTCCACAGAAGTAAGCAAGATGCAAAAACCGCAGTGCCTGTAACAAGGGTCAACTAAGGGTTAAAAGGACAGAGTACAACTTCATGCGTGAGAGCTGGAGACGATTGGTTTAGTAATCAGCTAATTGGAGGACTGCGTGAACACAATCGTGGCACCAAATTGTCCAACTGAACTCATGACATGCATGACGATGTTTTAAAAAAGATGGAGGTAGGAGCGCTCTACGCTAGTCAAAAAATGAACAGTGTTGCACAAGATGTCCGCTAGCAGCAGTAGATGCAGTTGGAAAGACAAATTTCAGCGGCCAAGAAGGACTACATTCGATTATGCCCATCGAGAGTCCCTGTGGCGGATAATGGCAAAATCCTCGCCTACGACTACCGTTCCACCGCAGCGCGAGTCCTAGTTCGTAACAATCTCTCCCAGCCGATTGATATTCGGCCTGGCGTTCGACAAGAAATTTGTTCAATTACGACATTGATTAGATTCCCCGGTAGGCCCTACGGTGTCGAGTTTAAACCCAGGCACCGGCTGACTGATCTCGGCAGTGTTGAGGATATCGCTCTGATAGCTTCAAAGTTTGCTGATTTACAGTGTATGGCGCTATGGGTGCATGAGGTCGCTAAATCAGTCGGTTTATCCGTAAATACTGACATGATTAGTAGTGTTTTCAAGTGGCATCCCTGAGCAGATATCACCTGTTGCGATTAATGACTGTCAACTTAAAGCAGTAGACAGTTGCAAATACCTCGCAAAGAGGCTGATGTCGAAGGAACAAAGTAAGGATAAAATGGCGTCTATATGCCCATCATATTAGCCACTATGCGGCTGCTTGTGGGCTCTAGAGTGAGCCTTCAAGTCAGAAGGAGAAGAGTCGTGGCTCGCTGGGTTTACTTAATCTATAGGAAGTGTCTTTGGAATCGTCGCGAGATATTCATCATCAGGAAAATACGTGTTTATCGTGCATTCATTCGGTCAGCCCTCATCTATGGCTGAAAGTTGGGCTGTATGCAGGGAAGATGGACAAAACTGGAAGTAAATGAGCACCGCTGCCTCAGTGCAGTATGCATAATTTGGTTCAAATGAGACAGTCTGCAGTTGCTGCGATAACTTCGTAAGTATATTCCAAGTCATCCAAGAAAGAAGACTGACTGTGATGGTTTGCGCACGTTCTTCATCGTCTACTTTACGAGATTAGTGTTGCTGCTATTTAACTGACATTGTTACCCACTTGGAGGCATCGAAGAGGTGGTAGACTCTAAACTTGGCTCGACACAGTTCGTCAGGTCATGGAAGTGGTTATTCGATTTTCGACGTTAGGATTTGCCGCTGCGGATCACCATACGTGGAGAGGTCCAATCCATCCGGCTAGACCAGACATGATTGAAGGCGGCCGTAAACATTTATACCCCCGGCTAGAAAATAAATCATAACAATAACATACTACGGAGAGGCCGGAGACTTGTAAACTAAAAAAGTACAGTGTGATATGTACTACGTACCCAAAGACACGTCAATCCGGACATTTGGCTGATGCGTATGGAGGCAAGAGACAGTGACGCCAACACTGCGAAATCGGCATCTGCAATAAATCTGACGCGGCTTGCTAAGAGCCGTGGCCTCGAAGGTTGTCCACTGATTGGATAACTCGATCCTCATGGGAGCATGAAGGAGTGACTAGAGGACTGAAATTCGGACTACAATGGGCCATTCTCAATACTGCATTCGCACTTATGTGAGACCCTGGTCGCCCTTATAGTAGACTCGTACACGTAGTGGCGAGCCGATTGTGTGGGTGGAACGCATAGACCGTCATTCAGTTTTCTTAGTAACTGCACCCGCGCCCACTCCTGACAGTCCTGACATTGTCTAGCTATCCGATCAATGGTGAGGAGTGAGCGCGATAGATGCTTCGAAAGTCTGCATAACGATGAAGTAATTAAAGCACCAGTGGTCGGTGCTGCGCTCAGTCTGTGGGATATGCAGTGGAGGTCGTTATTTCCGACAGTCTGTCAGCCAGTTATACTCAAGGTGAGGGCAACGTAGAAACCACAGCCAACAGGTTCGATAACAAAGACACGGAGATCCGGTGAGGGTTCTTCGTGAAGAACGAACGTTACTGAACCTAGGAGAGCAACAGATCACTTTGAACAAAGCTCTTCTAGTAGAGAGTCATAAAGGATTGCAACAGACAGTAAGAAAGATGAAAGAGGGCTGGCCGAAGCGTACCGCAGAGGATGCCAGGGGGTAATTAAATCGGAGAGGAAGGAAGAATCCTTTTGTGGTTGCAATCAACTGTACCTTAGGAGTGAAGATTGGCCAATGCTGCTGATTACGTTCAGAACATCCTGAATTTCCTATCTTTACGCACCGAAGTGATGACCAAGAGGATTCAAAAATAAAAGGCATTCATTATTTGCCCTCAGTCAAACGGTGTACGGCCTCAAAATTACAGTGGACAAACCTGGTCGCAGATACAAATTCCACCGTCATCCAAAAGTACATTGGCTCTATAAACAGCGACGGACTTAATGCAGAGGAACGGCCAGAGAAAGAAATCGGTATTTCAAGGCTACCACCACTATCGTTCCATCCAAAGGACAGTAAGGAAATCAACGGCAGTCATTGAGGAGTGCCTTAACTGAAAATTGACGGAAAACTGCGTACTGGTTCTAGTCAACGGCCTAAATTTCCATCTGGAAATGAGAGGTAAAAGTCAAGACATGCAGACCGGCTTCTTGACAATGGTTATCTGTCTGGAACAGACAGCCAAAAGGAACTCTAGAAGGCGAGAATGAAGTTTGAATGTCTACAAAATTGCAAACATGCAGTATCCAAGCTAGTGTTACGGCCAACGCATGGACCTCGGATACATTTGCCTTTGGCCTTAAGTAGGCTAAAGGGTAAGGATGACATACATGACTCCCTAAAAGGGACACGCGAATAGGAGCGCTCCGCAACGCCAACAGTTTCCACAGTAAGACGGCACCCTAAGGTTAAAATGATAACATGTCTCAGACACGGGTAGGAACGACTTGTATAGTCCGCTAAACAGGAAATGGGAAAAAGCACGACCGGGCCAAGTAATAAAGGTGGCCCTGCGCATAATTCCAGGAGAGTTAAATAGTCTCCTGTCCTGACCCTAACAAAAACCTAAACCGTAGTCCCTAATCCTAACCCGAAAGTCTAAGCCCCAACCCTACAGTTAACACTAACCTTAACACTCTGCTTAGGGGGCTTTATAAGTAATCCTTAACTGATAAGCTAATGGAAGTACCATAACTACCGGAATCCAAGACAAGTATCAGACGGGAGTAGGCGCAAGGGAATCAGAAGATGAGGCCTAATCTTAACCGGACTGCGAGCTACTCTATGGTCTCTGGTCAGAGCAGGGAGCGTACTGACAGTGCCCATAGAAGTGAAAAGACGAGTCCCAGGAAAAAAAAGGAGAATGAAAAGTTGGAAGGAGAAATTTGGTCGGGTTTGCTTACACGTCCGCTTTCACAAACCCGACACGACAGGGGAGAAGGAACGCCTTCCTCTGCATGTAAGGCGAGTGGCCATGTTCCAGGAAACGTAAACATTCGCGTGATATAATGCCGCCCAAAACATAAGCGTAAGCCCAATCTTGACCCGAAACCTACCCTTAATCCTATTCCTAAACTTGACACCTTAGTCCCAACATGAATTTCCCTGGAAGTTAGCTTAAAGAAACCTGTATAACGAGCGGCTCCTGTTCTCATGCCCTGTCCGGCTTGGGGACATATCCATTTCACAATGATATAAGAGGAATGTTTCAGACTCATCCTAAAACCCATTGAAGACTGGAACAAATATGCTTGCACCATGGTCCACTGGCCACGAACAAACGAAATGATCTCCCTCCCTCCCCCCAACCGTATTAGACAAAGCAGTTAGTCATACAGGGAGCAACTGGGTGAGCACCGCTTCCAGTAAAAAAATGTTTGTGAGTCCATCTGCGGAGAAGTTATCAGACTAATCTTCAACACCTACGGCAAAATCACACTCATTAACGGATCGCGAATGTGCGGTCAGGCAGTCGTCGTAACACCCAGAAGCATTCGCGATGAATATGTGAGCTGCCACTGTTGTAAGGTGCGCGGCTGCATAGTATCCAGAACCCATAGATACTGCGCACTCTGTCCGTGTACTACCCGTTGCCACGCTTTACGACAATATCGAGTGAATCAGGAACGTGAAACGAACAAAAATCTCGTTGCAGTCCGCTTCTTCTCCGAGGGAAGGGAGGACCCAACGCCAGTTACAGCTTTCTACGATTGCGAGAGCGAGCGCAAGGGTTATTTTCTATGTGCGCCTGTAATCAGGCAGCCTTGACAGTCTGGACGTGTACACCTGCATCAAAGTCAGCCTCGCTAATAGGTTAAATAGGAAAATTGGCAAGTCACGCTGCGAGCATGCGTGATCTAGCTGACCTCGAAGATATCACGAGCTCTACCTCCCCATGAGTGACGATCATAGCCGGACAATTCAACATAATGTTCTCGCCAACAACGGAGACCCTATACCGAAGTTCTTAGAACCACGTCTATGTCTTGACGAACTGTTTTGAACCCGGTTTTTAATCGACCTCCTCCACCCTCCTCTTCAACACCTCAAAGTGGGTAACAACGTCGGATCGAGGACAGCAACACTGAGCACGTGAGGTGCACGATGAAGAATGTGCCGAAACTACCTCTCAATCTCAGTTGTCTTTCTTGGATGGCTTAGGATATCCATGAGATGTTATCGCAGTAAGTGCGGGCTGTCTAATTTGATACGAAGTTGGTGAACTTCATTGGATAACAGGGTGCCCATTCGTCTAGCTGCTGGCTACCCGGCGCGTCCACAGGTGGCGGATAGAGGAAGGCCTTTAGCGAAGGTAAGCTGCAAAATAGAAGGCTCCCGGGTTTGAGGAATAATCAGTTGTGGACCAGCAGTGCCAAGGCTACCAGTGTGCGGAGGGCTGAGTTCTGGCAAGCCAAAAGCCTTTTATAAAGCCCGATGACGGCACGATGACATGGCCACTCTGTCACCCTCGACTTTGCTGAAGTCAAGGGCGTGCAGGCTTTCGAACAAGGTCATGGTCAGCACGAGTAGAGGGGCTATTTGCCTTTGAGAGTCACTGCCTGAATGAAGTAAATTAGACATGTAAGTCGGCTTAACATTACATGCGTCTTTAGGACTACATGCAGGAAACATTTTTTAATGTTCTCCTTGCGCATAATTAGAAAAAGAATGAAGGGATTCAAACTTTATCGTAAAACTGACTTGTACTTGTTCTTCATCCATCAAACTGCAATGATAAAGTTATTATTTTAGCAGGAAACTGATAAGATAATATTTTTTATTTTCCCAAGAGTATACTGACCGCAGACCTTTATTCCGAAACGTTTTTTTGATTTTTTGATGAAATATTATTTTTAGATAAGTTCCAGAAGTCCACTCAGGTGGGAAGCAATTTCCCCCAAACGCACATCGTGTAGATAGCGAATTTCAAGAACTGCCAACGCCATAAAGTTCGGAGAACGAGGGATCTGACGGTCGAAAACGGAGACCCTAAGTAGCAAGGTGTTCATTAGTATCATTAAGGATGTCTTCACCTTAATATTGCAGAAAAATGATCCTGTTCACCGCTCAAAGAAGACATGATTCTGATTTAGCTTACGACTAAAGAATCTTTTTTAGACCACAGTCAGCCTCTCTGCTTGTGGGCCACGAAGCATTTTCATTTCTGCTAACAGTTGGGACCTTAATCCTACAGAAAATTCACTGCATTAATCAAATGAAATTCGCGCACGCCCAGAAAACACTGCTAAATGCATGAAGAGCTGGATTTTCTGCTCAATCCTTTCATAGACCAGCTCACCGTAGGCAAGTTGGCTGTTTCTATGACAGCTCGAATTACAACACGCCAACGAACAATCGAAAAGTACTGGTATGTTGTGCACGATGGGGGCACTGAAAAAGACAGGGTAGAAGGTAATGGTCATTTCTGGCTTATTAACCACCATCAGCCAGTCATACTCAAGCCCAAGTGTGGACCACCTGAAAGTCGAACCCGGCATCATTGGTCATTATGTCGAACGCTCAACCAACGAGCCACGGGTCCGTCGTCTTGTCCGTTGTGATGGGGAATATCAATCAGGATGATGATCAGAGACTGTGTGGGCTCTAGATTGAGCCACAAGGCACAACAGGACGAGCATGTCCCGTAACTTAATCGGTGAGCGCCGTTTCATCACGACTACTACGTTGTAATTGTTAATATTTCTCATCATTTTTCTCGCTCCATCATACTTCCCTTGTCTGCAGTCGGTTGTACTAGGCCTAAAATAATTGACCTATCATAAGATCTTTTATTCTATTTGGTGGTTTTCGACAAAACAAAGTACTTCTTAGCTATTAGATAATGCTTTATAAACCAAACTGACCTTTTTGAAGAACAGTAGCTTTTTATCGTGAATGCGGGGGTGGCCGGCCTGTGCGTTACAAGGGTTTTTGTGCGAAGCTCGTAAATTTACATAGGTTCGGTCACACACTGTGAATTTTTTCATCTATAAACAAAGGCACGCGTAAATCAGCAGCAATGTGACTGCGGAACGGTGATGGATCTGCTCACGTGCCATTTTCGACTTAGCCGAATTCCTGGGTGAAGTCACGCTCTGCGGGAAGAAGAGAATAGCCATCAGGATTCAACCTGCTCAAAAAACCAAAAGGTGTCTAGGCCGGCGGAAGCACCACGCTCTTCATGTGTTCACGCGCGGGTAAATGTGCGTCTCTTACGAGAGTCGACAGACGTCGACTTGTGGAGAACTGAATGGATGGTTTGCAAATGTGTAGGGAAAGACGATTGGCTATCCATGCGGCTAGCTGCTGACACGTCGCGTGATGACGTGCGTCAACGCTGCACGGGCTGGCATGAACTCACAAGCCCAGCTGAAACACGATATATCAGATTTAGACGCGTGGAGCTGACTGTCCCAAGGGGATGCTTTGCATTTTATATACAGAGCTGATTGACGGAAAGGATACATCGCGACCACATCTCTTCATTCTACCCTAGCGTCCTTAAGCGCGGCGAGTAGAACATATCCTTATACTCATAGATATTACACATAATCCCCGGAACAACATCGTCGATGCCCAGGCCCTGCCAACATGCCCGTGCTGTCAACGCATCTTCCGCGCGCGAATCGGCCTGGTTGGACATCTTCGGACGCAATGCACCAACAATCCGACAATTCCAATTTCTACGTCAAATTCTGCCAACCCTCCTTCAGAATCCTCCACCCTCACTCCTGGCATCAATTCCATTACTCCCACCATCATAGAGACTACATACCTCTACTCATCGCCTGTAACCCCCACCACCGCAACCACCACCACCGCCACCATCAGCGAAAGGGAACTCTATCCTAAACTATCCTCAATGCGACCGCACATTCACCTCACGCATCGGCCTGTTCGGTCACTTGCGAATCCATCGTACATGGACTGGTGAACCAGTGCCTGGAGCATCAAACCACAGCAGAGATCGCCGCCTCCACTGTCCACACTGTCCTCGCGCATTCACTCAACACTTGGGCCTATTCGGTCAAATGCGCATCCATGACAGTGGAATTCACCGCAATGCCGACAAGACCGATACATCATGCAGACCCTCCGCTCCTGCTATTCTTACCACCACCGCCTCCTCCACTCCCATGAATGACATCCCCCCAGCCTCTACCAATTTCTCCTACTCACACTGCGCCCGCAACTTCAACTCACGCATCGGCGTGGTCGGTCATCTGCAAATCCATCGCACGGAGGCTGGTGAACCAGTGCCTGGGGCTCCGACATACAGTCGACGCGCCCGCCTCCACTGCCCTCACTGCTCCCGCACATTTACACACCACATGGGCCTATTAGGACACATGCGCCTTCACGACAACCTGCGGTAAACCACCAGAGGCTAAGCCACATCAGTGAACACCATCTAAACTAATACATAGACAACACCCTCACAACCATCAAAATGTACCTGATAAAATCACAGTTTCCTAGAAACCGTAGCTTGGAAGGCTGCCAATCTGACGCTTACACCAGACCACGTCGTCGGCCCAATGTATGTGCTGTGTGTGTCGATTGGCTGACCACTGGACTGGGAGTCAGACGGCGATGGCTCCTCCATATCCCCTGATTTAATGAATCCTGGTGTGTGCGTTATGGGGGCCAGGTCGTGCTGTGAAGCGCGAAGACGGGTACGCTGACCTGTCAGCCGATGCGCCCACTCCCACATCAGACAACTGACTAGCTCGTATGGTGGTCTGATTGTGGGGGTAGGAGAGAGAGTGAGGTGGACAGCTCAGCGCATTTTCCTCACTATAAACAATCTGACGCGCTTGAAACTATCACGGTGCGCTAAAAGCCGTGGCTTAGAAGGTTGCCAACTGACGGGATAACTGGGACCGCGTGGTCAGCCCAATGTGTGTTTTGTGTGTAGTGGCTGACTGGCGGACTAACAGTCAGGCTGCAATGGCTGCTTCTTAATGTGGCCTTTATGGCACTCCCGATCCGTGGGATCCGAGCCAGGTGTGGTGGTACACCCAGGGGCTACTCCACCCGCGCCAGCCACCTGCATCCTCTCACACCTCCGGTCTTCTTGTCTCTGTCTTGACACCGGGCTTAGGTGGGGGAGGAGGAGAGAGTGCAGTAGCTGCAGTGCAAGGCTTCTATCACTTAAAACTAATTCACGCGCAAGTCACCGTCCCTGCACCACCTGGTGTGGAGCATATGGTGGACCTCGTCGAAATCGACGGTCAAACTGTCATTACACATAATGCGTGTATCTGACCTTCAGCTCCTTAACTTAACAGGCAAGTCATCGCCACAAAAAGGTCCATCGTACAAAACCAGTTTGTTGAGTACGAGAGCCAAGGAAGAGAGAGAGAGAGAGAGAGTGCAATGAAAGTTACCTAATTCCAAGCTTTTGGGGGACACGGAAGAGGTGAGGGAGTTTCCTTTCTCGCCCTCCCCCGGACTGTTCCTCGTGGCACTATCCACCGACCCATCTTCCAGCAGAAAGGCAGCCACATCGAGACCAACCTCCTCAATGTGAGGGGGGAATAAGGCCTCCAGGGAGAGCTTGTTGACGGCGGTTGCCGAATACGTCAACGATGGTCTGGTGACTTCTCGTGCAGGCAGCTTTTCCGACAGGGTCGGCAGAGAAGATGAGTGCGTTTGCTGTAACTGGCCAGACGGCTCGAAGAGCAGGCGGCAACAGGGCCGATTGGGACTGAAGAGGACCTCGTTCCAGTCAAACAGCTGGCGCAGATCAATGCCCTTGATGAAACCAAGGCGGGCTTCAGGCTCATCAAGCAGCGAGACGGAGGAATCAGGGCTGCCGACATTATCAGTGCTGGACTCAATGAGCGCGATTGGAGAAAGGGGCTGCAGGCGAACTGGTGTGGTGGGAGGTGTACAACTGTCTGGGTTGTCAACAGAAGACTTCCCATCCTCTTCACTGTCGTTCATCTCAATGGCTAACTACAAGGGACAACGGATGGGCTCGTCAGCCCTCAAATAAGATCCTATAAGTAAATGCGTCAAGACGATTAAACACCGTTGTGTCCGTGATAACGAACACGTCTTATGCGTCGATGAACAACTAATGAGTCAGAAATAGCCATTCCAGTATTCCTTGTCTTTGCCGGCAATGTTAATTTGCCTATGATACTAGCCACTGTGCGGCTGCTGGTCAGGCTTGAGAGTGAACCCCAAGCAAAACGAGATGAGTTAGTCCAGTAAACGATTGATGAACGCCTACTAAATAATGCCAATATTCCCGATCTAAACCGGCAAGAAAACAAACCAATGACTCAATAGTCAGAGCATTTGACTTCTAATAAACAGGTCGGGGGTTCGAGCCTTTGGTGGTGCACAACGCGGGGTTGGGTATGACTGGCTGATGATGGCAAATGAACCAGAAATGGCCATTCAAGTTTCCCTCATCTTTGCCGGCAATGTCTATTTGAACAGGTCATAGTTCTCACTAGTTGAAAAAAACATGATTCGACGTCTCAAAAGATGAGCTGAAGCAGTCTTTATAATGAAGCCTCTATGAAACTCACGCCCGTGAAGTCCAAGTCACCCCATATTTTTTGAACATCTTGTTTATTGCGCGGGGAGCAGGCGGTTTATGACATGCATAGACAGGCTATTGTAGCCATGTCAGCAACTGCGTCCAACCTCCGCGCCAGATGACTGACTAGGTCGGACAACTGACTATTGTATGAGAAGGAAGAGAGAGAAATAGAGAGGGAGAGAGAGAGAGAGAGAGAGAGAGAGAGAGAGAGAGAGAGAGAGAGAGAGAGAGAGAGAGAGAGAGAGAGAGAGAGAGAGAGAGAGAGAGAGAGAGAGAGAGAGAGAGAGAGAGAGAGAGAGAGAGAGAGAGAGAGAGAGAGAGAGAGAGAGAGAGAGAGAGAGAGAGAGAGAGAGAGAGAGGGAGTCAGATCAACTCTTGGGACTCCAATCTCACGGCATAACAGTGCATCCCTTAAGTATGCACGTTGAAGCTATAAAGACGCGCTAAAAGCCGTGTCTCCGACGGGTGCCAACTGAGAGGCTAATACGGTCCTTGTAAACAGTACTGTGTGCAAGAGCGATGACTGTCCCGAGGACCGACGGTCAGGCTCAATGGCTCCTTCTGAATGAAGTCTGCATGACACTTACATCTCCATAAATCCGATCCCTCTGTTTTGTGAAAAAAAACAAATAGATTGTACGTTACTACGTATATGTTCTCGTAATATCACTACCTTCCGTTTGACAATAGCATAACTCCTTTGAACCACTTGTGAAAAACTCGGCAGCCTCGGTGGGATTCGAACCAACACCGGCAAGAGGAAGGCTTTAGTACAGCCACCACTCTAGCCAACTGAGCTACGAGGGACCACCGGGAATCGTGAGATTAATCACACTTGGGTCAGGTTACGCATCCAGCCTAATGCAACGTATGGAATCCACCAATTCTGATACAGTAAGCTGACTGCCCAAGCAGAATTTCTTAAACAATCAATCTAAAATCTATCAGATGACTAACAGGCACAATTAATTAGTAGAGGATTTTGGCAGTTTTTGATAATTCCTTTGATAATGCCTGGTCGTCATCTGGTAGATTCTAGATTGATTGCTTAGGAAATCTTGCTTGGGCAGTCAGCTTACTGTATCAGAATTGGTGGATTCCATACGTTGCAGTATGCTAGGTGGGTAACTTGACCCAAGTGTGATTAAACTCACGGCTCCCGTTGCGGCCTCCTAGTTCAATTGGCTACAGCGTTGGCTGTACTAAAGCCTTCCCCTTACTGGCGTGGGTTCGAATCCCACCGAAGCAACCGAGTTTTTCACAAGGGGGTCAAAAGAATTATTCAAATCTGCCAAATCCTCTACTAATATAACATAACTATTGACTTACTAACAACACTAGACGTGCTTTTTCACCGTTCGTACGTTCGAAATTAATAGTAAAACCCTTTACATGATATTTAACATTCACCAACACCACTGTTTATTTATATTTACTGGCTTCATTCGGATAACTACGCAATGTTTGCTTCCCATCAACTCTCTTGTTATTTTTAAATCTCCTATGTTGTCCCCGCGTAAACTGACACTATCTTACTGCTTGTGAGCTTGGAGACACTTGGTTGTGAGTGTAACGTTCATATTTTGCTAACCCTTTAACATTATTGAACCGTTTTAGTCCAAACGGTTATCGTCTGTGTTTTTACCTACGACGACACGAAGAGTGAACCAACGCAAGCAATTTAAGCTAGACTGACTTAAAAGCGGCTAGCTCAACAGAACTCTAGTAGAACTATCCGAACGGGCTACAGTGGGCAGTCGGATATATTCTACATATATGTGGAAACAGAACATGTGCGACACGCCTAGACGGGTTATTTGGCTTTTTTACTAACCACCCTCGAGTCCGTCTCCGCTCGTAATAACTCGGTCTTGTTACCGGGGCAAGGTGGGTGAGGGAGGAGAGTGTGAGGCAGATGCTACGCAAATCGGCTATCACTTCACGCGCATGTCACCAACCAGCACCCGCCATGCTGCAACCGTTTGCAACTGCCAAACCGTTAAACGTTGAGCGATTTGAGGAACATGGGATTTTTGACAGGCAAAATTTTGAGAAACTTTCTATTAAGCTGCCGAAAAACGAAAAAGACACCCGCACTTTCGCTCCCACAATGTCAGGGCAATCCAGCCGGATAAAACGGAATACCAATAGGGGAGGATAATGAGGCCAGATAGTGGCCATGGATGCTCATGGGTGCATGACTAAGAGGATAGGGGGAGTGGCAGTAAGATCTTCGACAAACGAATAGTGGTGGGAAGTTACTCCTGTATGCAAAACAGAGGGCCACGATAACGACTAAATAAGTAATTGTGGCAGCCATTTAATGTGCTAATTCGATGGTTGCAATCAAAGAGGATCAGCAGCCTTCTAGCTGTGCAAAGATGAGATGTGTGTGGGTTAGTGGCATTGTCAGGTGGGCTTCAGTGAAATCTACCCAGTTCTCTCTTACCACACTTGCTCTGTCGCAGAGAAAAGACGAATGGAGAGGAGTGTTGGCGCAGTGGGTGACGGGGCAGAATACACGTCTCGGCAGGAAACCCAACCGCCGAATACTAACTCAACACGAAGTAGACTACAAGGGGGGAGGGCTCTCAGGTCTCACACTGAGGATTGTTCTGAGATAAAAATTGCCTTATGAAGGAGCCGGTTCAGGTTGATCGCGAAGCCGGAGGAAGGTTGGATCATACAATTAGTTGGCAGCCTTTTAAACCAGGACACCTGATGCGCAACGAGAGTGTAAAGCGCGACACAGCTATAAGTCGAAAGTACCTCTTAAGTCAGCTCACGTGATACAAGGCCTCTACATAGGCGTGCCCTCGGAGATAACGCAGGAAGACAACAGATACTTCAATAGAGCAGCAAGACCACATGCACATTTCGATTAATGTGATTGGTGGCACAATAGTGTTTTTTGGCGCGGTGATTTCATACTGCGAAAAAATCCACCGTGTCTTATGACAAACGACTGGGGTTTTTTGCAGGTTCCTAATCTATACAACAAGTGGTCAGCATGCGTCAGAGTAGACATCGATTCTACTCAAACAGCTGAGAAGACTGCTGCAGAAGCCTTTCACTATCATAAAAGAATAGTCAAGCCGAGAAACTACCTGAAGGATGTCACGATATTCGGTAGGGTAGTTGGTGGAGAAGAGGCCAGCTACGGAAGATATACACTTGTAGATGGCATGCAGTCCCAGGGTGTTCCACATGATTGGCCTGACTCCACCACCGCCACCGTTCGTGGTCTGGGTCTTCACACGTCCGCTTGCGTAGCCGTTGTGCGTGTCAGCGGTGGGATCGGCCCTAGCGTTAGGGTGGAGTGGTTTCGAAGCGCCCGAGGCGAACTTGGAGGCACGCCCATTATGGCGGGTGGAGGCCCTGGCGGCGGCAGCGGCCGTGACTGAAGTCGTCTCACGCTCGGAGAGACCAAAGGGGCTCAGCCAACAGGCTAAGCGCCATAACTGATCCGCCCGCAGAACCGTTAACTGACGTGATAGGTAGGCCAACTCTTTCACTGAATCGGCAAACATGAAGGGTGCAGGCGAACTAGGGGCAAACCGGGGAGGGGGGGAAGGGTCTAGAAAGCATTTAAAGATTTTGGGCAACAAAAGACGGTAAAAGAACCATCGGAAAGGCGGACAGTCGTAATGGAAAGGCAGATACAGAGTGGATCTTTAGCCCATGCAAATCAATCAATTGGAGACATGCATGACAAGTTTCGTTTTCTTCACTGTAACGAGCCTGCTTAAACTCAATAACATACAATGGAGAGATCCAAAAGCTTTTCAGTAGAATTAAGAGTTCAAAAAACCACCGTAGTTCCAAGAATCCACGTTCTGCGACTTACTAGGGGATGCATGAAACGCGTAGACAGACCGTTTGGTGTTATCAGCCACTGCGTCTGCGCACCCCTCCGATCATCCTGACATGGTCTCATCATTGGAAAAAGGCGGGGAGAGGAGAGTGTGACTGCAACCTAATTTATGCACAAGTCACCCGCGCTGTGCCCACTCCATGGAGCAACGGGCGGTCAAAATATCATGTCTTATTTACAGTATTGATGGTGTTCACTGATGCAGCCTGACTGACCATGGAGAGAGGAACGCAATTTTTCGCCACGACGAAACATCAGTCACCCGAGGTTTCCTGTGTTTGCAGTTAAATCTCTGTCTGTTGCCGATTGCCTTTCGCTGACTCGCCTTAGTCCACAACTTGACGTATAATGGGAGGGGCTGGGTGTGATATTGGGGCCATTTTGCTGGATGGTGTCCCAAAGCAGCCAAGAGGTACAAAGAACAAGACCAATTGTGCCACCTCAGGCAAGAGTAAAAGCAGAAGGACAAAGAAAGAAATGAATAAAAGGGCTATAGCGAGATCAAGTAAAAAGCATAACTCTTCCTGTAATTCTAACGAACACACACACAAACCGCCAGAAACACGAAAGTGATCGATCATAGGCACTGTCTGACATATAGTAATTAGGAAAATCATTAAAAGTATGTGAAAAAAACGTTAGCTGGAGGAGTTTCGACTAAAAATTATCCAAGTTAGTCGCTACTTAAATAGTCCAAATTATTTAATCATATTTCCTAGATCGGATGCATGAAAAATGAATCCCTGCACGCAGTTCACAGAAAGTTCGGTATTTCGACTTTGAAAAAGGCTGGCGAAACGTGCATATTCCGAAGCATAAAAGGCTGGTTACGAAAGTTTTGAAACTAAATGTTATATAAACTTTCTATAACACTTCGAAGACCCCTGTAATGAGATCATATACAGTTTAAAATATAGAAATACACACCACGAATAGCAGTAAAAATCGAAGTATAGTATATTACACTGGTAAAAATGCAAACGGCTCAGTAAATTTCATAATTAAAAAAAGTTTAAGAAGTCGGAATAAGTAGTTAATGTAAGTATCAAAGTGAAAAGACGGACTTTATTTTAATAAAATTAGTATATGAGGTGATTTTTGATGTGGTCACCTAAAATACGAATGAATTTGGCCAGGGCTCAAAAATCCGTTAGGGAAATACAGATCAACTCTTGCTGCCTCATACGAGGCTGAAAATCGGCGAAATAGGTGCCTGGTACTTCAGCTAATGTTTGTGCGTCAGCGCCAGCCACCTGCGCTCTTTCCCTTATCCTGTCTTCGTGACTTGGTCACGACAACAAGCCTAGGTGGGGAGGGGGAGAGAGTGCGGTAGATGCAGTGCAAGTCTACTCTCAATAAAAACGAAGTCACTTTCAAGGCACCGTCCCTGATGCACTTTCTTGTGGGGCACACGATGGACGCCGTCGGATAAGACGGTCGAACCGTTGTGTAATAAGTGTGGTTAATATGCAATATTCTACACTATTTAAGTAATTTGCATTTTTTCGGGTGGCACTTCCACAGGTGGCAGAAATGCGATCACCGGAATAGTCCTCACATTTGTCTGAGCTTTCGGATGAGTATGTAAGCTCACCATAGCATAGCCTTGGTTTAAGCGAGAAAAGCCTAGGAGAATTCTAAAATTACAAATGAATTAACTAAAAAAGGTATTTTGGGAGGAGGCTAGCACTATAATATTGCCGAGTTCGAGTGTATGGCAATTTCGGCATTCATTGAACTAGTCAAAAAGGCTCTCCCACTACCCATCACCCCTGCTCAACATGATTCGGACAAAATGACTCAAAAATCGATCACCATAAAAAGCTTCGGGTCAGAAACATTGGTTTAAATTGCCGAAATTCGCCTGGTTTTATTAACAGGGATTGCAATCAAAAAGAAAAAAACTATGCAAACAACCGTCCAATAGAAATAATACATTTGCACTTATCCATGCCAAATATTCGGAGCGAGTGTTTTCAACGCGTCAACTGCACCTAGATCACATACCGTAGCAGGTCAATTTCATGAAATATTAAAGGAAATTCTGAAATGCACTTCCAATTAGAAAGGATTCCCTAGACTGGGGTTGAAATATAGATTATCCTGCAGCATAATCCACAAATATTTCAGTCACGTCAGAATTATAGCTGCTTAATGAACTTCTTTTCGGATTTCTGCAATAAAGACACTCCATACAAGGATTACTTAATAAGCACAAGTTCTTGGTTGATGTTTGATGTCCTTAAAGATTTAAATGCACTTATATAAACATGAACAAAGATATCATTCCTTGTAATCGTTTGGTACCAAAGCATTTCTTCACGCTGTATACTTGAAGAAAGAATATCTTTCTGTTTACATAACGAGTTTGTAACTACGGGATTTACCAAGAATGTGAAATGTTCAAAGATGGCTCACCTTCATTATAAAATTTATGAGTCCTATATGACATCTTCTTAATCGCGCATGGTTATCCTTACACAGAAAGTCTAGAAACCCTACAAATGCATACTACGCAAGAAATCCTTTTTGCGGGTGTAGTTTCTGCAAGCGACCAGAATGCAGCCCATTCAAAAACCAGTATTTTGGGAAATTCTACTGAAAATTCTACTGAAATTCTACTGCACGACAAGCACTATTCCAACCCCGCGTAAGCAATCCTTCTTAAGCAAAGCCACAGTTACGAATACCGTTTAACATCTCAGTTACTGCAAATAGGTTTGGAGACAATGGTTGACGGTCGAGCAGACGACGAAGTCACCGACTGTATGAGAAATTTCCACATGTGCTGTTACTTCACCACGAGCTGAAATTTGGGAACTTTGAATAGGCGGGTGTATTTTTTGCCAGAAGCGGTTAGTCAGTACGCGTTCTTTGTCAGGGTTCGGAGAATGGAGGTACGAAATGACCGCCGAGTAGACGCTTTCTGAACTGACTATAGGAAGAGGTAAGTTAGATCCAAACGGGTGAGGCTCAAAGAGATAGACACAGCCGTCTACGCCGTGCTCCTGACGCAATAACATACCGGAACATGACAAGGCTTATGAAAAATCTCCAAAAATAATAAGGCAAGCGGGCGGAATTTCAGTCAAGCGATGGATGAATACAATTCGATGACAATGGCGATAAACAATGCAATGACAGGCGTACCCAGAAGTGAGATGGCGCGGCCCGATGGGGGAATCCGGTAGAAGCAGGCATCCAACAAATATGGCCAAACGTGGCAGAGATACAAGAACCATAGGATCCCGGTCGGAGAGCTTGCCAGCATCCAGAAGACCCACGGCCAACGCCCACATTATTGTCTCCGAGAAGAGAACGGCTACCTCCTAAAAGCAGTAGAGGCGGATAAAACACTTTTTATAGCTTATTCAGCTGCGAGGATCCAGAAAATTTTCAGCTGGGTCACGCAGAGCAAACGCACTTCCATTTAGGCAGCACCAAAATGCGCATATGAAGCTAGGAACTTTGAACAGCCTCTCGATGTCCTAAATCAGTCGCAAACATGTCTAACGCGGAGCCAACGATCTTATAAAACAGAAAAAAAGGGTTGCAAACGAATTACTCCAAAAATGGGTCGTTAGGAACTTTTACGTAGCTGCGCATGTTCAGTCAGTGCTTGATCATATGAAATATAAAATGAGAACTTGGACTGTGCTTTCGATTAGAAATTGAGGTTTAAATATTTACTATTGAGCAGCATAAGACTAAATATTTTAAATACGTCAGGAGACCGGCTTTGAATGTACTTGTTCAAGGACCACACTCGCTGAAACATGATTACTTAATTAGTATGCACATCTATTGAGTTTTCGATGGCCCTATTAATACAAGACCATTTTATAGAAAACACGGGCAAAGTGACCCTTTATGAGCTCATTCAGCCGTTTTTCACGTTTTTATTTCAAATTTAATACACACAGAAAGGATACCTTTCGGTTGTAAAAATGCTTTAAACTCACGAACCTGATCTACCGTTGCTGTGTCATTCAGGATTTACCTTTCACGTAAGATAAATCGAATCCTTCTCTATGCCATTAAGAATACACTATATAGCCTTCGTTCATATGGTGCACTAAAAACGGACATACTTGAGTATAAATTGCACGGTCTTCAAAACTTCATAGTCACAAACTTCGTCTAAACCGAATGGCGCCCATACATGCAGTATAAATTATGACGAACAGGTAACTCGGTAGTAAATGAGCACAAGAACTAATAGTTTTAGGCATGGTTCCTATGAAATATACTTTAATTTATAAAATCAAGAAAAATCGGCAAGAACGTAATATGCGACTCAACTCAGGTAACAAACGATATGTCAGCGTGTAATACGCGACCGTATTACAGGGCAATGTAACCCTACCTCTATCCAGTGTGCTAGTTAGGGTTCGCATTCGTTGCCGGGTTAGTAGGGTCAGACACTATATTTCGTTGTCGGTAGGAGGGCTGAAGTATCGGGTCAAATGACACCTTTCCAATCGCCTGCAGTAGTTTCGAAAAGGCATCAGGTGTACTTTTGATAATGAAAACTCACGCAGAGCGGGCCTCGTTCATACTCCCGTCAAGAATCCGAAAAAAGAGGGTCAGATCAGCTAGGAATGATATCGCGCATGCTGGTCGGCGTGAGGTAAAGCCACCGGATCTCGCAGTCCGCAATCTCATCAGGGCAACAAACTACTGTGCGACACTACTAACCCGGTAAAGAACGCTAACCCTGACGAAAACATTGCATAGGGTTAGTATTTAGTTGGCGCTCTCCTAGTCTTCATTTAGCCCCATCCATAAAAATCCTATTACTACCAGTCCCGTATTACCCACTGACCTATCCTTTGTTCTTGAGTTGGGTTACATATTACGTTCTTGCCGAAAAATTCATAGAAAAAAGGTGCGGTTCTTGCACGTGGTCGAAAAGAAATACATTCAGGTTTGCAAAGAAGGTGAGAGTTCCGGGAGGATAATATCCGAGAATGGAGAAGCCAGCAGCAACAGTACCAATCTGGTCCTGTGAGTAACTACAATCGTTCAGAAATACGTTTAAATGCTGCATCCTGACACATCAGACTACACGAGGAGAAAATAGTAGAACACCCACTTACGTAATCCTTCCTAACCCAAAAAGGCATCTCAGAATTTCGGTGCACATTTCATGATATCTATCAACAACTATACGTAAAGGCAACCCTTCAAAAACCACCGAAAAAAATCCCAGCACAGCAGTAGCACCCTCAGAAGGGAACTCACATGCACATCAGCCACCTCGGTCAGGGTGCGCAGGCGTCGAGAAACAGTGCTGACAAGGGCAAACTCAAAAGTCGCCATTGTTTGATCCAACTCAGTGAGGAGGTCAGTGAAGTCGGGAGGCAGTCGATCGAGGCAAAAACTCGTATTAGAGGAAGGAGAAGAGCTGAGCGACTGGCATGCAGAGGAGGGCGAATGGGAAGGCGTCCCGGCGAGCTCCTCAGGCAGGTGCAGGGGGGAGTCCGTTGGCTCGGCTGTGATATCTGACTGAATGTGTTGTTCGACAAGCGGGGAGCCGGGAGACGTGACCGCGACAGGAGCGGCATCCTCTGTAGGAGGCGAGGCGGATGGTCTTGATGACAAGCCCCCTGTGTGCGCGTGAGAAATATAGCGACGTGGAGAGAGCAGGTTAATACAGTGTCGGAGAGCAGTCAACAACGGTTCACAACCTGCGGTTTGTTATGGAAGTATGAAGTTGACTAATAAGTCATAAACAGCCATTCCAGGGCCCCTTGCCCTTGTCGGTAATGACCTTCTGCCTACAGTATGCTAGTCGCTGCACGACTGCTGACGGGCCTCGAGGGTGAGCCTCAAGGCAAAGTGTTAACGCGATCGGTAAGCTCTGCTCTACCACTTTTAATAAACCCGATAGCAACCAACGGGACGAGCCTGTGGCTCACTGTTTAGGGCGTTGGATACCTAACCAACCAGGGGTCAGAAACCTTGAGATTGAGGATGGCTGAATAATGACGGTTACTAAGCCCGAAATGGCCATTCCGGCCTCCCGTGGGTTTGTCGATAATGCTACTCCGATCCAGGACGTTCTTATGAATATGAGTAGAGGCCAGTGCCAATCTTCATAAAGAAGCACGACCGGAGGGTGAGAATTTGAAAAAATACCTTCGGTGCCGGATGCCAGAGAAGCAGCATAATAAGAACTATAATGTAGCGTGATATCACTAAAGTGGAGGAAGCACAGGAAACGTGATCCACTCGGTCAGCCAACAGCACTGGTTTATACAATAACGGTGATTCTTGGGGTCTACGTGCAATGGTATTTGTGGAATATAGGGCCTCAGGACCGCAATCCCAGTTACTCGATGATTCCCATCTCCTCTACGGCGTAAGAATGATCCCAACTTGTGGCGGTTGGCGAGGTTCAGTGCACAATGGAAAAAGATTACTTTGGGCGTAGACGTAACAGACAGACACTGCTGGCTACGTCTGGTTTGGGAGGGAGGGTGGCAGCAGGCAAATTATCGCGGATTCCGCCGGCAGGACGGAGCCAAACAGCAAGGACTCTTCCCTAGTTTGGACGTAAATTCTAAACGAGCCATAGGTCCGTATCTCCGGTTTCAGACGATACGGCTGAATAGACGCAGATGGAAGTGAGTCAGAGTGCGCGATCCTGTAACACAGTCAGCAAAATAGCCTGCGATGCCGCATAAGTGTCAAAGAAGCGTACAAGGTGTGGTAGGTGGAGGCTCTAAGCCACGCCCGACCGCATCTCCAATCAGTCTGACCCGAGAGAGAGAGAGAGAGAATCCAGCTTGCAATCGATGTTTACTTTCGTCAGCAATAAATTTGACGCACAAGATATTATACATAAGAACCTTACAAATTACGGAATAACTCGGCCCTCCTTCGACCTGAACCCTCTGAAATCCGCCCTAATGACTGGGCGAGTCCTTGTGAAATTGAATCGAATTTAGCTTGGCTTATGTGATGAGTGCAGACAGCGTATGGGTGGCGCGCGTAGAGAAATATTTAGGTGACGGTGGTCAGTTGGGTCAGGTTCCGTGATGCGAGGGAAGATGTATTTCGCTGCATGCGTAGACGGAGGGCTTTGCAACAGTTCAGAAATTCCACTCTATCTCACCTGAAGTCCCCCCCTCCCCTCCACAACCCACTCTTGCCCCTAGATGACAATGTGATCGGAAAGAGAGGATAAAGACAATGTCGCATAAACCCAAAAGTTGAAGTCGCCCTTCCCATTTGAACAAACAAAAGGACCTTCAAGCCCCACGACGGTGGATTGTACATCCTCTCGCAGGCAGCCTAAGCTAAGTCAGTTCGATTTGTCACTTCAAGTCAGCAATCAACAGTGGAAACCGGTAGTCGCTTAGGTGAACTAGCAACTCTATTAAAGGAAGCGCTGCCCTTCTCTTTTCTCACAGGGAAGGTGCTAGAACAGGTGCCGCAAAAATTGCCCACTGATACACTTCAGTCGGTCGTGCTGGCCATGGGACCATTCGCGCTCACAAAGTGAACGCTGCATAGAAAACCGACCTACTTTGTAGTCGCCCGAATCCGTGCGCATGTTTTCAACGCCGAGCCTCTAGCGACTACAGGTACCTGCGCACCAGTGGCTGTCTGGTCCGGGATAATCCCAGCTATTCAAACCGGCCAATCATCTTCAAAGCCTATTCGCATATGACGACTCCTCACGGTCTCACACAGGGTACGCCACTCTCGCGGCTGTCGGACGTGTCCTCGTCTAGCTGCAAACTTTTTTCAACTCCTACTCCGATAGCTTTGTGTAAATTACACTATCCTTCCAAATGGTATACCACTTCTTCTTATACGGAACCGAGTCAAGGTTGTAGCGGCTATGGTTTTCCCTAATAACTTAAGCTGCGGCGATAACTTCACTTTTGCAGCCTGGGGTCCGGAGGAAAAGAGCTCGTATCTAGTACTATGGACGGAACAAAGGGGAGGTTGGAACTTGGAGCTGTCATCAGCAACTAGCTCACGGTCGCAAGAGCGTCCTGAAAGAATTGTTGGCTGGCTAAGTATCAAGCAGTTGGCCCCCGGAAGCTAAAAGTTCGCCGTTACTGAACTCAACCAAGGCAAAAGATTCAACATTGATTTTTATCCTCAACTATGAGAGTGACTGTGGCATAGCCCTGCAGGAACGATGAAAGCGACTGATGTAGTCACAAATATAAAAATGTTGACCGACAACGGCAGTCAAGGACGTGCCGGGGGCCTCAGAACACCTACGGTCCGGGGAAGATTGGGTACTATGCTAAAACGTTTTTTCCCAAAAATCCGACATAACATACCCAATTCTTCAGAGGGACTGACGGCAGGCTGGAAGAACGAAGTTTGACAAAATCTGGATCTATGACCTGGAGGCCGTCGGGAGTTCTTCGCTTGACGAGAGCGAACGGTATGAGTAGTTGCCGCCGTTTCCATTACATCAGAGACAACAGCCTGAACACGCGCCAGTATGTCCAAAAAAAGCCTTTGCTGAGGGCCGAGCGGGTTTTAATGAATGATCCCTATGAAGAAACCAGAAGATCAAAGGTAGAGGATTCGGTGCGGCCACAACGTACTGTAGAATAAGAAAGTATGCTTGTCATTAAAAGAGTCGGAACAATCATTTTACACCAGGAAGACAAACGAAATGAAGATATCGGTGTGGTGAACGGCAGGAAGAGAATTATCATCAGGTTGGCGGAGTAATAATTGCTTTTGCGAAGTGTCGAAAAGACGGCGGATGATCAACAACTGTGGTGCGCCTGCAGTAGTCTTTTGAGCTCATTTCATGACTGTTTTCATGCATTTTTCACCCTACTAAGGTGTTTGGGGCGGCAGGCTTGCATTCGGCAACAGTGACAAGCGGTTACTGAGATAATAAAACACATTAAAATGTGGTTTTTGATCAAAGACTTAAACTAGTGATCCCAGGATGAAGTTTTATGCCCATGCAGCAGTATTTAAGCCGGCGTCTAAAAGACTTCATCTACGCGTGCCACACACCCGTTGACCCTTCAATTCAAGTAGGCCAAATGTTCCTATTTTCAGTCTCACATAAGTGAGAGCTCTGGTCACGTGATAATTAATCAGTCGAAAATGACATCAATGGTTACCCGAGAAGCGGACAGAGAGAGCGAGAGAGAGAGAGAGAGAGAGAGAGAGAGAGAGAGAGAGAGAGAGAGAGCTACAAACAGACGCGTTTAGCATCATCCGGCGGCAAATACAGACTACAAACTGTCCCCCTTGACTCAGTAAAGCGCGCAAATTAATTTTCTCTATTAGGGGAGAGATGGATGTGCAGACGGGTGCTACAAAGGTAGGCGATTCAAAATTAGGTTTCTATGCTATACTACTTAATTGCATACATTTGTACTGGCGCAGACGATAAAAATTATTCAAAGGTACGCGAGTCCTCCTCGACATGAGAAAGGGTGAAAATGGACTTTTCAAATAACAGACTGTTCCCCACCTCCTGGAAAACGCGCTCATAAGTACGCCACCTCGTTATTAGTTTCCGGCATGCATGTTTACGATTGCAAGCACCTACAACGCAATACTTCGAAGGTTATCACCTACATGCTCTGATAAGGAGGAAACGGGGGTCGTTAAACCTTATATTGTCACTGGGAAAGAGAGCATGCGCGGTGTTAGGAAAATGCTCAGAAGTGTTGTCAAGAACGCAACCGGCCCGGGCAGAAATGAAAGAGCATTCAACAGCGGTCGAAAAAATTCAGCAGAAATCACCTGAAGGATTAGCGCCGTGTTGATGGGACCGCAAAACTCTTAAATAGTGCATACGAGTTAAGGAGACATTAACGCAATGCTTGGAGGCACAAAAAGGGGCACCGACTACAGATCCCAAGGACGTCTCAGTGTACAGCAGACATACATTTCAAATTTTCAACGCAAAATTTGAGTGATGACGAGGAGGACGTGGTTAGAATGGAAGAAGGAACAGTGGATGATGGTGATGGCGACGATGATGCTGAATAGGAGGAGGAGGGGGTGGATGGCAACCTAGAAGGGAAACCGAGAAGAGCAGGAGTGCTGATGCAGAGGAAGGTGGTTTGGTGGTAATTACATATTAGCCTACTCCACAGCGCGGGTGTACACGCCACATACCGGAAGTGGATGTATTTTTCCTGTGGCAAACAGGCGATCTACTTTGACAGCGCAATTAAAGCGGATATGAACTTCACATGCCGGTGCATGTACATATTACTTAAAAGGGAAGCATGTCCTTCGGTGTAGCCAGAAAAATCTAGAGATATGACCGGATCGCGTGTAGCACGCATAGTTGGGTAGTTCACCTGTTCATCCACTGTACCCACGCCCACCTCCGATCGTCTTTACATTGTATGGCCATCAGAACAAAGTGGATATGGAAAGAGAGTGCAGAAGATGCGTCGAAAGTCTGCCCTACTATAAACGACAGCATGAGCAAGTCACCGATGTTGTGCTGACTCTCAAGGGCATGGGATGGACTTGGTCGCTTCAGAAGGTTGAACAGTCGGTTTAGCGCAAACAAAACGAAGGAATCGGCGCTTTTAAAAAAGTAGCCAAAATGCTGAAGCCGAAATTGAGTATTAGCAACGCCTCCACAGTCACGATAAAGGTTAAGAACTTACCCGGTTGACAAATCAAAGACCTTATTGGCAGCGGAGATGAGACAATCCTCCAGAGTGCCTAGGTTAAGTTCTTCAGTGTATTTTGCTCGGAAGAGGCGTGGATGCCTATGGCGCTCAGGGATGAAGACAGCAAGCATTTTGTTAAGGGCATGTCCCAAGCGTTTTCGTGCCGTTTCTACTTGCTGAATAAAGGGGAGACAGGGGAGAGGATAAATCTAGGCAAGCGAAAAGGATGCCAAGTATCTTTTGAAGATATAGCTACATACATACTGTTACAGAAAAAGACATAACGGTATAAAAAGAGCTTTTATCAGCTAAAAAAACGAGTATACGGGAGCCATTAGCTAGTAAGATGAAGAGGTCGTAGATTAAAATCATCATACAGATCGACTTCTGTTGCATGCATCGAAAACAAGTCTCTAGACAGAAGGCAAGCATAAACACGTAGCTGGGCAAGTTAAAATAGAGCATCCAGAACTTATCGGTGCATAAAACATCCTGTTGACAAGTGAAATGCAATAAGTCTGAATTGGCAACTTCGGACGTATGGTGGTTTTTGGTTTACTAAAGGCCAAGAACAAAAAAAAACGCCGTCATGTTAACAGTCAAGAACTTTAGCCGACATCCGTTTTCAATTACAGAAGTAGGCCGGTTTTTCGAGCTAGGGGGTTTTGACTACGATTTTTAAAACAGTTAAAACAAATAAAGCGTTTCCGGTCGAAAAGTCGGTCTCCTCGACAAAACCAAAGGTTGAGGCAATTAAATAAAAGCTGTCGGTGCGTTAAGCCTCCAAGTAACTTAAAAACAAGTAACAAGCACGACTAAGCAGTCAGATTTCCCACTTACTAAACTACATAATAACAAGCAGCCTAATTTGGGAAGCGTCAGCGGCCTAAAATTTAGTACACAAACCATATTTTCAACAGAGGGCAACACGTTTTTCACAAGTGGGTCAAACAAATCATTAATATCTGCAAAAATCCTCCACCAACTAATTGTGCCTGATAGTCATCTGGTGGATGCTAGATTGATTGCTTAGGAAATCCTGCTTGGGAAGTCAGTTAAGTGCATTAGAATTGGTGGATTCTATAGGTTGCAGTTGGCTGGGCGGGTAACTTGACTGAAGAGTGATTAAACTCACGGCTCCCGGTGGGGGCCTCGTAGTTCAGTTGGCTAGAGCGTTGGCTGTACTAAAGCCTTCAACTTGCTGGTGCTATTTCAAATCCCATCGAGGCCACCGAGTTTTTCACAAGTGGGTAAAATGTAATTTAGAAAAAGCAAGAGAAAAGGAAAGAGCCAGGGAGTACTCAAAAACTGGGTGATGTGAGACCAATAAGCAATGTGCTGTCAATCCATAAAACTCGCATGGTGAGAAATAGATCAGAAGAAGAAGAAAAGAAAGCGAATTCCGGATGGCAACTAGAAAGACAACCTGATGGCCGGACTAAGAGCTCAGATATAAGTCTCTTATGAAGTGCCACAAGGAATTTTTTCTGGTGGATGCTAGATTGATTGCTTAGGAAATCCTGCTTGGGCAGTCAGTTAAGTGCATCAGAATTGGTGGATTTCGATAGGTTGCAGAAGGCTGGGCGGGGAATTTGACCCAAGTGTGATTAAACTCACGGTTCCCGGTGGGGGCCTCGTAGCTCAGTTGGCTAGAGCGTTGGCTGTACTAAAGCCTTCACCTTGCTGGTGCGATTTCAAATCCCATCGAGGCCACCGAGTTTTTCACAAGTGGGTCAAATGTACATTTAGAAAATCAAGAGAAAAGGAAAGAATAAGGAGTACTCAAAAAAACTGGGTGATGTGAGAGCAATTTGCAATGTGCTGTCAATCCATAAAACTCGCATGGTGAGATATAGATTAGAAAGAGAAGAAGAAAAAGAAAAAGAAGGAGAAGAAGAAACAGAGAGCGAGTTCCGGATGGCAACTAGAAAGGCAACCCTGACGGCCGGACTAAGAGCTCAGATATAAGTCTCTTATGAAGTGCCACATGAGGAAATTTTTCACGCAATGAATTTATAAATAGTTGTTTTCAATACGAGGCCGACTTTCAGACAAGAATACTGTAAGTGCAACAATAACTGAACTACAGTTACGTTGAGAGCGGGAAAAATATGCAGTAAGAAGAATGAGGGCAACAGATTGTAAACAGACTGACTGCAGAGGGTATTGTGCGGGTGCATGTTGAGAGAATTAAGAAGTTAAGACTGATAGGCGAGCAAAAATGATTCTACTAGGGTTGGCGGGAGTTTAAAACAAACTATCTTAAAGGAACGCATGCGGTTAGTTAAAATCATGAAAACAAGACAGGGTTGACTAGAAAAATATCTCTTGTCCAGAACTAGAAAGCATATGTATCTACCGAGAACGCCCGTCTTTCTTAAGTTGTTATAAATGACCACGAGTAGCTCCCACCCATGAACCATCAAAAGCACGAAAACCAAATATAGAGCTGGAGATAGACCACTGGCAAAATGGGAGTAAGCAACCATAGTTATCTGTTTCAGTAACTCAGAAAGGCCCTTCGGTAAGATTTGCACGTGACAGTTGAACGTGGAAACCGAAGTCAAACTCTTTTGTTGCGGCGCTTCACGAAAGGAAAAAATCAAGCTACAGCATGTAGCAAGCCATCACACATGATAGACGCTGCGATTTGAATCTTCTAGACAGACCAGGTCGAGTACAAACGCTGCTTCCTAAAGCTTACTAAGAGACTATTCAATAAACCAAGAGATCCTCCAGAATTCCTTCGAAACTAACAAAATGGGCAAAATAGACATGAACTATACGAGGGCACATCGTACAGTAGGGGAAGCTCAACCGCGGTCCTCGCCGATCACCCAAAATTTTAAACTCGGCTGCATAGACCATATTATCCACAGAAATTTCACAAATGACAGATGAAAAACCTAGAAGGTAATGCAACGTGTCCACAGTCATCTAGAAAGTCACCAAAAATGAGCAGATTATTAGCGGCATCACCCGCAGGTAGTAGTTGTTACTCGTGAAATAGACGAAGGACTCCAATTGAGGAAAAGGTTTTACCAGACTGGTATTTCCAATTGCGACAGATCGGACTGTGGTGAAAAACGCTTGATTTGGGTGACAATCAAAGACACACGCCTGGAAAGCTGTGAAACCTAGTCGCGTGATATCTTTGAAGCACCATGTATCTGTGAGTAGAAAATGTGTGGAAAACGGGGCACCACCAAACAGCGAGCAAAAAAACGGTTAAAAGACACCACGTCACATCGTCTGATCATTCCCAACACCCATTGCATAGCGAGACTGGGGATGGCTTGGTTTTTAATTTGTGAGGAAAAGTTAACCACATTGTGAATTATGCTGGAAGAGTGCAAGAGTATGAGGATAAATTAACTTAGGTAGTTTGCTGTGCTTATCGTCTGAATAGTGCAAATTAGGCCTGATCTTAAGCAGAAAGATTTAGGCGTTGTTAAGAATGGAAAACTGTCCCGTAGTTCGCAAAAGAGGTTTGAATGAGGGCAACTTAACTGGAAGCAATAAACAAGGATTCAATTACAGTGCAAAAGTGCGACCGAAAAGTCGTTTGGTAACAAGGTTCACCTACAGAAGGAGGGCATCATACTTCAAAAAAATAGTCAAAAGCGCCTTTGTAACTCAAGTATGTTTTGAAAATACCCGAAAATGTTAAGGCTTTGTATTTCGTAAACAAAAAATGTAGTTATAAAGTAAAGTCTGAGTTAAAGTATTAGAACATTTTTCAAAACAACCCAGTCTGTAAATAGAAGCATCTGCATCTCTGTTTCTCAAATGCGTGTATTTTAACGTATCCGCATACTCACATAACGCAGAGACACACAGGACAACACAGTCAAAGTGATAACGCGGGTTTACAAACGGAGATGGGCTGCACATAGTGTTAAAATGTGATCGATTGAGCGTAAATAGCGTACTGGTTAGCAGGTGTTTCGGAAAAAACCATAACAAACAAACAAAAACCAGCAGGCCATGAAAAACCCATTGACACTTACCTGGGAAAATACTGGACTTGAGTCAACACAGCAGTTTTGGGACTCTATCAATTGCGATTTCATTGACTCATGATAAAAATTAAGAACGGCTTGCTCCATTCGCACCAAGGGCCAGCAGCCAGAATTCAATTATGAAAGTTTTTTTGGGGAAAAGCAGAAGGCAACCACGTCAAGAAATATCCTAGAAAGACAAGATACATGAGAGGGCACTCACTTAATAAAAAAAAACAAGCACATTCACGATTTATATCGACTGCGTGAAATAATTGCGGGGCATTCAACGCACCAGTAGGTCCTGCAGAGTTTGTTGGGTGTGTTTTTATCACAAAACGCCAGCTGATAATTTGGCCTTAAGGCAAACCACCCATTTTGATGAGTACGTTCCAACTGACAAGTGATTGCAGAGAAGTAGATGTGCAGTACTTAAACGTACCATTTACGGCAGCCAGAAGTCTAACTTGTAAATTGAAAATCACTTCGAAATGCTCTCATGATATACATTATTTAAATGTCCATCAGGGTTTGCATAAAGTTCCTACAGCTGTATTTTGCAACTGCAGAGTAAGGTTAAGTGTGAAGATTCCTGTGCGTTTCAATAATTTTGGATGAATTATAAGATCAAACAAGTTTTCAAAGTTTAAAGAGTGTTGATTGCGTGTGCATTTGCCGACCATAATATCATCTAAGTGCTATATTGTTCGCCTGGTGAATCGCTTGAAAGTATGTGATTAATGAAGAGGGACACATAAACTCGCGAAGATTTCCTTGAAAAGATTAAAAGGGACAAATCTTCCATCCTCTGAAAGATATAGCGAAAAAATCACCGAAGATGCAAGAAGGAAAACATAGAAGCAACACCACCTAACATGTAACAGAAACAAGGTAAAGAGCAGCGTGCTTAAAAGGAGATCGGCGCACAACAAAATAAACCGTAGATTCGTAAACCAGAGACCGTTTCTAAAGGACAAATAGCCAAGGAAAAATTCTTGCTGCTATCCGAAATGATGCGCCATACACATTCTAAAGCGCAGGAAGATGCCAGACAGTATTATTAATTAAATTCCTGATAACATGTCAGTTATGACTGAACTATTTGCTTGAACTTTCGAAATTATGTCCGCCACCTTAGGAGGGGCAGCGCGGAAAGAAAAAAGTGTTAACCACCGAATTAACCTTCTAAAGGGCCATTGATTACCCATAAGCCACGTAAAAGCAAAACGGTACGCGATTAAGTTATATATCTACATAAAATTTGGAAAATGATCACACCAATAATATTAAACCGCTAACGAATTCGCTCTTATAAGAGTGGATTAGAAAGTTATATATATATATATATATATATATATATATATATATATATATATATATATTACTTGATTCTTATATGAATCGAAAAAAAATTCGCAAGTGCGATATCACGTTCATCAAAAAAGCGTGGATCAGAAAAGGAATGTATTTCTGAGTGACTGTGAATGAATATTGGTTTCCTTGAAAAATTACGACGGCATAAGCCAAACCTACCACAAAACGACCCGAACGAAACGAAATTAACCGCCTTGATTGTCGGCTTAGTAAAATTTAACGAAAGAGTATTGAAATCATGTTACGGTTGCTCATAATTAGGCATCCACCACAATAATAAGAAATGAACTATTAGTTAGACTTAACTATTTTTTCCTGCGAGTTATCGTTCATGCCACGTTTTAGCTATTGTTCGTCAATTATTTAGGGATTCCGAGGGATCGATTTGCTTAATTCGGTTTACTGTTATTTCTCTCTTGTAGCGTAAGAGTCCGTCGGAAACATTGACGTAAGATTGCAAAATTTATTACCACCTGCGTATCCTCATTGTGAAGCAAAGAGGCTGGAGATATTTTTTTCCATTAGGAAAGGTGGGAATATTGTAAGCATCTTTTCCGAATTTGATGAAAAGTTACAAAATTTGTTATTTTATTCAAGCCTCATTTTTTAGTATTCGCATTAATTCTCTACTTCTTAGTGTGCTTCAGCCACATGTTTAACTTTATTTTGCATATTATTCGGTTACTGCCTTGTAAGCATCTTATTGTTTAATGCGAATGTTTCAACCGTTGGAATCTATGTGAGCGTACACCATAGACGTTGACCATTCAAACCGCGTGCCACCGATCACGTTAATCGTAGTTTTCTTATCTTACTTATGCTTTTAAGTATCAAAATATAGTTCCATTACGTGGTTGATCTCACTTTTTCCTAATCCTTTCAAAAATCGACACTACTTCCTAGCGCGCAGCGGTAATCGAAACATAGGGAATAATTACGATTTGCGACATTCTATTAAACATTTATTTTATTTGAAATTTTTAGCTTGCACCCGATTTGAAGAAATCTTATATATTTAACCATCCTTGTTGCAAAGATATTTGACACTTGGCGTTGATAAACGATCTCTCTTTACTTGTTGTGGTCCTAATGAGTTTCGTCCAATTTTATATTTCTCTACAATTCTAGAGCTCTCAGAGTGAGTAGAATTTCGTATAAAGATTCAATTCTCTTTCACTGTTTCCAACTTTTTGCAATTTTCATATAAACCCAAACAGTAATTGGAATATTGCTCCTCCTTAGGTTGTCTATTCGAAGAGGGATGCACACGGATCCTTTTGCGTACGTATTTGCATTTCGTAACTCCTACTATGCCTTCAAATGTCCTTCGCGATACATTGGATGTGGCCATTTGACTGAAGTTTCCTGGCTTAGAGATTATTTGACATCGTTGCGTGCAACAGGTGAAAATCTACTGTTCCTCCTAAAAATTTCGGACTACTTCAAAGTTTCATCTTATCTCCTTGCATCTTCCACTTCACAGTGATGATCTGTGATAGTCCAATGACTGTGTTTAAGTAACGTATGCTTATATTGTGGTTGTTGGCAGCTCCATTAATAATTAACCTAAGTTCAACCCTCTAAATAATGGCTTGGATCATGTCTCCGTATGATTTTAGAAAATTGCAACTGTCTCTGATGATGGGTTCGAGTGAGAATCCAAAACGTCAGACCAATAAACATCATGTTTCTGTGATCGCCTCCTCTTCCTCTGAGCTACTTCTAAGGACGTGTCCGTTCACTTTTATCAGAAAAAGGTCTCCTACTTATTAATCAAAAATAATCGATCGTGCCTCTCGACTGCAACTGCCCAGTTCATGATTCTTTTGACATTAATTAAAAACGTATAATCTTTCCAATATCCTTGTTTTACGCTTTTTTCAATTTTCCTTTCCAACATTCATATTGAAAGCCTTTTTAGTAAAATGTGTTAACTTGTCTATCATATTCGTCTTCTGTATCCCTTTATCCGGAGATTATAGCTGTCTGCATTCTCACTCTACTTTCCTTTTGTTCCCTGCATGTTTCTCCTATTTGTGTACAAAACATGGGCTCATTTCAAATGGATTCCTCTGACTGCTATCTTCTGCAGTCGGTGCTCCTCATTTAGTTTTAAGGTTAGTTGTTAGTTCAACAATAGGTAATCTCGGCCAAGCAATCTGCTAATAGACTGCCGGAAGATGCTCTGCATCCCCTTCTCTTTAACTATTATCAGCGAAGCCTTTCAGCCTCAGTCGCCAAAGATTCTGTTATCATATATCGTCTTATTAACGTTTCATTTTAATCAGCTCTGGCATGATAACTTTCGTGCAAACAGAGCGAAATAAAAATTGGACTTGAAAAGTCGCTATAATAGTTTGACATTTAATTTAAAACCATTAACTGTTGATCATCTATGGGTTTTATTCTGTCCATTGGAAAAGAAAATAGTTTGTTGAAAATTTATGAATAAAATATTCAAAATCAAAACTTGTGCTCTCGCACCCTCTCAATTTATTTTAACGCCACAACTGTATTTAAACCCATATGTTTGATGGTTGACTTGACAGATTTGTAGAAGGACACTCGAAAATACTCAACAGTCATTACAAGAGCTTGTGTTGAAATACCTTCTAAAAGTTATCAATCAACGAAGCCTCGCTTAGGGTTGACATTGGCACTTGTTATCTATGGCTTGGTAAGGAAAGCCATTTTTTGCTCAAAGAGACCCTCGAAGGAGCTATCTTGATCGTTCGACCGTCGTAGCCTGACGATGTTTACCATATGTTTCCTATCATGTTCATGCGAGGATGATGACTTGCACGTGGACTCATTTTTAGTAATGGTAAACTTGCGCTGTAGCCGTCCCAGTCACTTCCGCTCCCACCACCTGAGCCCGGGCTCATTATAAAGCCAAGAAAACCAGAGGCGTAAAATAGGCGCAGATGGCTGGAGCGATAGGAGTCGCCTCTAAGCGTGCCATTACACTTGGCTCGTATCCCACATCGTGGCAGTGCCGTTGAGTTAACATTTAAAAGGAGCCATTGCAGCCTGACGTTCAGTCCGCCAGTCAGTCACTTCACTCAAAATGCACACGGATCGAATTAGCCCGTCATTTGCCAACCTTCCGAGCCATGACTTTTAGCGTATTGTGATAGTTTCAAGCACCTCAGATTGTTTATAGTGAGGAAAAATGCGCTGAGCCATTGACCTCACCCTCTTCTACCCCCGCAATCCCGCTACCTTCGGAGCCGGTCAGCTGGCTAATACGGGGGTAGGCGCACCTCCTAATGACCTTATCTACGCGAACCTCGTACACAAAATGACCATCCAAACACAAGCATCAGGATTTCACACAACAGGGTTTTGAATGGCGCACATCTTACATGAAAGAGATTGCCAGATGTCACGTTAATCAGGATCCATCGCAGCCTGATATGCAGATCACCAGTCAAACAATCCGCACAACACACATTGGACTGACTGTGAAGTTCGAGTGTACTTGGTATTTAGCAACCTTCCAAGCCACTCACTGAGCACACGGTTATAGTCTCAAGCACAGCTCACAGATGCAGCAGAGAAACCACATGAAGAAGTAGTACTTGCCTCTCCCTCAGAGACGTAGCCTGGAAGCATGTTTTGTGTTGCGTTGTGCGTGATAATATGTGACCAAGAGGCTCATGAAGAAATATGAAGTAATGTGGTTTCCATGGATACGCATGAGGCCTAATAGGCCCATGCATTGTGTGAATGTGCTTTGGCAGTGCGGACATATGAATAAGGTGCGCCGGAGGTATATAAGTGCTCCTGACATTGGTTCGCCAGACTCTAGGCGATGGATTCGTAAGTAATAAACCAAGCCGATGCCTGATGGGCATTTGCAGTGACAGTGAGTGCAAGATATATTGGTAGGTGCTGAGTCTGCAGGGGTTGTGCCGTTGGTATTCGAGGACTGTGAGGAGTGCTAATGGGTCACAAGATATGTTAAATGTGTTGGTATCGCAGTGGATTCCACTTTCATGGATGCACGTGTGACCGAGCAGGCCCATGTGGTGAGTGAATTGGCGGGGCACTGAGGGCAGCGGTCTGTGCTGTTAGCTGGTGCTCCAGGCCCGGGTTCACCAGTCTGTGTGATGAATTCGCGAGCAACCGACCAGGTTGATGTGTGAGGTGAATACGTGATCGCAAAGATAACGGGTTAGTACTGAGTCTCCCTCGCTGGAACTGTGGGTGGTCGTTGTTTAAGTAGCAGTTGGCAGCAAGGGGGAAATGGCATTTGCGTTGGCGGAAGTGGGGCAATTGGTGGTCGTCATCGTGATTGGCAAACGTGGTGGTGGAGGGAGGAAGGTGTCGGTGATCGAGGGCGGCGGATCTTCGACGGAGTGATAACTGGTGGTTGGGCTGGTCTCCGTCATGGGGTTTGAGGCAAGGGTGGCAGAAGGGCTTTTTGTTGAGGCAGAAATTGATATTGCGGGATTTTTTTAACATTGTATCTGAACATGTTCGACCAAGCCTTTTCACGCACGGTACGTGCTTTGGCAGAGTGGAAGCGTTGGAAGCGCTTGGGCATTGGTGGTGATGATCCAGAGCGCTTGTGATGCGCGAGATACCCTTCGGAATTTAGTAGTGGTGAACGGGTTGGCTTCATCGATTGCCACACCAGTCTTTACGTCTCTTCCCAAGCTAATCTGCCATGGGCGAGGTCCTTCTAGGTGGCCGGGTTGAGTTCCAGTTACTTGAGAGAGTTCTACAAAGTTTCCTTGCAGTGTCGTTTTTGTCCTCATTCTTTACGGCATCCGTAGCGTAGTCTCCGTAGAAATCTCGTCGGGGAATTTGTTCGACATCTATTCGCACTAGGTCGGAGCTGCTCGCATTCATGCGTACTGCAGCATGGCGTGAGTCCTGGGGATTCCGGTTCACTCCAGAACATCCATGTCTGTGATCTTGTCTTACCACTTCAGCTTCAGTATGATCTGGAGGCAGCTGAAGTGTAAGTGATTAAGCTTCCTTACTTTTTTATAGAAGACGGTCCCGTTGTCCGCTCCACACAGGAGTGTCTTCAAGACGACGGAATTGTACACTTTTAGTTTCATGTTCAAGTAAATACCGTGGTGGTCAGCCAAAGACATGCCTGGCTTTTGGAGGTCCTTTGAACAACCTCCTCTTCGATTATTATGTTGTGTCACAGCCTGCTACCCAGACAGGCAAAGCCTACCACACGTTTGAGTTAAGCGCGTTGTCATTAAATCGGCGAGCATTTATTCTGTGCTGGGTGGCGGTTGGTGCATGACCACCGTTTTGGCTGATTTGATTGTTCGTCCAAAATAAGCGCGGCCGGAGACGACGAGGTTCATGCTCCTTTGCATGTTCTCTTCCGTCAGGGTGTTAAGGGCGTAGTCTTTCGCCAAGAGCAAGTCGAAACACACGAGTTGGGGTCTGCGTACGCCGTCTAGTATTAAGTTGCCCGTCAGTTCTGTAGGCAGTGTGGATCCCAGGGAGTTCATCATGGAGGGCATCCATCGGCATAGAAAAGAACAAGACATGGAAGAGAGTAAGGGCAGTATGCAGCCGAGATTCACTCAGTTAGTAATTGTGAATGCTTTGGAGATTGTCTTGTTGTTAGTGACGCGCGCCATCACCGATCAATTACGGGATTACTCGTCCCCTTCTGCCTTGGAGTTCAGTCTCAAGCCCCGCCAGCAACCGCATGGCAGCTTTAAGTTTAGGGTGGTGAACCACCTGGGGTTGCGTATGGCTGGATGATGATGTGTTACGAGTCAGTAATGGTCATTCTAGTCTCCCTAGTCTTTTTGGCCAGAGTTCTGTTTTTTAGGTTTTCAATTTGCTTTAATTTTTTCATTATTACTTGAAGGCTTTCGTCCATTCTTTGGCTCCAGTTGGTGAGTGATTAATAACTGTTCTTAAATTTTGGCCCTTTACGTGCGATGTTACGTCATAAAGTTCATTTCTTATATACACTTATGATTGTTTTAATTCAGCAGAAGTAAAGAAAGAGTCTTTACTATATTAAAAATGTAACAATTATAGTTTATACTGTTTGGACCATGAAGCACCTATGCTGGGAAAGGAGGCTATGGGTGTACCATTTGGAAACATCAACTTATATATTGTTCAGAAGTCTATCCAGGCCATGCCTTTGCTTTTGTGTTTGTCCCGTTAATGCGCTTCATCTATGCCGAACGCACAGCACCTCCAATGAAGTCAATTCATCAGTTGACCAACTTGATACAGAATGGTGATTTTCGCGTATCAGAACTTGTTTGCTGAACAATAATTTAAAATGGATGATGTCGGAGGTTGCCCGTATTAGCAGTTGTCGAAAGCTGTCTTGTAATCCAATCCGTACACCATGGCAAATGCTTGTAAGAGATTCGGCTCGTTCGCCTATAAACCAAAGGAAGTACGCTTAGCCTTTGAGGGCGGCTTTATTAATGCAATTATTTTTGACCGCTGACAGTTCTAGTGGCCTTCTATTTTGAATATTTTCATTTTGGGCTGCACGCAGTATCCAGACTTGTGTTGCGTACTCAAAATATGATAGGTTCGGATAATCTAAGAGAAGAAGTTTACATTTAAATTTATTAAATCGTTTCCAATTTTGTGCAATCGGCAGTTTACAACGCGAAACGATGTGCGTTAGTTTATTGAATATAAACGAAAATGCGAAAAGTAAAATAAACTAAAACTTCACAGTAATAAGCAATATTGTTGATGTCCGTGGCGTAGAAGGTTTATGCATGGAGGACGTCTGTTCAGATAATGGATTCACCGGTAGGAAATTGTCGTTAGTAGGTCAGGCTTCGATGCTTGATAACGCCCCCAGTAAAAGAGCGAAAATTAAGGTGCAAAGTTTAATTGATACAAAGGTCGCGCCTATTTTCCCTCAACATACCCGCTTAACTTTAGCAGTGGTCCAATTTACACTTTGGTTGCAACTAAAAACGTTCTGTCGGCATATAACCAACGTTAGTTTTTATGTTAACGAACAATTCACGTCAAAGATTCCACCGAATCTTAGTTACCTCCACTTATTAGGCGTACAAGGACAATTTTTACAGAGGACTGGCATACGAGCTTGTTGAAAGTGTTGATACTTAGGTTCGTTATAGGGACAAAATGTGAAAAATCCTGCCAGTAGCGCCTCTTGATCATCGGTGGATAGGCTTTATTCCGTACAAGACCACTCTTAATTATCAGTTTTATCCCTTCTTACTTAAAGAATTGATTCAAAATTTTAACTGGCAAGATAACCGAGTCGATCACCGATGTGTTGAATTCCCTGATAACTTCTTTATATTAGTGTTGACCATCCCATTTGATAATTAAAGCAGTCCAGTTAGCACAAGACGTTTTTTGCGATGAATACTGTAGATTAAGCAACAATTCAAACTATAAAATATAATTCGTACAGTAAAAACTAACGCTAAGTAGGTAAATTTGTGTCTTAACTACAAACCGACTAAAGGACGTTAAAACAAAGATAAAGAAGTGTTTGAATGCAGACTCACGAAAACGTAGCCCGCGTATGTAGCAAGTTTTGCTGAGGATTGTTATAAGGTCTCACAGCAAGGTCAATTAACAGAGCCTGCAGCTCAAAGGAGTTAACTTCCGGGAGAAGGAGATCTAAGGATGAAGATCGATCGTTGCAATTGCCTACGAAGGATTGAGACAGATGAGCGCAATTAAGGAAGCGTCGACAGCAAGCTGCCCTGAAAACAGAAAACGCCTAGGTGAGAGCTTATTTGCTGTACAAAAAACGCTTGATAAATAATGCGAAAAGGTACACGAAAATGTCCTTCCGTATGGCCGAAAAGTGGATATGCCTACCAGAACAAGAGGAAATGTTTGGTGGCGAAGACGGGGTAGCAAGATGGGTTGGTGGGGTGGGCGAGTATGGTGAGTGAGTGCAAGGGACGGAAACGTGTGGATTGGGTGGTGATGGTGCGGAGGGATTGGATGGAACAACAGGCGGCGGGATATATTCAAAAGAGGCTGGCTTAAGTCTGACATTGGAGCGTTTTCTCAGCATTCTGAATCACCTTATACTTGCCCATCCGTTGAAGCACCTTGTATGGGTCAAGATAAACTGAACAAAGAGGCTTGTAAATTACGTCGTGTTGGATGAGGACGGATGGAGCCCATTTAAAGTGGTCATGCACGAGCATGCGTTTATGTGTCAGGCGAGTGGTAGTTGGACACAGTTGAGCTATACGCTGTTCAATTGTTGGACGAAAGTAGTCGAAATGCTGGTGTTCACAGTGGAGGACTGCATTTGTTCGCCGGGCAGGTAGGAAGTGTACCGTATACAATTGTGGCAGCAGTGCATTGAGTGTCCTCCTTGACAGCTTGTCAAATACACAAATCTACGAGGGGAAGGGTGTCATTTCAAGCTGTTTTTTCTGAGTGAGACATCAATGCTGTCATTCGTTGACGGTATAGGCAGTCCAGGAGGCCGTTGGAAGCACGATGAAATGCTATGGTCATGAAGTGCGCGCTCCTGAACTGTTTAGTGAACACATGGAAGAGAATAGATTGAAATTGGCTTCTGCTGTCAGTGGTAAAAGTTGGCTTACACAACAAAATTGACAATTTATAGATTCAGGAAAACGATGGTGACATTTTCTGCTGAGGTATCCGAGATAGGGTTTGCAATCGGCCATCGCGTGAAACGGTAAACCGCTCTAAGGATATTTTTGCGTCAACGTGAAGGAGGAAATGACCCAGGTAAGTCTAAGTGGATGCGATGTTATCGAACGTCCGGAACGGCAAATGTGCTTGGTGGGAAAAGGTGTAGCGATAGACTTTGTTTTTCTGGCAAGTTACACACTGCCTATTCCAAAGGACAATGTCGGAGTTCATCTTCAGCCAGATAAAAACGAGCAGCATTTAGTCTATTACGAGCGCCAATGGTGGGATTCGACAGAGAAAGAAAATGTTCGAACACTACCTTACAGTAGGATAGTGGAACTACAGGTCGGTGCGTGCCTGTGGACTAGTCTCACAAACTCGTACCTAATGATCTTTGAACTGGTGCATCCCGAAGTTGCAGATTAGTAGAGGTATGCAGGTCAGCGATGGACCCGTCTAGTAAGAGGTCGAAAATACCACTCTTAGATGGAGGGACTGGAATGCCTACATCTATTCTATCTGTGTTACAGGCAGAAAAGAGGTGATAATACAAGAGCAAGGGTTTCACTTCGAGTAAATGTTTCCGTGGCACCTTTCGCCTCATCTTCGTGGACACGAATCAAAGCTGCGCACGAAAATGTCCAGGCTAAACGTAATGGGTAGTAAAAGAGTGGAATGATCTCCCACAGTCAGACGTGGAGGCAACGTCCCTACAGATTTTCAAGAATCGTTTGGATAATTATATGTGTTCTTTGTTTCCCCTCGATGATCTTTATACAAGGTCATCAATAGGATTTCTGACAACGGCTGTACTATTTATACTTATGCAGTTTTGTACTATCTTATTCAATCATGTTTGAAACGGGCAGTTACGAGCTACTTTTTACTGCGGTAGTAGCGAAAGAAGCACTATTTCCCTATTCGTTCTACCCCTCTGTTGAAGTTGAATGTCAGAAGGTCCTCAATTTTTCCATGACCTGTGGGGCCAACGCGTGTACTCGTCTTTTGTCCAATGACTTCAATTTTATGATATGGGCCGTCTACGTTTCTTCCGAGACTCTCCAAGCAAGTTTAATACGTAGATCCTTTTATCTATGGTAGTACATTAATGGGAAATTGGTTAGTAACCTCTGAAAACTGATATCTAGGAATGGGGAAATTTTTATCTGTATGGTTATTACTTTCTCAAAGTTTCTGTCATGAATTATATTCGCATGATTTAAAAAAGGAAGACGAGGCATTTCAAGGATTTTCCCAAGTGTAACATCTAGAATTACTCGATGTTTAGATCAGTAAACATGGTTTTCTATATTGATTGAATTAAGCGTTATTGTATCGCAAGTCTGATTAACAGAAAATACCATTACTTACTGCAAAAAAACCGAAAACTCCCTTGGATATTTAAGAATAGTTTAGGGTGAATATGCTCGACACGATACCTTAAACATTCTCAAAGAAGCACAAAAGGATTCAATTCCTCCGTATAGCCAGCTAGAAGTTATTTGTCAATAAACAGTGTATGGTATTATAATAAGGTCGGATCCGCCATTGTAAGTAGCAGTCGACGGTATTTTTTGGACATGTTATAGTTGGATGGGTATTAAGCATGTCCAATTTTGTAATATTCTCTAGTGGACGTTGGTTCTCCGTAGTAGGAAAACCCTGTATACTACGTACCAATCGGAACACACAAAATTACATCACATTTTCAAGCTCAAGAGATGTCAACCAAAATGCTTCAATTTGTTTTTATTCGCAAAAATACTGAAGTTGGTTTGTAATACAACTTACCACGCACCAAGGTCCCAAGATAAGCCATTCACGTCTAGCTTTTGATCAAGCTTCTTTCCGATCACCCGTAATGATTATTTCTGGTAAGTATAACTAATAATATCTTATGCTTTTTCATGCATTTTCGATGCTGCAATGCATTCAAAAAATATTGTATAGGAAAATCATGTGCGAAAACGTTTTTCCCACTCACTTGGTATAAAAGTAAGTTTATTTTTATTTTATATTTAGATAAAGGCTGCCTTTTGATTTTTCAATGGCTTTTCATTATCATAAATTTGCAAACATGAAATGTCCTTTCGTAAAGCATCGTATCTGTGTATTTATTAATGTTCCTTATAAAGTATCCAGCATGAACCACATTCATTGCAAAATCTTCTGAGCAGTAGATAACATTTTCCTCATTGCGTAGAGAAATATATGGTCTCCTCGGACGGAATGCAAAGAGCAATTAAATTTGAAACTCTGGAAGCAGATGCAATGCACGTCTATTTGAATATGTTTCGGTAATTGTGGAAGAAGGTTTGAGAACCTGAAGCTACACTTTCTTTAAACATGAAATTTAACGAAGACGTAATGTTCTGCCAAAATACTACCAGAAATGATGCTTTGGTTAGTGCGCGCTGATAAGGTCATTAGCTTTATCAGGATCAGACGTGCCTTGCAAGCTTGCTAACTGACGGGATAACTCAGTCCGCGCCGGCAGCTCAGTGTGTGCAGTTGCGTAGTGGCTGACTGGCGGACGAAGAGTCAGGTTGCGATGGATCCCTCTTAATGTGACACTCCATCTCCGTATGATCCGACCTAAGTGTGGCACCATCTACCTGCATCCGACCCCGCTTCCGGTCACCTTGAATTTGTCTTGAGGACGTGCACAGACGGCTAAGGGAAGAGAGACTGTGATAGCTGCAGCGTTAGTCTACAGTCATTTAATACTAACTTACACGCAAGCGACCATCCCTGCTCCAACATGCTGTAGAAATCATGGCGGTACTCTTGGAAATAGGCGTTCGAATTGTCGTATAACGAAAAGGGCAGCGTAGGGGGCATGGAATTAATGATCCGGTTAGCTTACTGTGTGCATCCTAAACATTGACAGTATTTGAAATAAAACGGAAAATTCTCATCGGAATTGCGTACAGTTCTGCCTTTGAACACCACATCTTATATATTTTTGTATTTTTTTCCTGGAATAGCATCTTTTGTGAAATTCGATGACCAAAGGAACTAAGCATCAGTATAGTTGATACATATTGTTGTAATATATTGATGAGGAGAAAGGGTTCTTGTAAACCTTTTACTATTCATCTGGAGGACACTGAATGCCCTGTTTAGCGAAAAATTATTTCCTCCAAAACGGGTAAATAAAAATATTCATTTGATATTATATGGGCGATCTTCTTCCCCATGCCCCTTTTTCCTAGTAGGTGATTAGTACTCACACTCAAAGAAACGGTTTTCTGTCGTATTTAAAAATTGATCACTTTGACCAATTTTCGTTGGGACTGCATGATCTAACTCTAAAGAGGATCACAGCTTTGACAATATCTGTGCGTGCGATGGCTTCGAAAGAATTTCTACATGTTTGCAAATAACAAAATAAAGTGCAGTTTAGTTAAGAGTAGCTCTTACTTCTCTATAGAAAACGTATTTTTTCATAGTGACGACACGGAAGGAAGATTTGCGTGCTTGTTTCTGAAAACCTTCCATTTGGATTTGCAAAAATTACGAAGAAATGCGTTCGGCCGTAATGTGCACTTGTTTGACCGGTCAAGACATCTGGGGATTTTAATTCTGCTAATGCTTTTCTAACTTCCTCTTTAGCAATTCAATTCTTTTAAACAATCTGAGAATCTAAATTTGCCCCAAAAATATGCATTTATTAGTGATGGGAAACGATATTAGGCCACGAGCAATAGGGAAGGGAATTGGACGACCGAAAATACTCTAAACCAAATACATTTTGGTTTGACTCAGAAAGATCTTGATTGACCCACCTGATACCGTGATATGTCTACTTAAAACGAGCATTAAATCGGCTTTCTATCTAAGAAAATTTTAAAATGAGATAGAAGCTCAAGGCGCCTTTTAAATGCCGTGCACAACTTTCCGGGCTACATACGTCATTTGGTACATTAGCTCATAAGATATTTCGCTTGAAAGTGAAATGCACAGCACTCTCATTATAAGCGGGTCGATGGAAGCAGAACCTTGGTGAATTTAAGCCATGCAGGATTACCAATAAGTACATTGGTTAACTTCAGCCTACTCATCAAATAGGCATGTCGAAAATTGAGACATTTGGTCATGACTGAGAGGTGCCTTCTGCGCTGTTCGTCTGTTACTTTACTAGAGAAAAGGTGAAAAGGTCATTAAGTATGGTGAGACAAGATAATTGACAGATCAGGATAAAGTTTATTCGCGAAGTATGTTTACTGGCATTCATTTTTGAGTTCTGAGCTGAATTTTTCCAAGCTAAAACGTAGGCCTGCGGCTATTACTGGCTGGTGTTAACTGAAAATTTGAATAAAAGTGAAATCTAACTTAATCATTTTAAGCACTTGTGAGGTCGAACAATTGCATTTGGAATCAGTTTCACGGTTTCCGAATGTGTACATTTGCTGAGTTAGCTTTCGTGTTACCGTATTTTGTTGAGCAGAAGATTATGCGCTGAAGGAATTTCTAACTTAGTTGCAAAAATAGGATATTCATGTAATTCGATATCAACGAGTTCAGACACGTTCTTGATGTCAGGAGGTGTTCGCCAGTTTTTTGCTTTGGGTGCTTGACCAGAACAATCTAGTTCCTTGTGTTTTTCTTTTTCTTTTAACTCCTGTCATCTCATGCATCGACGTATAAATTCTCTTGGATAACCATTTCTGCAAAATAGTTTGGCGAAGATTTCCGTACATCAAAAACGTGTCTGAACTCGTTTAAAGGCACCTGCGGAAACACCAAATCCAAGGGACGCACAAACCAACGACTACACTTCGAAATCAGCTTGTACACCCTAAGGATAGGGTTGGCTATTTAGATAAAAAAGAAGTCGTATACAAGATTCCATGTAACAGTTGCAATGCGGTGTATTGTGGTCAGACAGGAAAGTCAGCCTCCACGGGCATACATCAACATCAATTGGCAGTAAGGAGGTGAGACCACGTGTCTCAAGTTGCCATGCATACGCTGGAAACTGGGCACCACTTTGCCTGGGACAAAACCCGCATTGTTGCCTCCTGTTCATCTAAGAAGGGCCGAGAATTTTTGGAAGCCATTTTCTCGGATACTCATGCATCAACCGACACATCGAATTAGACACTGTGTAAGGCAACGTGAAAGAAAGATGGAAGAGGCGAGAGCCAATCCAAAGGGGAATACACCCAACAATGACAACCATTGGCAGGAACGACTGAGCACTATCGATTTTTGGCACATTTTAAATTTTAACTGTTTCGCACGCTTACTTCAAGTCTGACGATGACCTGGGGAACCAGCGTCGAAAATTTACCTAATTAAGTTCCGTATTGTTTCCCAAAGAACGTCTTTTTTTCGAATTTTACTTCTTGGGATGCCTATTTTCCAATTGATATATATATATATATATATATATATATATATATATATATATATATATATATATATATATATATATATGATAATAGTGTGGGGCTCACCGATCTGCTTAAGGAACATGTATGTTCCCTTGTGCACTGGAGCTCAGACTAGAGCCCTCGCAGGCGGTCGCATAGTGACATGTAGCATATGATGAAATTGAACCGAAAAAGACAAGGGAGACCGGAATGGCCATTTCTGGCTTATTAGCCGTCATCAGTCAGTCATACCCAATCCCAAGTGTGGCACACCTGGAACATACATGTTCCTTAAGCAGATCGGTGAGCACCACACCATCATATATATATATATATATATGTGAAAAGAAAAATGCTCTTCGCGAAATCGAGTTGATCTCGTAAATTTTCAAGTTTGTGACACCAACCCGTCGTCAGACGAAATGAACAGAGGAAAAAGGGAAGTGGCGCGACAGGACAGATAGTGACAAACAAACAGCTGGTGTGAGTGGGTGCTGGGTGGACAATTCATTGGGGCATGCGTCGCACATGCATATGGCCTTCCAAAGGTGCACAAACCAGATGCACCATTGAGGATCATTGTACCGCTTATTGGATCCCCGACTTTCAATCTTACCAAATGGCTATACAGGAAACTAAAGCACCTCAGTGATGGATCACAATACAACGTCAGAAACTCACAGGCATTCCTACGGAAAATTCAAGGAGTTCAAGTAAGTCCTGACGAATGTATTGTATCGTTCGACGTTGTTTCTCTGTTTTCCTCTATACCGCATGACTTGACCATTGACAGCATAGAGCGATGTCTAGAGGAAAATCCTATCAGCATTCCAAAGCAACGCGTTTCAGACCTGCTTAAGCTCTGCCTTAAGAACTATTGTCAATTCGATGGCAAATACTACCAAAAAGTTAAGGGCACCCCAATGGGCTCTCCAATATCGGGGCTACTTGCCGAATTAGTCTTACAGCGACTTACGTTTCAAACCAAAGATGTGGCTCCGCTACGTAGATGACACATTCGTTATGATAAAAACTTGTGACGTTGAGCAATTGCACCAGAGTCTAAATGGGGTCTTACCGACTATAAAATTTACACGCGAAGCTGCAACAAGAGGTACACTACCATTCCTAGACCTGAACATACAACGACTCAGTGCTGGTGGACTCGCAACAAGCGTCCACCGAAAGGACTCTACTGCGGAAATAGTGCTCAACTAGGCAAGTAACCACCTTGCGGCCCACAAAAGAAGCTGTGTTCGCACCCTTTTCCATCGGGCCTCCCGCTATTGCAGCAGCGATGACCTTCGTAAGAAAGAACAATCTTATTTGTATCAGTTCTTCCGGTCCAATGGATACCCAACGAGCTTCGTGAAAAATTGTCTTCGACGCCAGAGACAAACGCAAAACCTTGTTTATAATGGAGATAGAGTGCCACGGAAATATTATTCCTTACCTTACATGCAAGGTGTTTCCGAAACAATCTCTCGACAATTAAGTCACTTTAGCATCTCTGTCGCCCACAAGCCTGCATCCTCCATACGCGCAACCCTATGCAGAGTAAAGGACCCCCAAACAAAATAACAATTAAGAACTGCCATTTACTGCATACCGTGCGCCAACTGCCCTTCTGTTTAAATTGGCCATACAGGCCAACGTCTTGGGACTGGCATCAACGAACATAAGCTAGCCATTCGCCGACGTGACCCCTTATCACTCGTGTTTGCGTACTCCCTTGAATGCGACCATCGCTTCAATTGGGACGGTACCGAAGTGATCGCCATGGCCAAAACCAAACAAGCTCGAGAATTCCTCGAAGCTTGGCACTCTATCCTAACTAGCATTAACCGCCATGTTGACCTCGATGCTCATTACGAAGGATTACGTGCACGATTTACTAACGAGCGCCCACCCCTAGAAACGACTGCTAATCCTTGCGGCTTTTAATCTCACTTTTTGCCAACTCCACCTCACACACTGTGAACCGCAATTTAACATTCCGACACCTCCAACTGACGCAGTGATCCCTACATCCAACCTGGAACCATTATCGATAATCTAGCCGGCCGTAGTTACTCACCACTCACCCCCCCCCTCCCAAAAAAAGCCAATGCAATTGTCCTCTTTTCACCTCCCCCAAAAACATGCCCCAATGAATTTTCCACCCACCACCCACTCACACCAGCTGTTTGTTTGTCACTATCTGTCCTGTCGCGCCACTTCACTTTCTCCTCTGTTCATTCCGTCTGACGACGGGTTGGTGTCACCAACTTGAAAATTTACGAGTACAACTCTATTTTCCGAAGAGCATTTTTCTTTTCATTATACTATCTCGGGATGCAAACCACCTCCGTTATTCATATTCATAAATATATATATATATATATATATATATATGATTTGGGCACAAATTGAGAGGCATATGTGAAAGTCAGTGAAGCAGTTACAGGTTCTCCTCACTCTTTGGAATTTACAGAAGTTTAGGCAACCTCATCAGTCGGTACGGAGCGATCCAATTTCGGAATACGATTTCATTGCAAATGCCGAGTCTTTTGACTTGTATGCAAATAAAGTAATTACTCATCATTTAATGGATTTTTTCCTCTTGAAATTGTTTTCTAGTCTGTGCAAAAGTTCGATCTCCATCTGGTAACGGGTCATTCTCTCGTGGGGCAAGAAAAAACTTCCAAGCGTTCAGTCTTACCACGTCGGGAGCGTTCTCACCTTCACGGAGAGGTTGCAGTGGTGTGTGTGTCTTTGTGAACTGGTGGTTTGTGTGTCTGGTGAACTGGCCGTGCTCCGACGTCTGCTTCACTATAACTGTGCAATTTGCCTGCTAGGGAACGTCTGAGATCACTAAGCAATCCGCGACTGCTGACAAAATGTAATCCAAATCGACGGGCATTGAAGTGACGCTGGTTACCATAACCACACGTCATCTTGCATTTTTTAACTTCCCGTTTCCCTAATTTCTTATACTGCAATAAAGCAAGTCAAATACGGAAGTCCTTTGGCCGGATTTGAATAAAAGTTACTTATACCCGAGCTCTCTGGCAGCGCAAGTGTTAGTAGTCACAGGCTACCCATTAGAGTCGACGACAGGATCAACAAAGTCACTGCAAAACTTCGTCATTACTGATTGTTAGCAAAACGAAGAGAAAGCCTCGGTTATTTTAGTAGGCTTTCCTTACTTATTAGTAAGCTTACGTTCGATACAAGAAATATGATTAAACATATGACATTCAAATGAGAAGTCTCCACAATTTTTAGCCTGTGGCACCAAAATTTGACGATTTGGACAGGATGGAAGTCAAGGGCATGACATCCATTACTTTGAGTTATGGATTTTAATTAACAGGGCAGCAACCCAAAACAAGCCACCTTATCATACATACAATTCATCTGACCAACTTGTGAAAAACTCGGTGAGCTTCAAGCCAAAACCAGCAAGGGGAAGGCTTTAGTTCAGCCAACTCTCGAGTCAACTGAGCTACGAGGCTCCCACTGGGAGCCGTGAGTTGTATCACACTTGGGTCAAGTTACCTGCCCAGCCAACTGCTACGTACGGAATCCTCTAATTCTGATACAGTAAGCTGACTAGTCAAGCAGGATTTCCAAAGCAATCAATCTTGAATCTACCAGATGACTACCAGGAACAATAACTTAGTAGAGGATTTCGGCAGATTTGAATAATTCCTTTGATCCACTTGTAAAAAACTCGGTGGCCTTGGTGAGAATTTTAATTGTCTGGTAACCTTGAGATATAATCTTTGCAACCTGAAAACCCCATGAAAACAAGTGACAACCGCTTTCCCTGCAATGTCTTCAAAGGCACTACAGTCCAAACGTGCATCGTGCCCTATCAGTTCGTCAAAGAATGGAACCTTCTGCTAGGATTAGTGGGCTTGAACAGAGAGTCGCTTAAGGAGGTTGGATTCTAGTGCTTTTTATCAAGTAGTAACATGTTCACCCATTAAATTAACACGTTTTATTTGGCCTGGTTGCGAGTGTTAAATCTGACCTTCTCCACCTGCGCTTATTTGCATGTCCAGTGCGTACGCTTCTAATCCCTTCTGATCCTACGTCAGGTTGAAAATACCTCGTTAAGACAGACCTTGTTGGCAAACGGAAGCCAGAAAGGAATTTTACTTCACAGCGATCCCTTCCATTGTCATCTGTGAAACCTCTATGGGAGAAGAATGTTAATGCGTTGGGCGAACGTCTCGCAAACACAACGGTGAGACTTACTTATCAAACGTTTTTTAGGAATGGGGACGCCAGGAGGATTGCCCACTAGTTTAGGACGTCAGTAGTTCTCAAATAAAAAGGTCGAACAGTGATACTTGGTACACCTGAAGCAGGTAGCGATATTGCGTACTTAGTTTCTAATGTTCGTATTGCCTGTATACAAGCATAGTGCCATCAACTAACGGCCTCAAATGTTCCGAATGCGAAGAAGATGCAGTCATAATGTTTATTGGCCTGACCTTTCGGATTATCGCTCGAACCCATCATCAGAGACAACCGCAAAAAAGGTGCTAATAGAGTGCCAGGAATGCAGCATATTAGGGATGCAGTTGCCGCGCTGCCACTTACTTAATCTAATTATCAGATCCTGCATTCATTGCTAGTGGTTGCACATGACACTAAGATTGCTCGCTAGTCCGCGTCCAAGTCGCTAGTTGTCACTGTTTCATCACCATTCTCAATTCTTGGCGTGAGGATGACGTGGCAATGTGGCGTGCCATCAGTGGAACCGTTGGTCACTCGCGTCCTCAACGCGTGTCTGCTTACGCTGCCTATGCAAATTCTCCGCAGAGAAAATGGATTCGCGAGGGAATTTCGCTAATTAATCGACTGCGGGCCAGAGAACCAAAACTGAAGCTCATGCGGTTGTCAGCCATTGCGAAAATTTTTGTCTCGCAAAACTTAAAGATTTTGCCTGGACCAGTCGCATAAGCCACGACCTAAGAGTTAGCGTCCTTCCTTCGCACTGCCCTCGCATTTTTCGCCATCCACATGCGGAGTAACCTATAAGTTTCTCCGACAAAGTTGCCTTGTCCGAAAGTGCACCAGATTTGCTAAAGTACTCCAGAGGTTTCTTGCCATAGTAGCGAGGCTTTGGCCTCGTTATTTGGCACCTAGTAATTGCTTCTGGTCGGTGTGCAACAGCAACTCCGAGCGGTGTGGGTGGCCTCGCAAACAAGGAGAAGACTATAGTACAACCAACGCTCTAGCCAACTGAGCTACGAGGCCCACACGGGGAGCATGAGTTTAATCGCATTTGGGTCAAGTCAACCGTCCAGCCTACTACAACGTTTGGAATGCGTGTTACTGTTTGAAGACAGGTATTTATAATTTTTTGGAAGGACTTGGCTTTTCTATTTTCGCATTGGTTACTATGATGTTTCATTTTAACTTTTGCGTGCAAGTGAGATAAGAACCTGAAGGAAACAGTAACTGATTGGTACATTCTGTGCTCTATGCGAGCAATTGTAATGTAAACAGAGGCCAATCGAAAACAGAAAATAATTTAACTTAAAATCCGTAAATATTAAACAGAGCAATATTGACTTCAGAAGATCTCACAAACTTTGAGACTTCATTATTTCGAATCGGAAGCCCAGGTTGCAGAAAACTAGTACATTATTACACCTGATCGTTCTATTGATTACGTTAAGGCCTTACATGGTTATTACTTGGCGCCTCCTACCACAAGTTCAGTGCCATTAGTCAGTGACTGATCTCCGACTGTTCACCGAAAAGCTGAAACCTATTTTTGATAAGGAAGGATAACTCAAACGGGGTTTTTTTTTTGTTGCCCGTTCTCGAAATATTTTGGACGTAACAGAATGTCAGCTGTTGAGTGCAAATACAAATACCCGCCTACAAATACCCGCTCGGTAAAAAAAAACTAATTTATTACAATATACTTTTTCTACGGCATGTGATTCAACGCCTGGGCACTGGAATTAATGAATACCTACTAGTTTGCGGTCACCAGGACACCCTTTCCCTCCTCGTTGCACACGTACTTGAGTGCGACAACCGATTAAATTGTGATTACACTGAGGTCGTCATCATGCTCAGCGTAAACGACCGAAAGACTTTCTGGAGGCTTGGCTCTCCAATGCGGGCAGTTTTAACCACCACGTAGACCAGGACGCCCATTATGAGAACCTCCGTTCACGGCTTGCTGTCCTCTGCCCTTACAGGCCAATGATCTGTCATGTCCTGTCAAGTCACGTGACAATCTTACTTTCTCTTTGTTTTCATTTCATATGCCGACAGGCTGATGTCACCAACTAACAAATGTCACTTATACAGCTCAATTTTCCATAAAAAACCTCCTTTTCTCACATGCATTTATTCCTACCGATACCACCGATGTCCGCGTTACCGAAGCTATCTTATTTTTGAAGTGTATGTGTAAAAAAGGCAAGCGAACGTTACGATTAAAATGGGAAATCTATTTTTGAAAAATTAAATCGATTATGATGACCATTCTTGGCGTAAAATGTGCACAACTTTTCATACCACCATTTCTGTAGGAGTTACGTAAGTAATTATATATTTTCAAAGCATACCTGCAGTGCGCTTGGTTATTGACTGGTCCCTTCTACTTGCAGGCGTTAATTAATGTTGTCAGTTGCATAGTTCTCTTTCAGTATCTTCCAAAATGTAATTGCCGCTAATGGAAAACATCAACGAATAATGCATACAAAAGTTACCTCAAAATGTAAACCTCGCCAAATCTACTTTCCGTAGATCACATCGGAAATATGTTCTATCAACCTAACCTGCCTAGTGGCTTCCTGCCACCAACTGAATATGGATGTAAGTTACAGAGTGGAATCAGCAGTAAACAAAACCGACAGAAGCGTAAATAGGCTCACTTGTAACCGCTGAAAGTCACTGCAGATATCAGGAAGGCAGCTGTGGGTATCTTGGGGCAACTGCTGGCAGTCAGGAGTGGTTCGCAGTCTGCTTTTTGCATGCAAAAAAACTAACTAAAAATGTCGTGAGGTGGAACTATCTGACGACTTCCTAAGATGGATAGCAAACTAGCAAAGTACCGGCTTAAAACTATAGTAACCATTAGGAATTTTAGGCAGGGGTGTGGGGCCATAGGACGATCGCCCTACTCTACATACCCCTTTCATAAGCAAAAAACAACGACCGTATCGGAAAAATGGATGGAGAACAAGGCTTGGTTAGAAAGGTTTCACTATCTTAATGTTGCTAAATGTTGCTGGTAGTGTTACAGAGATGTATTATGACCATTGCGAACAAAGACAAGAGGGAATGGAAGGCCAATTCTGGCTTAATAGCCATCATCAGCCAGTCATACGCAACCGCAGGTGGTGCTGCAGCACCCGAGGCTCAAATCCACGATTTGTTAATAAGAAGTCAAACGCATTACAGTTCTGTGTTGTGGGCAACCGGTACTCTCTAGCGGTCTAACACGAAGGATAATAAACGCATCGTTTTTTGAAGGGGAGTAGAAAATATAATTGAAAGAAAAGTAAATTTGCAGTCCCATATGCAACCACCTATTCAAATTTAAACAATTCATGTTTGAGCTCGTCTGCCGTCGTGGGAAAAGTAGAAGGAATATTATTTATTTACTTAGTACGGCAGACAGCGAACTCTCTTAGTGCACGGTAATACGCGGCGTGTGCATGGACATCGCGTGACGTCCCACAATTCGCAATGTCAAAGTAAAAATTTAACCAAACAACCTTGTCATGTTAGGTCAGTATATGTATATTACATGTGTAGAAACAATCTAGCAATATAGGACGGAGGTCTTAGTTTAGCGTCACAAGAAGACACCCTCTGTGACCAGAAGCTGCATGCTAATAGCACTTAACACTTTCACTTGTAGTACACGGTAATTACTTCATGATCGATTTTGTAGACAAAACAACCTTTGGCTGTAGTGCAATTGAGTAAATGAACTTACTTATCCTTTGGAATCATTCGCTTATAAAATCTGCAGGCGTCTGGTGCACCAACCCCTTCAGAATACTTTGGTCCGAATTATTCCGTGTGTGTGTGTGTGTGCGCTGTCAACGCATCTTCCGCGCGCGAATCGGCCTGGTTGGACATCTTCGGACGCAATGCACCAACAATCCAACAATTCCAATTTCTACGTCACATTCTGTCAACCCACCTTCTGACTCCCCCTCCCTCACTGCTGGCATCAATTCCATTACTCCCATCATCATAGAGACCACATCCATCTACTCATCGCCTGTTACCCCCACCACCGTAACCACCACCACCTTCACCTTCACTACCACCACCACCACCATAAGCGATGGGGAATCTCTCCTAAGCTGTACTCAATGCGACCGCACATTCACCTCACGTATCGGCCTGGTCGGTCACTTGCGAATACATCGTACAGAGACCAGTGAACCAGTGCCTGGAGCACCATTACACAGCAGAGATCGTCGCCTCCACTGCCCTCACTGTCCTCGCGCATTCACTCATCGCATGGGCCTATTCGGTCACAAGCGCATCCATGACAGCGGAATTCACCACAATGCCGACAACACCAATACACCATGCACACCCTCCGCTCCTGTCATTCCTAGCACCCCTGCCATCCCCACTAACATGAATGACATCCTCCCAGCCTCTACCGATTTCTCCTGCCCACACTGCGCCCGCAAATTCAACTCACGCATCGGCCTGGTCGGTCACCTGCGAATCCATCGCACGGAGGCTGGTGAACCAGTGCCTGGGGCTCCGACATACAGTCGACGCGCCCGCCTTCACTGCCCTCACTGCTCCCGCACATTTACACACCGCATGGGCCTATTAGGCCACATGCGCCTCCACGAAAACCTCCGGTAAACCACCGGAGGCTAAGCTACATCAGCGCACACTACCTACACCAATGCATCGACAACACCCTCACAATCACCATTTACCAGAGTATATCACGGTTTCCTAGAAACCGTGACCGGGAAGTCTGCCAATCTGACGCTTCCACCAGACCACGCCGTCGGCTCAGTGTATGTGCTGTGTGTGTCGAGTGGCTGACCAGTGGACTGGGAGTCAGACGGCGATGGCTGCTCCATATCCCCTGAGTTTGTGAATCCTGGTGTTTGCGTTATGGGGGCCAGGTCGTGCTGTGGCGCGCGAAGACGGGTACGCCGATCCGTCAGCCAATGCGCCCACTCCCACATCAGGCAACTGACCGGCTCGGACAGTGTCTGATTGTGGGGGTTGGGGAGAGAGTGAGGTCGACAGCTCAGCGCATGTTCCTCACTATAAACAATCTGACGCGCTTGAAACTATCACGGTGCGCTAAAAGCCGTGGCTTGGAAGGTTGCCAACTGACGGGATAACTCGGACCACGTGGTCAGCCCAATGTGTGTTTTGTGTGGAGTGGCTGACTGGCGGACTGAGAGTCAGGCTGCAATGGCTCCTTCTTAATGTGGTCTTTATGGCACCCCCACTCTGTGGGATCCGAGCCAGGTGTGGTGGTACGCCCAGGGGCGGCTCCGGCCGCGCCAGCCACCCTGCGACCTCTCCATCTCCGGTCTTCTTGCCTGTGTCGTGAGACCGGGCTCAGGTGGGGGAGGAGAAGAGTGTGCGGTAACGTTAACCGCCGCGGTTGGAAGGTTGCCAACTGACAATTACACTCAGACCTCGCAGTTAGTCCAATGTGTGTTGTGTGGAGTGGCTGACTGGTGGTCTGAGAGTCAGGCTGCGATGGCTCCTTCTTAACGTGACCTCTGGCTATCTCACACATGTGAGATGTAAGCCGTTCAACCCCCTGTTGTGTGAAATCCTGGTGCTTGTGTTTGGGGGGGCCAGGTCGTGTACGTAGTACACGTAGACGAGGTCACCAGCAGCTGCGCCGCTTCCGCATCAGACAACTGACCGGCTCGGACAGTGGTCTGATTGTGGGGGTGGGGAGAGAGTGAGGTCGAGAGCTCAGCGTATTTTCCTCACTATAAACAATCTGACGCGCTTGAAACTATCACGGTGCGCTAAAAGCCGTGGCTTGGAAGGTTGCCAACTGACGGGATAACTCGGACCGCGTGGTCAGCCCAATGTGTGTTTTGTGTGGAGTGGCTGACTGGCGGACTGAGAGTCAGGCTGCAATGGCTCCTTCTTAATGTGGCCTTTATGGCACTCCCACTCCGTGGGATCCGAGCCAGGTGTGGTGGCACGCCCAGGGGCGGCTCCAGCCGCGCAGCCACTACGCCCTCTCCCATCTCCGGTCTTCTTGACTCTGTCTTGACACCGGGCTCAGGTGGAGGAGGAGAGAGAGTGCGGTAGCTGCAGCGCAAGGCTACTATCACTTTAAACTAATTCACGCGCAAGTCACCGTCCCTGCACCACCTGGTGTGGAGCATACGGTGGACCTCGTCGAAATCGACGGTCGAACTGTCGTGTGTGTGTGTGTGTGTGTGTAGGGGGTGTAGGGGTACTAGTTAGGGGCAGCACCACACAGCTTGCATTTGGTCGCTCCATTTGTCTCGTACAGGTGGTGAATGCTCCTGTGGCCGCCTCTAACTGGTACCCAACTCTCACCTGTGGCTCCTCGAAGTTGGGTTCTTCCCAGCGGCCACACCCGGGCAACCGTCACGACCGGCGGGCTAAACCAGGTGAGGGTCTCCGGTGTTGTGTGTGCCTCCACACCGGTATATCTGACTCCCGAACTTCCCACCTCCCCCTCTCAAAAAGTCCTACGGTGGGGGCGACAGCAACCCCGTAGGCGGCTCAGACTAACTCGGGTCGTTCTCCCACTAAAACAAATCCGTGACCCATAGTGGAGTTCGGCAGCCGTCTGGGATGTCCGAGCAGCCCTATTTAGGGATAGCACTGCTTGCCTCCTCGCGGAGGAAGGGGCTATAAAATGTGCCCTAAAAATTGCTGGGTCTCACGTCTTCTGCAGCCGGCCGCGGCTCGCAGATCGCAAACTACGCGGTCGTAAAACTCAAACAAACAACAATACCCCCCGTCCCCATCCCCCTCGCCATACTCTCCAGGCTGCTCGGGTGAGTCCACTCACACTAGCAGCCTGGAATGTTCGTTCCCTTTTTAGACAATCCCTAGGAGCAACCGGCCGGAACGGAGGACGGCGCTAGTCGCTCGGGAACTGGCGCTCTACAAGGTGGACATTGCTGCTCTCAGCGAGACCCGATTCTCTGAGCAGGGTCAGCTGGAGGAGGTGGGTGCCGGCTACACCTTTCTTCTGGAGCGGCCGGCCAAAGGCAGAGCGACGCGACGCTGGTGTTGCCTTTGCCATCCGTAACGACATCGTGGGACGTCTGCCCTGTCTGCCGCAGGGTATCAATGATCGCCTGATGAGCCTCCGCCTGCCTCTTCGGGGAGACCAGTTCGCCACCATCATCAGCGCCTACGCTCCCCAATGACGAGCTCTGATGCGGCGAAGGACAAATTCTACGAGGACCTGCACGCCTTGCTGGCGACTGTGCCGAAAGAGGACAAGTTAATTGTCCTTGGTGACTTCAATGCCCGCGTCGGGACGGACCACGCTGCCTGGCAGGGGAGTGCTGGAGTCCCCACGGTCTCGGTAGCTGCAACGATAACGGCCTCCTTCTTCTGCGCACGTGTGCGGAACACCGTCTCCTTCTGACCAAACCTTCTTTCCGCCTTCCGACGCGGGAGAAGGCCACGTGGATGCACCCTCGGTCGCGGCGCTGGCATCTGCTGGACTATGTTCTCGTCCGGAGGCGAGATCGACAGGACGTGCTGGTAACCAAGGCGATCCGCGATGCCGATGGTTGGACAGATCACCGCCTCGTCATCTCCCAGATGAGGCTCCGACTGCAACCCGACGAAGGCCCCAAGGTAAGCGGCCGCCAGGTAAGTTAAATACTCTTTTGTTAAATTTGCCTGCTCACTGTTTTGATTTCAGCAACCAAATAACCGAGAAACTGGAGGACCTGCATGCTCCAGATGATAACGCTACCGTGGAGACACGATGGTGTCAACTGCGAAATGTCATCCAGTCCACCGCCCTCGAAGTACTCGGACGCGCACGCCGTCAACACCAGGACTGGTTTGACGACAATGACGCCGACATCAGCAACTTACTCGCGGAGAAGAATGGACTACACAAAGCCTACATGGACCTTCGGACTGACGCCACCAAAGCAGCCTTCTTCAGATGCCGGCGCCTTGTACAACAACGGCTGCGGGAGATGCAGGATGCCTGGATGATCCGAAAGGCTGAGGAAATCCAGGGGGTATGCGGACCGCAATGAAATGAAAAAAACTTTTTCAAAGCCATCAAAGGCCATCTACGGCCCGTCATCAAGGGGTCCGCACCGCTGCTCAGCTCTGACGGCACAACACTGCTGACAGAGAAATCGCAAATTCTGAAGCGCTGGGCCGAGCACTTCCAGAACTGTCCTTAATTGCTCATCAGCCATCTCCGATGCTGCCATTGACCAGCTCCCTCAAGTGGACACGAACAATGACCTGGATCTGCCACCTCCTACCAGAAACCATCCGGGCCGTGCAGCAGATTTCCAGCGGTAAAGCACCGGGATCCGACGCAATCCCACCGGAAGTCTACAAGCACGGTGGGCCCCGGCTGATGGCAGAACTCACAACACTCTTCCAGGAGATGTGGCGCCAAGGACAAGTTCCTCAGGATTTCAAAGACGCGACCATCGTCCATCTCTACAAAACGGAAGGGGAACCGGCAACTCTGTGATAATCACAGAGGCATCTCGTTAGCTCAACATCGCCGGGAAGATCTTCGCCCGTATCCTTCTCAATCGTCTTAACGGTCACCTAGAGCAGGGGCCTGCTCCCGGAAAAGCCAATGTGGCTTCCGCCGACACCGCGGAACAACCGATATGATCTTTGCTGCCCGCCAGCTACAATAGAAGTGTCAGGAGATGCGAACTCACCTATACACTATCTTCGTGGATCTAACGAAAGCCTTTGACACGGTGAATCGTGACTGTGGAAAGTCATGCAGAAATTTGGTTGTCCTGAGCGGTTCACGCACATGGTGCGTCAGCTTCATGACGGGATGACGGCGCGCGTCACTGACAACGGGATGGTATCCGAAGCATTCGCAGTGAACAACGGAGTGAAGCAGGGCTGCGTACTGGCCCCCACCCTCTTCACCTTCTTGTGGAACGGCCGACCAAAGGCAGAGAGTCGCGACGCTGGTGTCGCCTTTGCCATTCGGAATGGCATCGTGGGACCTCTGCCCTGTCTACCGCAGGGCATTAATGATCGCCTTATGTGCCTCCGCCTGCCACTTCGGGGAGAAAAGTTCGCAACCGTCATCAGTGCCTACGCTCCACCAATGACGAGCTCTGATGTGGCGAAGGACAAATTCTACGATGATCTACTCTCCCTTTTGGTGACTGTGCCGAAGGTGGATAAGTTAATTGTCCTTGGTTACTTTAACGTCCGCGTCGGCATAGACCGTTCCTCGTGGATAGGAGTGCTGGGTCCCTATGGTCTCGCTGGCTTCAATGACAACGGTTTTCTTCTCCTACAAACCTGCGCTGAACACCGTCTCCTGCTGACCAACACCTTCTTCCACCTGCCAAAGCGGCAAAAGGCGACCTGGGTACATCCTCGATCGAGACACTGGCACCTCTTGGACTATGTTCTCGTCCAGAGGCGTGATAAACAGGACGTACTGGTGACAAAGGCGATCCCCGATGCCGATGGATGGACGAATCACCACCTCGCCATCTTCAAGATGAGGCTCCGTCTGCAACCCCGCAGGAGACCCCAAGGTAAGCGGCCACAAGGTAAGTTGAATACTGTTTTGTTGAATGTGCCTGCTCACCATCTACATTTTAGCAACGAACAGGCCAACCATCTAGCTAACCTTCCAGTCGCCGATGCGGACATCTCCATGGAAAACCGCTGGTGTCAGCTGAGAGATACTATCAAATCCACTGCCCTGGATGTCCTCGGCCGCGCACGTCGTCAGCACCAAGACTGGTTTGATGACAACGACGCAGCTATCAACGCTCTGCTCGTCGAGAAGAACCAGTTACACAAAGCCTACTTCGATCGTTCTACTGCTACAAACAAGACAGCCTTCTACCGAAGTCGCCGCCTTGTACAGCAACGGCTGCGGGAGATGCAGGATGCCTGGATGACGCGCAAAGCCGAGGAAATCCAAGGGTATGCGGACCGAAACGAATGGAAGAACTTCTTCGCCGCCACCAAGGCTGTCTACGGACCTCCAGTCAAAGGAGCCGCCCCTCTTCTCAGTGCCGATATCAGGACGCTGCTCACTGGGAAGATGCCAATCCTGACACGATTGACAGAACACTTTCAAAGTGTTCTCAACCAGCCCTCCACCATCTCCGACGCCGCCATCGATCGCCTGCCTGAAGTGGAAATCAACACCGACCTTAATCTACCGCCCTCTCTCCAAAGAAACCATCAGAGCCGTGCAGCAAGTCTCCAGCGGGAAAGCACCTGGCTCGAACACGATACCTGCTGAGATTTACAAGCATGGTGGACCCCAGCTGATGAATCGACGCATAGTACTCTTCCAGGAGATGTGGCATCAAGGGCAAGTCCCTCAGGATTTCAAAGATGCCACCATTGTCCACCTCTACAAGATAAAAGGGAACCGCCAACTCTGCGACAACCACCGAAGAATCTCGCTGTTGAACATCGCTGGAAAGATCTTCGCCCGCATTCTCCTCAACTGCTTGAACGCTAACCTGGAGCAAGGACTGCTCCCGGAAAGCCAATGCGGCTTCCGACAACACAGAGGAACAATCGACATGATCTTCGTTGCTCGCCAGCTGCAAGAGAAGTGCCAAGAGATGCGCACTCACCTCTACACTACCTTTGTAGATCTGACGAAAGCCTTTGACACGGTGAATCGCGACGGGCTGTGGAAAATCATGCAGAAATTCGGCTGTCCTGAACGGTTCACACATATAGTAATTCAGCTTCACGATGAGATGATGGCGCGCGTTGCTGACAATGGGACAGTATCTGAAGCATTTGCAGTGACCAACGGAGTAAAGCAAGGCTGCGTCCTTGCGCCTACCCTCTTCAGCCTCATGTTATCTGCCATGTTACTGGATGCTTACCGTGACGAACGCCCCGGTATCCGCATCGCCTACCGGATGGACGGCCGCCTCCTCAACCAACGACGGATGCACTTCCGCTGGCGTGTCTCCACAGCCACCATCATGAACTTCTATTCACTGATGACTGCGCACTAAATACAATGACAGAAGAGGAAATGCAAAGGAGCATGGACCTCTTCGCTGCCGCCTGTGACAACTTCGGTCTTCGCATTAACACTGAGAAAACGGTTGTGATGCATCAGCCGCTCACATCAATGTCGATTGCGCCCAACTGAAATCTGTGGATACCTTCACGTACCTAGGCAGCAATCTCTCCCGCAGCACCTAAGTTGATGAGAAAATCGCCCATCGGATCGCCACAGCCAGCCAAGCCTTTGGACGTATGCAGAACGTGGTCTGGAATCGACATGGTCTCCACCTCAGCACCAAACTCAAGATGTGCGAAGCTGTCATATTGCCGACGCTGCTGTATGGAGCGGAGACGTGGACGGTCTACCAAAAGCAGGCGCGGAAGGTCAACCACTTTCACCTCAGCTGTATCCGCAGAATACTAAAGCTGAGTTGGCAAGACAGGATACCGGACACGGAAGTGCTGGAACGAACAGGCATTCTCAGCATTTACGCTCAGTTGAAACAACTGCAACTGCGCTGGAGCGGTCACCTTGTGCGGATTGACGACGAAAGGATACCCAAACGACTCTTTTATGGAGATGTTGCCATGGGTTCTCGTCGACAAGGGGGTCAAGTACGACGCTACAAAGATACTCTGAAGACTTCCCTGAAGCAATTGCAGATCAACCCGGAGTCCTGGGAGGACCTTGCCCGGAATCGATCGGCTTAGAGGAGAACAGTGAAGACAGGGGCAGCAATCTACGAAGCCAACAGGATCGCCGCTGCCAGGACCAAAAGAGCGGCACAAAAGTCACCAGCGCCCCGGACGAACATAGCCAATGTCCTGGGGCTTCCAACATGCCCACGCTGCCACCGCACCTTCCACGCGCGAATCAGTCTAGTCGGACATCTTCGGACGCAATGCATCAACAATCCGACAATTCAAAATTCTACGTCAACTTCTGCCAACCCTCCTTCGGACTCCCCCACCCTCACCCCTGGCATCCATTCCATTAGTCCCACCATCATCGAGACAACATCACAACGCTCAGCACGTGTTACCCCACCCACAACCACCACCGCCAACACCACTACTACCATCAACGATGGGGACTCTCTCCTAAACTGCCCTCATTGCGACCGCACACTCACCTCACGCATCGGCCTGCTCGGTCACTAGCGAATCCATCGTACAGAGACTAGTGAACCGGTGCCTGGAGCTCCAACACACAGCAAAGATCGCCGCCTCCACTGCCCTCACTGTCCTCGTGCATTCACTCATCGCATGGGCCTATTCGGACACATGCGCATTCACAAAAACCTGCGGTAAACCACCGGAGGCTAAGCTACATCAGCGTACACTACCTACACAATTACATCGACAAAACCCTCACCATTACCATGTAACTGAGTATATCACGGTTTCCTAGAAACCGTGGCTGGGAAGGCTGCCAATCTGACGCTTCCACCAGGCCACGCCGTCCTCTCAGTGTATGTGCTGTGTGTGTCGAATGGCTGACCAGTGGACTGGGAATCAGACGGCTATGGCTGCTCCATATCCCCTGAGTTAGTAAATGCTGGTGTGTGCGTTATGCGGGCCAGGTCGTGCTATGGTGTACGAAGACGGGTACGCCGATCCGTCAGCCAATGCGCCCACTCCTACATCAGGCAACTGACCGGCTCGGACAGGAGCCTGACTGTGGGGGTGGGGGAGAGAGTGCGGTCGAGAGCTCAGCGCATATTCCTCACTATAAACAATCTGATGCGCTTGAAACTATTACGGTGCGCTAAAAGCCGTGGCTTGGAAGGTTGCCAACTGACGGGATAACTCGGACAACATGGTCAGCACAATGTGTGTTTTGTGTGATGTGGCTAACTGGTGGACTGAGAGTCAGGCTGCAATGGCTCCTTCTTAATGTGGCCTTTATGGCACTCCTACTCCGTGGGATCCGAGCTAGGTGTGGTGGTACGCTGAGGGGCGGCTCCGGCCGCACCAGCCACCTGCACACACTCACATCTCTGGTCTTCTTGACTGTGTCATGAGACCGGGCTCAGGTGGGGTAGGAGAAGAGAGTGCGGTTACGTTGGGTGCCGCGGTTGGAAGGTTGCCTACTGAAAATTACACTCAGACCTCGCAGTTAGTCTAATGTGTGTTGTGTGGCGTGGCTGACTGGTGGTCTTAGAGTCAGGCTGCGATGGCTTCTTCTTAATGTGACCTCTGGCTATCTCACACAAGTGTAATGTAAGCTGTTTAACCCCCTTTTGTGTGAAATCCTGGTGCTCGTGTTTGGGGGACAGGTCGTGTACGTAGTACACGTAGACAAGGTTACCAGCAGCTGCGCCCGCTTCGGCATCAGACAACTGACCGGCTCGGACAGTGGTCTGATTGTAAGGGTGGGGTAGAGAGTGAGGTCGAGAGCTCAGCGTATTTTCTTCACTATTAACAATCTCATGCGCTTGAAACTATCACGGGGCGCTAAAAGCCGTGACTGGGAAGGTTGCGAACTGACGGGATTACTCGGACCGCGTGGTCAGCCCAATGTGTGTTTTGTGTGGAGTGGCTGACTGGCGGACTGAGAGTCAGGTTGCAATGGCTCCTTCTTAATGTGGCCTTTATGGCACTCCCACTCCGCTGGATCCGAGCCAGGTGTGTTGGCACGCCCAGGGGCGGCTCCGGCCGCGCCAGCCACATGCGCCCTCTCCCATCTCCGGTCTTCTTGACTCTGTCTTGACACCTGGCTCAGGTGGGGGAGGAGAAGAGAGTGCGGTAGCTGCAGCGCAAGGCTACTATCGCTTAAAACTAATTCACGCGCAAGTCACCATCCCTGCACCACCTGGTGTGGAGCATACGGTGGACCTCGTCGAAATCGACGGTTGAACTGTCATGTGTGTGTGTGTGTGTTGTGCCCCCTAAACGGGCTACGTGGTAGATGCGTTGGACCAACACGGGGGTCACATCAGGTCATGGCAAGCGGTATTCGGGTTGCGCTCCCATTACTAATGCTGAACATGGAGGTGTGGTGGCACGCCAAGGGCGGCTCGGACTTAGGGGACCCAGCCGCGCTAGCCACCTGCGTCCTCCCCGCCTCTGGTCTTGTTGACTCTGTCTTGACGCCAGGCTCAGGTGTGGGAGGAGGAGAGAGTGCGGTAGATGCAGCGCAAGTCTACTTTCACTTTAAACTAAATCACGTGCAAGTCACCGTCCCTGCACCACTTTCCCATGGAGAATACGATAGACATCGTCAGACTTCGACAGTCAAACTATCGTGTGTGTAGGGGTGTAGGGGTACTAGTTAGGGGCAAAACCACACAGCTTGCATTTGGTTGCTCCATTTGTCTCGTACAGGTGGTAAATGCTCCTGTGGCCGCCTCTAACTGGTACCCAACTCTCACCTGTGGCTCCTCGAAGTTGGGTTCTTCCCAGCGGCCATACCCCGGGTAACCGTCACGACCGGCGGACTAAACCAAGTGAGGGTGTCCGGTGTTGTGTATGCCTCCACGCCCGGTATGTCTGACTCCCGAACTTCCCACCTTCCCCTCTCAAAAAGTCCCTACGGTGGGGAGCCACAGCAACCACGTAGCGGCCTGACTAACTCGGGTCGTTCCCACCCTAAAACAAATCCATGACCCATAGTGGAGTTCGGCAGCCGTCTGGGATGTCCGAGCAGCCCTATTTAGGGGATAGCGCTTGCCTCCCTCATGCATGAAGGGCCATAAAATGTGCCCTAAAAATTGCTGGGTCTCACTTCTTCTGCAGCCGGCCGCGACTCGCAGATCGCAAACTACGCGGTCTTAAAACTCTAACAAACAACAATACCCCCGTCCCCATCCCCCTCGCCATACCCTCCAGGCAGCTTGGGTGAGTCCAGTCACACAAGCAGCCTGAAATGTTCGTTCCCTTTTAGACAATCCTAGGAGCAACCGGCCGGAACGAAGGACGGCGCTAGTCGCTCGGGAACTCGCGCGCTACAAGGTTGACATTGCTGGTCTCAGTGAGACCCGATTCTCTGAGCAGATTCAGCTGGAGGAGGTGGGTACCGGCTACAACTTCTTCTGGAGGGGCCGGCCGAAGTCAGAGCGACGTGACGCTGGTGTTGCGTTTGCCATCCGGAACGACATCGTGGGACGTCTGGCCTGTATGCTGCAGGGTATCAATGATCGCCTGATGAGCCTCCGCCTGCCTCTTCGGGGAGACCAGTTCGCCACCATCATCAGCGTCTACGCTCCCCCAATAACGAGCTCTGATGCGGCGTTGGACAAATTCTACGAGGACCTGCACGCCCTGTTGGCGACTGTGCCGAAAGAGGACAAGTTAAGTGTCCTTGGTGACTTCAATGGCCACGTCGGGACGGACCACGCTGCCTGGCAGGGAGTGCTGGGTCCCCACAGTCTCGGTAGCTGTAACGATAGCGGCCTCCTTCTTCTGCGCACGTAGTGGAACACCGTCTCCTGCTGACCAACACTATCTTTCGCCTTCCGATGTGGGAGAAAGCCACGTGGATGCACCCTCGGTCGCGGTGCTGGCATCTGCTGGACTATGTTCTCGTCCGGAGGCGAGATCGACAGGACGTGCTGGTAACCAATGTGATCCGCGATGCCGATGGTTGGACAGATTACCCGTTCGTCATCTCCCAGATGAGGCTCCGACTTCAACCCCGACGAAGGCCCTAATGTAAGCGGCCGTCAGGCAAGTAAAATACTCTTTTGTTAAATTTGTTCGCTCACGGTATCGATTTAAGCAACCAAATAACCGAGAACCTGGAGAACCTGCATGCTCTAGATAATAATGCCACCGTTGAAACACGATGGTGTCAACTGCGAAATGTTATCCAGTCCACCGCCCTCGAAGTACTCGGACGCGCCCGCCGTCAACACCAGGACTGGTTTGACAACAATGACGCCGCCACCAGCAACTTACTTGTGGAGAAGAATGGACTACACAAAGCTCACATGGACCTTATGACTGATGCCACCAAAGCAGCCTTCTTGAGATGCCGCCGCACAGTCTCCACTGCCCTCACTGTTCTCGCGTATACACTCATCGCATAGGCCTATTCGGTCACATGCGCATCCATGACAGCAAAATTCACCGCAATGCCGACAACACCGATACACCATGCACACCCTCAGATCCTGCCATTCTTACAGCCACTGCAACCCCCGCTTCCATGAATGACATCCCCCCAGCCTCTACCGATTTCTCCTGCCCACACTGCGCCCGCAATTTCAACTCACGCATTGGCCTGGTCAGTCACCTGCGAATCCATCGCACGGAGGCTGGTGAACCAGTGCCTTGGGCCTCGACATATAGTCGCCGCGCCCGCCTCTACTGCCCTCACTGCTCCCGAACATTTACACAGCGCATGGGCCTATTAGGACACATGTCACTCCACGACAACCTGTGGTAAACCACCGGAGGCTAAGTCACATCAGCGAACAACATATACACTAAAACATAGACAAAAACCCTCACAATCATCATAATGTACCTGATAATATCACGGTCTCCTAGGAACCGTGGCTTGGAAGGCTGCCAATCTGACGCTTACACCAGACCACGCCGTCTGCGCAGTGTATGTGTTGTGTGTGTCGAGTGGCTGACCAGTGGACTGGGAGTCAGACGGCGATGCCTGCTCCATATCCCCTTAGTTTGTGAATCCTGGTGTGTGCGTTATGGGGGCCAGGTCGTGCTGTGGCGCGCGAAGACGGGTACGCCGACCCACCAGCCAATGCGCCCACTCTCACATCAAACAACTGACCGGCTCGGACAGTTGTTTGACTGTGGGGGTGGGGGAGAGAGTGAGGTCGAGAGCTCAGCGTATATTCCTCACTATAAACAATCTGACGCGCTTAAAACTATCATGGTGTGCTAAAAGCCGTGGCTTTAAGGGTTGCCAACTGATGGGATAACTCGGACCGCGTGGTCAGCCCAATGTGTGTTTTGTGTGGAGTGGCTGACTGGCGGACTGACAGTCAGGCTGCAATGGCTCCTTCTTAATGTGGCCTTTATTGCACTCCCACTCCGTGGGATCCAAGCCAGGTGTGGTGGTATGCCCAGGGCGGCTCCAGCCGCGCCAGCCACCTGTGCCCTCTCCCATCTCCGGTCTTCTTGACTCTGTCATGACACCAGGCTCAGGTGGGGAGGAGGAGAGAGAGTGCGGTAGCTGCAGCGCAAGGCTACTATCACTTGAAAACTAAGTCACGCGCAAGTCATTGTCCCTGCACTACCTGGTGTGGAGCATACGGTGGACCTCGTCGAAATCGACGGTTGAACTTCAACCCTGACGAAGGCCCTAAGGTAAGCAGCCGTCAGGCAAGTTAAATACTCTTTTGTTAAATTTGCTCGCTCACTGTTTCGATTTCAGCAACTAAATAACTAAGAAACTGGAGGACCTGCATTCTGCAGATGATTCCGTTACCGTGGAGAAACGATGTTGTGAACTGCGGAATGTTGTCCAGTCCACCGACCTCGAAGTGCTTGTACGGGCACGTTGTCAACACCAGGACTTGTTTGACGCCAATTACACCGACATCAGGAACCTACGCGCGGAGAAGAATGGGCTGCACAGAGCCTACATGGACCTTCAGGCTGACGCTACCAAAGCAGCCATCTTCAGATGACGCCGCCTTTTACAGCAACGGCTGCGGGAGATGTAGGATGCCTGGATGATCCGAAAGGCTGAGGAAATCCAGGGGTATGCGGACTGCAATGAAATGAAAAACATTTCAAAGCCATCAAGGCCATCTGCGGTCCCTGCATCAAGGGGACCGCACCACTGCTCAGCTCTGACGGCACAACATTGCTGACAGAGAAATCGCAAATTCTGAAGCGCTGGGCCGAGCACTTCAGAAATGTCCTTAATTGCTCATCAGCCATCTCCGATGCTGCCATTGACCGGCTCCCTCAAGTGGACACGCACAATGACCTGAATCTCCCGCCTTCCTTACCAGAAACCATCCGGGCTGTGCAGCAGATTTCCAGCGGTAAAGCACCGGGATCCGACGCAATCCCACCGGAAGTATACAAGCACGGTGGGCCCCGGCTGATGGCAGGACTCACAACACACTTCCAGGAGATGTGGCACCAAGGACAAGTTCCTCAGTATTTCAAAGACGCGACCATCGTCCATCTCTACAAACGGAAGGGGAACCGGCAACTCTGTGATAATCACAGAGGCATCTCGTTGCTCAACATCGCCGGGAAGATCTTCGCCCGTATCCTTCTCAATCGTCTTAACAGTCACCTAGAGCCGGGCCTGCTCCCGGAAAGCCAATGTGGCTTCCGCCGACACCACGGAACAACCGATATGATCTTTGCTGCCCGCCAGCTACAAGAGAAGTGTCAGGAGATGCGAACTCACCTATACACTACCTTCGTGGATCTAACGAAAGCCTTTGACACGGTGAATCGTGACGGACTGTGGAAAGTCATGCAGAAATTTGGTTGTCCTGAGCGGTTCACGCACATGGTGCGTCAGCTTCATGCGGGATGACGGCGCGCGTCACTGACAACGGGACGGTATCCGAAGCATTCGCAGTGACCAACGGAGTAAAGCAGGGCTGCGTACTGGCCCCCACCCTCTTCAGTCTCTTGTTCTCGGCTATGCTGATGGACGCCTACCGTGATGAGCAGCCTGGTATTCGCATCGCCTACAGAACTGACGGGCGCCTCCTCAACAGTCGGCGTATGCAGGCTCCAACGCGCGTTTCTACGACTACAGTCCATGACTTGCTCTTCGCGGACGACTGCGCCCTTAACACCGTGACGGAGGAGGACATGCAGGTATACTTTCTGGGCTACCGGGATGGACGCAAAATCAACAGTCAAAAATGAAATGGGTTGAAATTTTAGCATGTTGCTAATTTAAGTATTTATTGATAGCCAACGAGGAAATGAGTAGCATATGCTTCCCATGAATGAAGCCTTTACCATTTTTGCGGTTCTGGTTTAAAAAATTGAGCAAAAGATACTACATTTTGAAGTGCTTTTCCGTTGCTGAGAGAAACAGACATCAGGGTAAAGGTGCATGATGCGCCCAGTTTACCTCTTCATATGTCAACAGCGTGTCTGAATCACAGTGGATGTGATAAGGTCACCAAAATATTATGTGGCTAAAGTTTATTCGTTGAATAGGACTCTGAGCTTAACATTGGTCATAAATTACAAATACATTTTGAGCTATGCTATAAAAAAGCAGTATAACCCTGCGAGGACAGTGCTTAATATGGCTATCACACATGCGATTTTGGGATTCGTCTTAGCACTAAAAGTTGCAGTCATTTATCTTGGCATACACTATCTGCCAAAATTAGGTGAGCTTTTTCTTTATGCACCACTGGTCTCCGCATTTTAAATGCCCACCGTAAGACAACTCATAAACTTCACGAATGGTATAATGCCGCATTTGATAAAGCAACTTTTATAATATGACGTGCCAAATTTTAAGATGATTTCTCGTAAGTAATCAGAAAGTCTATTAATTAAGTCCCATTTTACTTTCAATTCCTCAATAAACGAAAACTGCATATCAGTAAGTGAAGTGAAACACCAATATGAGATAAGTTTTGAAGTACATACATATTACAATTTCAAAATTTTACCTTTTCTGTTTGCCAATTTTTTATGCTCGTACCAACGCAGATGTAGATGCGGAAGCAGCGGTTTATTTGGCCAAAAAAATTAGAAACTTTGACTTAAAACCATCTGCGAATGCGCTAGCTGATGAGGTGTTCTTGAACTTAATTGAAACTACTTTCGAAAAAGTGGAATGTCTCGCTACGGTAAAGGGATCAGTGCAGTGTGGGGCCGAATTGCTCAATTCATCCATTGCAATTGGAGTGAGTTATTGTTTTACCTTTGCTAACCGGTTACTGCTAAAGCTGACGTCGTGATATGTTCTGTGCCTTCATTTCTCCAATTTAAATTACCCTTTTAAAATTTGCAGTCTTTTCATTTTACTGGAAGGGAGGGAAAAGGCCATTTTAGTTAGATATATTGCTAATTGCTCTTTTAATTATCAATTATACATAGGCTAAATACCCATTGGAGCCAGTTGTTTTCATTAACTCGGTGCGCGCCGTGGTCCAAGCAAGAACTGAGGTCTGCGGGTATTCCAGTAAATTTCGAATATTTTTGCCCTCGGTGGACTTGAAGTTGGGCAAGACTGAACTCCTCCGACCCGACCTCTGGATATCGAAAATGAAAAGACCGCCATCTCCTCAAGAATTGGAATTTGCAATGCAATTCTTCTGGGACCACTTATTTACGCATGCGCTGGAAACGCGGTGTTAGTTATTGGGTTAAATATGTGCAGCGTTCTGTACGCAGGAGGTTTAATATAAATTCTCGCAAATATACTACATCGGAAAAAATACTTCTGGTTTGATCTTATTTGATATTTTTTCTTTTTGTTTTCTACAATTCCTCAAATTAAGTGTAGGAAGTTCGAACTATTTGCCCAAGCTTTAATGCAGAGATAGCTGTGATTGCCTTCATTAAATAACATATAAATAGTAGTGTATTTAAAGTCTGGCTTACTCACTAAAAACCGAGAAGTTTAGTAACTCAGGTACTTACACGCTGTCCCATGAGAGCACTATTAATTCAAGCAGTTAATAGTAAATAATGTAGTTGCGGTGATGTGTGTGTCGAAATAACGTACGTTATCTCGATCCATGGAAGTTGTAACTGTCCATATTGTCTTGATTAACACACCTCTAAATTCAACGTCCGTAAAGTTTCCCTATCTAAGTCTGAGGCCTAAAAGCAAACAGTAACATGAAGCCAATTTCTTGCAGATGACTTAATATTCTGGAGGGAATTTGTGAATGCCTTGCTTTACTGCCGCAAGATCTTCTTTAAACTAATTTCTGTATTTTTTCGTTCTTAGCAGATAGTATATAAATCATAAATGCGACCGGTTTCATGTTAAATTTTCAGACACAGTTACTTATAAATAATACCCAGGTCTATTGTATTTGTAGCAAAAACTTAGATCTCACAGAAATAACGGGAAAAGGACGTAGAAAACACTTGGAAGCGATTTATTTCCTTACATTTCGTCAATTTCAACAAACATTGATATTCATTTAGACAGACCATAAAACGGGTCCTTGTTAAGCAATAAATATCCTTGAAAACAGATAGTTTCATCACAAAAATTTCATCGCAGTCCTAACTGGTGTTTATTTAATTGTTCTCAGAGAAAGTAAGGTGTCCAAGCCATCTTTTGTAGACTATGTCACTTCTAAGCACATACTGAATAAGTGAGAACATTACGCGATATTTGAAGTGCCTGCGTTATTACCACTAGAAGTTAAATAGTACATTTTACATTCTTTGTATGCACAAAATTGTTCTGCTCATTCGTGCGTTTGGCAAATTCAACATCCAAATTCCTACACAATAGATGGCGTCTTAAACTGGCATCCTAGAAAAACTTTTAATCCTATGACCGCTACTAATGGATAATGGGATCACATCCTGGTTTTTAATCGAATGTCAGATGTGTCTAATTAAGTCTACTCATCATTCTGCTAAACACCGGTAAAATGTGAACAGTTGATTGAACAGCTTAACGAATATTATAATAACTCGAAGGTCTTAGAGCGTCCGCCCAATATGAGTGTGACGTTTGGAGGGAGAGCGCTTTCCAGTTATAAATCTGAAGACCTAAGCAGGATTAATACGTCCAGGCTATTTTGTGTGCATTGTTGAAACCATTCGCAAATTGCACCTAATATTCGTGCCAATGGGACAGAATATTTGAGATATTTTGTTTCATGTTGTTCAGAAATGTAAAATGGGTCGCGTAGCATAAAATGATACGTAGAGCAGGGAGGCTGTTTAAGGCAACTTTAGGGGAGCGTTCCAAGTGGTTCGCAGAATTTGGGAGGCTAGGCTAGGAGACATGCCAAAGAACCTACGACCTAAAGAACATATTTAAGGCATAAATTACGATTTCTTTGGTTTAAAACCCCCAGAGGCTGCCTGCTTTTCCAAACTGAGTCAATGGTTCTTTTAAACGCACCGAAAAAGTGACTGTTGACCCTGTCTTTATACAATGCCTTATGAATAATTCAGTCTGGACTTCACTGGATCAAGCAATCTACTTTTATAAACGAACCTGCCATTATTTTACAACTGGCATACCACACGCGCCAAGGAGATGAACAAACCTTTATTTTGCGCATGCTCAGCTTAGTAAAATGTTTTTAAAATTTACCAAAAGTTCTAATATCTCTTCTTTAATATATTCACAATGAAACTACCTTCTCAAAAAGAAGGTGAGAAAGGTGCTTTTTCATATAAATCTCGGCCGAAATGCTTTGCTTTGGATTCCGCAAATAAAATTGTATGAATAAGAAGTTATTTAATATTTTGCGAATAAAGGAAACATTTTAACAAAATCCTTGACAGATACTGCCTGTGAGAGTCCGATAAGCCCTTTTGTAGATTCGTACATGCAGGGTCCCAAATCTTATTTACGACAGTTACTACCGACCGGAGTGTTTACTATGGGATTATTTGACGCTATATCCTTTCAAGCTAACATCCAAGTTTCTGCTTTATTACAAACGCCTGATGGCACTGTCCAACAAGGATTATTTTGGAAATAATTAATATCAGGAATTACTTTTAAATTTTTAAATTATTTTCCCGCATCTGGGTATATACCCTTAAGTAAATTTAAAGGTAAACTTTATTTGTAAACTTGATCACAATAAAGGGGGATTTCACACTGCATGCTGTAAATAAACTCCCAACGTCATCTACCATTAAAGAAACTCAAAAAGTCTTTAAAAAAATGTCAGTTGGATTCGCAGTACTTTGCATTATAAGTATAAATATTAAAAAAGAAAATCGCCCATGTACCATGGACAACTTAACAATTGACGCTGAAGTAAATTTTCTATTTAGGGAATAACGTATGTTTAATTTTCACAGTAAAAATAAAAAAGAATTACTAATTCCAGACATATTAAATCGTAAGCATGTATTCTATTTTTCTTACAGACGAAATGTCCTCTTGGAAATGGCTTCGATGAAACGTTCGTTAAATTTCTCACAGATTTATGAATTATGCCTATTTAAATCATTCCCACATCTCTATTTTAAATGGTAACAATCAAAGTTGATTCCTGAATTTTTAAAAATGTTAATATAAAAGATATAAATCAAGAAAGTCAAGAAAACGCAATTAATGTTTTTCTGCCAGATTTCACAATTAGTTTCTTGGTTACATTAAATCTCAGAATGGACATTATCCTAGAGAACTATGGTTCATTATAGCGCTACTAAACACAGGCATTTCCTCTCCAAAAAGCTTTTAAACGTCCTCATTTCTGTCAGTTTACAACAATGGTGTTTGGTGGATTATTTTCCCTTAATTTCTCATGTAGAAAATTCTGAGTTTCCGAACATAAAGACAACCTATGAAAATTCCGGATTGAAGAACTCCTCCTAGTTCCTAGACTGGCTGATCTTTCAATCAGATAAACTAACGCCCATACTTACAGTAGATTTCCTATCTTACGAAAAGTCAACCGAAATTATAAAATGTGTTTTCGACTCAAAAAAATCACTTAAGTACAGTTGTCGTATTGAGTATGGTGCAGCCAAATCGCAGGATATTTCAGTAACAATAGGATGTCCGCTTTTGAACGAGCATCTATCCGACCGCTGGCATAAAGTTTACTCTGTAAAACCTGACTTCTTCAGTAGTATTTAATTTTGTCACTGAATTTTGATGCCCTTATTCCTTTTAATACGTTTTACAGAAAACAGGGACACAATTATTTCTTGCTCTTGTTAGATAGAAAAATACGTCTTCTTTAAATTTTATACTAGAAGAAAGTATATTCACGGTTTTTAAAAAGATTCTAAACTGCTGAATAATTTTGATCTTTATCCCACGTTACACAGTTTACAAACTACATGCTGTATGCATTCTTTGTAAGGAAAAATAACAAATTTCTCTATGTAGGAATAAGAGGTCACGCAGATATTATGAATTATTTTCATGGATTTCGATCATATTGTATACATTATACGCCACATTAATTAATTGACGGATATGCTGATTTACAGATGAGCATTGCAAGGTCTTTAAAAATTTCATAAGAAGAAACATTTTTAAAACCAAAATGCACCCAAAATGCACAAAAGTTAAAGAAGACGTAATTTTCCATCAAACGAGTGCAAGAAATATTTTTTGGGCCTATTTTCTGTAAAATGAATAAGAGCATCACAAATCAGTGATGAAAATATATGCTACTTAAGTAACCATGTTTTACAGAATAAACTTTATGCAGGCAGTTGGAAAGACGATCGTTCAATAGCGTGCATCCTATTGTGACTGAAATATTCGGCGATTAGGCTGGATTACGTTCAATACGACAACCATACTTAAGTGATTTGTTTAAATCGAAAACACATTTCGAAATTTCGGTTTAAAGTTCATGAGATGAAGAGTCTACTGTAGCTTGATTAGAAACATTCCCTTTCAGGTCCAAGTAAACATACCTGTTAACAGTACCGTTTGTAAGTCTCCTTTGACTAAAGACACTAAATTTTGACGTGGAACAAACGTTTTATCTAACCAAACCTAAAGGCTTTGTATTACCCTTTAAACCATAATAAGATCACCACGTTGCTGCCTGTAACACAGAGCCAATAGATGAAGGCAGTTCAATCTTTCTATGGAAGATCGTTTTTTTACACTTTTTACCAACTTTGTTGCACGGCGTGCTGTAGATTCACAAGAAGAAGATTTTTCAAAGATCATACACGCCCGTTTGATAGCATGGCGATTTTTGCAGCCTTGGTGCACTAAAATGCGGATTTAATGGGGCTCTTTATCCAAACCCCGAGATCCTTCTCTGAACATTCTGTGGAAAGAGTAATGTCTTTCAGATGATTTACCTTCATGCTGTCATTTGAATTGCTGCTGGTTGGACTTAAATGGGAGGCAGCACACTTTCACGCATTAAAATTGAGAAGCCATTTCTTGAACCACTTTTGCAGTCCGTGCAGATTCGGTTGAAGGGCTTGTTACTCATTCGACTCCTACGGAGTTGACAGAATTTAACTTCGTCTGAAAATGTTTATGTACTGCAGGCGAGTTCCTTAAGGCTTTTATGAACATAAAGGGTTCGAGAACTGAGCCTTGAGGCACACCACTAGTCACACTCACCCAGTTTGACATATACTCTCGGATAAAGACGTGCTGTTTTCCCCCAACCAGAAACTTCCTTACCCAGCATTGACGATATTTGTTGATGTGCATGGAGATTAGGTTATGGAGAAGGCGTTTCCGTGGAACACAATTTTTGTGCAACACTCCGTACTAGGACATTCATAATTTGCATGAAAGGTAAGTCAAGTTAATAAGTCAAAACATGCTTGATGCCATCCTGTGACCACCCATACGTAAAGGAACGGGTTTGCCTATCTCTTGTCTTTATGGCTTCTCCCTGTTCCAATTAAAACCTCAAGGAAATTTGATAGAAAATTCGCCAGCTCCGTTTAGAGTTCCTTAGGCATCAACCCAGGAATCCTATCGAGTCCAGGAGATTTGTCTGGCCTAATTTGACTGAGGGCGTAACGAAAAGGGATATGAAATCGGACAAAATCACTTAGCGTTGTTTGCACTAGAGAACTCAGGAACAATATTTCCGTCCGATTAACGCATGGCCAGAGTGCAAGAGACGTCCTGGGCCGAATCCAAATGCACACAAACAAGGCGTTCTTCTACAGCCCATTTTATCACCGAAATGCACTCCAAATGATAAATGGCAAAGTGGCTGTTTCAGTGCCTTAAATTTCTGATCGTGGATTTTGCTCGGCAACAGAAGTCTTAGAGAAATGAAAAGGGGTTTATCTCCTTCCCAACGATTTCATGGTGTCTTTTTATTTTTGTCATCTGTGTACTTTCATTCTTCAGGATCCGGTAGCCGAGACGGAGTAGAGCACGAGGCAACCTACACAACAAATCCCCAGAAATAGAGAATGTGGTTTTTAAGATACCAATCAGATAAGATAACCACTTATAACTATAGGGTTGAAGAGATCCCAACAATTGACTCAGTAATCATCACAGTACCTATTGTTCTGCAGGAGCTACTGAAGCTGGAAGAAACCAAATCGCCAGGTCTTGATGTAATACCGGCAAATTTGTTGAAAGAGTTGGCCGTAGAGTTGGCAGGACCCTTGTGTCTACTCTTCCGAGCCTCCCTCGCTGCAGGCAGATTGCTACCCAATTGGAAGACTGCATGGATTTCCCCAATACATAAAAGTAGCAGCCGAGGTTTCGCAAAAAACTACCGGCCGGTACGTCTTACCTCCATATGTTGCAAGATTATGTAGTGAATAATCAAACGTAAAATGATGCGGTTTTTGGAGCGTCATCATCTTCTCTCTGACGCGCAGCACGGATTCCGCAGAGGAAGGTCCTGTTAAACCAATTTGTTTTACTGTCTGGAACGATGGACCCGAGCGGTTGATGAAGGAAATGTGGTGCACGCAGTCTACTAAGACTTCAAGAATGCCTTTGATATCGCGCCTCACCAGCTTCCCCTACACAAACTCAACCATATTGGTGAAAGGGGCAAGCTTTTGAAGTGAATCGAGAAATTCGTGATTGGAAGATCTCGGATTGCCCGTCTTGGCGATCAACAACCGTGGGGGTGGCGGTTGAGATTGGGGTACCTCAGGGCTCCGTCCTTGGCCCTATCCTCTACCTTATATACATTGATAACTGCGTAACTGAGTTGGACTGTGACACCACCATTTTTGCCGAAGACATAAAGCTTTGGAAGTTCATCCACAACGAAGCTCATGAAGCAAATCTACAGGTGAATTTGCATCGACTCGAGGAATGGTCGAACAATTGGCTCCTCCCATTCAATGCTACCAAGTGCAATATTCTGCGAATCGGCAGAACCAGCTCCGTGCGCCAGAGAATGTACTATCTCGACCATACACCGCTACCAGAGGTAGAGGCTCAAAAAGATCTAGGAGTATGGATCACGCCCTCACTGAAGCTATCGTTCTATTGCTCAAAAGTAGCAAAGTCCACAATGTCAAGCTCGTATTTAATCAAGCGGGCGTTTGCAAAGTTCAACAAAGGGCACTTTAATAAGGTCTTCGGATGCTCGTGCGTCCAAATTTGGAATTTTTCCTATGAGCCTTGAAACCGTGGGCTGCTAAAGACCACTGCACCCTTGAGAAGGTCCAAAGACGTGCAACCAAGCTTGTTCGAGGTCAAAGCTACCCACCTTACGAGACATGCTTGTCCAATCTTGATCTGTTTCCTTTGGACTATAGACAGCTACGCGGCGACCTTATACAAGCGTTTCAGATGCTGCGGGATCAGGATTGCTGTTTTGCATCCGGCGACTTTGTTGAGCTGGCCACTACCACTAACTTAAGAGGAAATCCTCTCAAACTACGTATGACTGGGGCAAGACTAGACGCAAGAAGGTTCTTCTTCTCCGACAGAGTGTTTAAGGCCTAGAATGTTCTGCCTACAGACATCATCATGTCCCCATCCGTTTACACTTTTAAGCGGAAGTTTGACCAGTAAAGCCATATGTGCCACCATTACATCGGAAACTAACATTTCCTATCCACAAATTTTCGTTTTAGCGAACATACTACTTCCACTTTTTGAGTAGTATTATTTTAGAATTGTTTCGTACGATGCCCTGTAGAATGACGGGGAGATAACCCTTTGTTCAACGTTCAGTATGTGTCGGCGTTTTTTAAGTCACAATTTCATTGAAATCAATAGGGCGTTCAAAGGCGTCACCTACCTTACCCTTGATAAAACTGAACTGAACTGAATTGCTCCTACAAAGCAAATACGATGAAATTGAGAATCGCCCATATCATTCAAATCCCGAAGCCCTGTCTCAAAACGTACTTCCCGTTGTACGTAAGAATCGACGCGCAAGTAGAAGGCATGTCAATGGGTTCAACGATGTCGGGCTTCATAGCTGGGGTGGTCCTGCAACAGTTGGAATCGCTGGTCTTTCAACACCACATACCGCAATTCTGGGCTCGGTATGTGAATAACACCTTCGTTTTCATCGAACAGGATACGATTCTGGCATTCAAAAAGCATCTAAACGGTCTCATCCCAGACGTCTACTTTACGATGGAGGAGGAAAACAACCAGCTAGCCTTCCTTGATGTTCTCGTCTGCCAAAGTGATTGTGGTGGCCTAAAAAATATATAGTTTTCAGGAAAGCGGTATATATGACACAAGTACTAAGCTTCAACAGGAAACGTCCAATTAGTCACAAACGCAGGTGCTTATGGGCGCTATATTGCCAACCGCAGTGAATCCGGCGACTATTTTCAGAATAAAAATAACTTCGTCAGCTGCTCAGAGCTACTGGCTAACTGCACAACTTCGTCAACCGTTGCATGCATAACTAGGGCGAGAGACAAAACTGCAACATCCCAACATTTTGGTGAGCGATACAGTGCGTGTAGAACGTTTGGGAAGTTGTTACCCACTTACCTACACCAATCGGAGTTAGAGATGCACACCGACCAGTAGTAAATTTCAAGCGGCAATTAATGAGGCCGAGAGACCTTTTGCCATGTTAGGAAACTTCTGGAGTCGTTCACAGAATGTGAGGCAATTGCGAACATAGGAACCATGCGCGAGAAACCTGAAACCAATGCTGCACGCGGATGGCCGAACATGTGACAACAGTGATGGGTGAGGAAGCTAACTCTCAAGTCGAGGCTCATGTGACGGGCCCGGGCATATCTGTTGGTTTGACGAGGCCAAAAGTCTCACAAGAACCGACAATCAGATGAACCGTGAACTGCCACAGTCTTGGTTCTCCGCCCCTTGGTCGAGTAATTAGCGCAATGAATACGCACCTCTATATTCCGTGCTGGGATTATGTTTAAGCAGGTTAATTTCCAGTGAAGCCAAGCCACATAACCGAGTCATCCTCACGCCAAGAATCGAGATCGGCAATTAATTTTCGACAACTTACGACTTTAGCGCGGACTATCGAGCAATCATAGCGTCATGTATGACTACCAGCTTTGAATATGGAATCTGCTAATTGGATTAGGCACGTGGCTGCAGAACAACTATGTCCTATAAATACTGCAATCATGGCACACTCACCGACGCTTCAGGTCGACGAACGGCAAGTTTAAGCGATCTAATCTTCTACTTCGGAACGCATGAGATTGTGCGGTTATAGTCCTCTGCTTGCCTATAATTCGCACAGAATTCGGAGAGTATGTACGAAGTATTGTTATCTACTTAAGAGGTGTCAAGTAGCACTGTTTAATCTTGCTTATTTGACGACTACTTGTTCCCTATTTACTGGAAAATCTTCCTGGACTACCTATTCATATAAAAGGTTTATAAGAAAGGCCCAGATTAATGGCCACTAGACATTCAACAACACATTTATATGCTTCACCAATCACTTGTTTCACAGATTCCAATATAGGCGATCGTCATGAAATCTTCTGGCGCCCATTAATCACTAATTATAGACCTCTGAATAGGGTCTGTCATGAGGGTGCTCATTCAACCTGACGCAGGATGGGAAGGAGGCAGATTAACAATGCCAACATAGACAAGGGCGACTGGTCAGCCAGTCATACCCAACTCCAGGTGGTACTACAACCCGAGGCTCAACTCCGCAACATGTTGATCGAAGTTCGAGGCACGGGAAGAAATTAAAAGCTTTAAGCAGGAACCTGGTCAGCCGTCATCGGAAAAAGGACACGTTAGAGAATCGTGAGATCATAGCGTAGTGCGTTAAGGCCATGTAGAACGTGCTAATTTAGTAGATGACCTTCAACTTTCCCAATAAAACGGTTGGGGAACTCAACATCGTAAAGGGACTGACAACGAAACAGCGCAGAATATTTCAGTTAACTAGGATCTGATCTAAGGAGATGCCCATTGGGACTGTGTTCAAATTGCAGGCATGAGATGGGAAAGTGGTTTTTACTTGCTTTCGTATGGTTTTTGTTTTTCAGACCACCTAATCGCCACCGGACGCTTTCTAGCTCGATACCGATGGTTGAGATGTGCGGGTTTCCGGGGTCGATCATTTAAAGGTGCAGTTCCAGATAATTGCGTGTCATGGTGATTTGACCGGCGATAAGGCTTCATGCAAATACATGTATGCTTTACGTCTTTTCAAGGAAGTCATTCACACGCCTTTTGCGATTAAGTTTCAGTTTTATCAACAGCCACACTTTCTGCAAGTATAGAATAAACCAAAAGTAAAAGAATGACTGGGACAAAACGATCGATTTTCATCAAAAATGTATTTATATGAGTTTGAATCAACCATCCACCATAGAAATTATTCCGCTGCAGAATGCTCTGTAGTGAATAGACGGAAATTCAAACTCGCTACCTAAGCTACATTTTTTGATAATGAATCATTCTTTCTTTACATTATACTGATGAAAGATATTGATTGTTGACAAAACTGAAACTTAATGCAAAAGAACGATGACGAACAGTCATCACCTGACATCATTATTTGGTGGCGACACAATGATCGGGACGAAACATATACGCTTATCTGAAAGTGATCACCGGCCGGAATTGATGCGAAAAACAAAAACACCATACGAAAACAGCTCCATACTGGAAATTATGAGCATCGCCGAATCGAATCTGATTGGCTGCCTCAGCGTGTTATTCTAACCGTTTTAAGGAAGATAAATCTGTACGTTATGAACTTCTTTACTCTTCCGTCACATTCTCTATGCGTCAATCGCTTTCGACCGGAGTTCCTGCTAATTTCTTCCCGTATATGAACAAATCAACATCAGCAGGAACCGATAAGACGGCTCTGAAAGATTGAACTGGCTGACCAGTAACCGCTTGTCTATGTTGGTAATCTGCCTCACTCCATCACCTGCATAAAGTCGAATGAAACACCATGACGAACCCAGTCTACTAATTAGTGATATGGGCATAGCGATGAATCTGGCTGTGATAATGAATTTGATGAAGCTGTCTGAAGTAATGACCTGAATATAAACCTTTATATGATGAACGGTCAACTTTCAACCAAACAGGAACAATGATCGTCAAAATAACTGGGTAAACGTGCCGAAACCGAAGACAACAATGCTTCGTTATATCGCGGTGAGAGGACATAACTGCGCGATATCGTAGCGTTCCGAAAGTAGAAAGATTGAATCGCTTAAACTGCCGTTCGTCGACCTGAACGTCGTGAATATTATACATGATGCGGTATTTATGGACATGCTGCGACCGCGATATGGCGAATTCCCCATGTTAACGGTATTGCATGACATATGATATGAACAGTCTTCAAAGTCGTGAGGTTGTCGAGACGATCTCGATGGCGTGAAAATGTTTCGGTATGATAACTTGTCGCGGAAATAACCTGTAAACATGGTCACGGCACCGTCATGGAAGATTAGCATTACATTCTGTAAATACTCGACGAAATTCACGTTCATCTGATTGTCGGTTCTTCGTGAACATAGTCAAACCAACGGGCCCGTCATATTTCGACGAAGTTAACTTTCATATCTTTACATCACTGTTGTCGATAAATCATGCGCTCGATAGCGGAACATATTCTATGTTCGCGGTGCCTGCATTTCTTATGGTTTTGACTCGAAGTTCCTAACGTAACAGGTATAATAGATAAATTGACCAGCGGTACTGGTCGTTGGTGAATTGGTGTCTGCGGGCGTTCTGCGTCATTTCGCCAGGATGTTACCGATTTTGGTTATGCGTCGCGACGACGAGGTTGTTAACCGACATCGACGAGTTATTACTGACTAACGGCGATAATCGATTCGCGCGTTGACGATATGGCGCCATGGTTGTGAATTGGTTTTGATAATATCGCTGCCGCTTTCGAGCTTTACTGTATTTTTGGGTACCTGTTACTTTGGCGAGACGAAGAACATCGAAAGGAAGACTTTGAAACCGGTTGAATAAAATCAAACGAAGTGGATGCGGGGATAGATACTTTTTGAGCGGGAAAATACCATCTGTTCGATGAAAACGAAGGTATTCACATACCGAAAATAGATACGGTATATTGAAAAGATGTATTCAACGACGTTCCTGGCTCCGGGCATCGTTGAACCCATTGACATACTTTGTACGTTTTTGAACGAAGATAAGTTTGTGTTATGAACGTTATCAGGACATCGTATTTGCTGTAGAAGATGTATTCAGTTCAGTTCAGTTTATCGGGGTAAATTGGTGACATACTGAGCTTTATCTATTGTTTCAGTAGTGACAAACATGCGCAATGAGTTAATTTCCTTCTCCCGTCGTCACGGAGATATCGTAGAATTCTAAAATAATACTGCGCTAAAACGCCGGATGAAAATGTTGGTTTCGATAAATGGTGGCATAATAACACTGATTAAAGTGTGGTGATGCGAAACGGGCTGCGACCTGACAGAAGAACGCTAACTTGCGTATCTTCGATCATCGTAGTTTGAAGGTGAGACCAGTGATGACCGGCTCAACTAAAGAATCTCTGGCGATACCAAACTGGCAATCCCCTCATCATCTCAATGCTCGCGG